>VDFB02353493.1:105228940-105259193 GCA_007258455.2 Sequoia sempervirens
ACTTGTAGTATCCTCTGAGGAAAGCAAGTAGTTGCAAATATCAGTTTACATTGAAAATTTACCAACAAAAATAAAAAGTACAATAAATCTTGACCAATGAAACAATAGGTGCCTCAATTAAAAAGGAACTGCTCATATCTAGATACCTATGATAGCCATAAATCCTATGCCAGAGAAGGAATTTTATAAACACTTTGGACAATATAAACCAACAATGCTTATTGAGTACAACAATCATACCTTGGATGTGGAGAACCCTTGATAGGTTTTTGACCATATTTTCTCCAAGAGTATTCATCTGGTGGAATATCTGCCATCTTGATACTAATTGCAAGCACTCTAATGGTCCTTTTGAACCTGGGTTTCCTGAAAACCTAGCATTGAATAGAGAAATCAGCTTTTAACTTCAAATACTTTTGGATCACCAATTAGAAAGAAATACCGATGAAACCGTAAGAGTGAGCACCCTCAAGAGACACATAAAAAGTAGAATCTTAGCAAATTTACCTTTTGTACCCAAGAATGACTCCTCATACATAGAGCCTAGAAAAAGAAATGTGCCAAAGAGTTAGAATCAAGATAAATTACCAACATGTTTCATTCAAAATTTTGAGCAGCTATTGTGAAAACATAAAATAAACATTGCATTTTGTACCAACAACTTGTTTACCTATTAATTATCTTAGGCTTCACCAGAGTTGTCATGCCGACTCTGAATTGAGCGACCCTCTGAGTGAGAATCATGCTCCGATGGATGCACCGAGCCCTGGAGATAGTACAAGACATGTACACAATCTAATTATATTATGCCAAATTGGAATAATGTTAAATATCTATATACATGTGTACAAATTATATATATACATGGGTACATGATTTAAAAACTCAAACTCACCTGTCCACTAACATTAGTCACATCAACCAAATTACGCCTCTGTACATGGTCCATCCTCAGACTCGGTGTAACATGAGCTAACTCTCTCTACAATATATATATATATATATATATATATATATATATATATATATATATATATATATATATATATATATATATATATATATAACATAAATGTGTACATTAGTACTAGATCAACCATTTAAGTAAAACAAGTAATTTAAAATTTAAACAAGTTTAAATTGTGCATGAGTGTACATACATATATACCTCTGTATTAGGTGCTGCAGGATCCGCTGCAATGATCCCATCTATCAACTCGGTTGTATCATGGGTCTCCCTGGCTCGCTCCAATATTGATGAGTGTAGTGGACTAACCAGGTGAGATGGCATCGATGACATTTCACATAGCATCATATCCATATAACCTGATGATCCCATCATCTACAACTAATCCTCAATTGCATCTAGGCCCTCAGATGCATGTTGTTCAACACTCACAGAATGACCAATAGGTGTATCCTCTCTAACAGCTGAATGATCTGTAGGTGGGTCTATAGGATTTGCAAAGCTACCAGGTTGATGTGAATGCAGTGAAGGACCTATAGCTTGGTTGGATCCTAGATGTGAATGCAAAGCTCTACCCACATGTCCTTTGACCTCATGTATTGGGATCCCAAGCTCTGCCGCAATGAAAGCATATGCCTCCAATAGGTCATCTGTCAAACAACGAGCTGTACTCCAAAGCATTTTCTCTCTTATAAGACCATCTATGTCTGATGGTGAAAGGAAACCCGCCATACCATAAGGATCAGTAGCATGATCCGATGATCTAGATCGTGTAGAATGACTCATCAAATATCTACCCACACGATCAATAGATAACATAGATGTAGCAGCAGCTATATCACCAACGCTATCAATTAATTCCCTTTGAGAAGCACTGATAACCTAATTTGCAATAGGTGTGAGGGCTGGGGAGATAGCAGGCGATCTCTCCCCAACCATATGTCAATAAATTGGAGGCGGTCAATTTGCTAGATGAAAATCATCCCTATCAGCTACCCTACCACGCCCCTGACCATAATATTCTGGTAGGTCTAAATAGTTGACATTGAGGCCCAAATGAACCTCAACATACAATTGTTGTACAAAGTATAAAGGAATTTTGTCGTTATTTGGATAACGACCAAATGCTGCAAGAAAGTGTGGGTATATCAAAGGGGCCATCTGACGATCAACACATCGAGTCACCTGATATCCCTTAACCTTGGATCTACCATCATAAAATGGAAAACATTGTCTTTTGATGGTTTCTTTTGGGACTTGCAGTTGAACATCTGCAAGAGAAATCTCACCACTAATCTCTTGTTGCATCTGAGCAAGAATAACTGCTATATTTTTAGTAGATAAAGCACGTTTGTTCTCAAATGTCCATACAATCTTATCTAAGCTATGTAGAATGGACACACATGTATCCTTGTAAACCCCTGTTGTGGTGGGCTGAAGTAGAATATGGCGTAATTTACAGATCTCATCCTTTGTATTGGTAAATATACCATGAGGTGGTGGTTCCTGAGCTGCCATATCGATCCCTAATTTGTCCAAAAGAATAAATTACTTTAAACATCCTAATGTTTAAATTTAAGCGAACAAAAATAAATAGACTTACTCTTTTCCATGCCAAAAAATAAATTAGAAATAAAATGACAGAAAAGGGGGAAGAGATATTGTCTACAATCTATTTTCCATAATCTCTGCAAAGAAAATAAATCAGATCGCATTCAACAATCTACCATCAGAAAAAATAGAATCTATTTTCCATAATCTTTACAAACATATTATGTACATGGTCACTTGATAATTTTTGGTTTGCATGATTTTAAAGGTGTCTAAAGAGCCATTTAGGAGAATACTGTGTCTATATAATAGTTTTAAAAAATGTATCCATGATTGCTAAATATTTCAAAGTGTTCATTTGTCTAGCATGTTCAAATTTGCAAATACTTTTCATGGTAGTTTGAATTAAAATTCCATGTTAATTATAATATCATAGGCTGAGTTGGTGTTTCTTTTAGTAGCCATGGAGATTCAATCAACTACACCACCACCTGGATAGATTTCACTTAGTCCTCTCAGCCAAACTTTGTGGAAAAACATAGCCAATACAGCAGAGATAGGATCTATTTCTGCCTATTTGTTACTCTTATTTTAAACACTGTTATTGGTCAATATTTATTCCCATATTTTTAAGTACCATGAGGAGGTTAACCTATTTGGTGGCTTATTATATGATCTGCAATTGTGTTCTTAGTTCTTACTTATTAATCCAATGTTAATTAGCAACAATCACATTTACCCCAGCAATAATCAATACCTGATCAATAATTTATCCAAAGATTTGGCTCTTTAACACTACTAAAACCCAAAACTCTAAAATGTGTTGTTGATTTCCTCTAGAAATGCATACAGAAGGAAAGATCAATCAATAATTTTCATCCTCTATAATTTCTATTCAAAAGAAAGCACCACAATAAGGCTACCAAATCTCATTTTTGCAGAAATGAACACATGTATGCAACAATTTACAGCTTGAAATCAGCTATACATTCCCCAATGCTATACATGGTTTCCTTGGTCACCAGGCATGTTTTATTCATTTATTTCTCTTGACATTTCTTATATATGGTAACAGGCTGGAACCCTATTGCAATTAACTTTCCTCCTCATATTTGACAATCTGTAATACATAAATGATGAACAATCCCCGGGTTCCTTCAAGTTCGTTAATAATTAGGTTGGTTGTAATTAGAATCACATGTTTTAGATAATTCAATTGCTTGTGTTTTAAGGATTTTGCGATGCAAATTTCCTCGGATGCTAAATTCATAATAGAAAAGGAAAGGTTCTTGGAAGGTGCACAATCCTTGGTGCCCTGCACACCTAATTGTGCTTAGATTAGATGGCAGCTTACGAAGACTACTCACCCACCTAACTGTGTTTAGAATGTAGGATGCATAGACCCTAACCCTTCAACTTTTAATCTCTTGGCTACTCCTATTCATTCATGCAAGAAAGATAAGGTGGAAAACACATTAATAGTACAGTTTATCTTATTAGAGAAAGAGAAGAAGAAAAAGCTTAATTTTTTGACAAGATTAGGCTAGGAGTGTGATTTTATTTGGGATCACTCGAAAACCAATGTGGCAACCTGTGAAGCTATGTGAAGTCCAGTTGTAAACAGAGTATATTACCTATGAAAGTCATTGTAAATAAAGGGAGTAACAGGAAGGATCCTTTTAAGGTCCACAACAACTGATGTCCTATGCACCTAACTGTCCTTAGGTTGCAGGTAGCTTACACCTCATTACCCTGCATTATTGACCTTGCTTAGACTATAGGGGACACATACCCCAACACCCTCAGGCTTCAAATCTATGCCACTCCACACAAGAACAAGCTCTTCACTACCAAGCCCACTCATGTGTACTTCAAGTTGAGTAATGCAATGAAATGATTAGAATTCCATCCATGAGACTTACCTATTGAACATATCACAATGTTACATCTTCCTCAGGTAGCACCAATAAAAGAAGAAGACTAGATCTTCTTATATTGGGTTTTATTGGAAATTCCCCTACATTCTTTATTCTCACCTCTTTAAATAAATATTTATAACTTAGTTATTAGAGAATAGATTCGTGATTTCCATCACACAAACAAAATTTCATAGGAGTTAGAAGGAAAAATAGGGCTTCTCTTAAAGTATGCAAGCTTTATATGGATTTTGTCAAAATATGCAAGCTTTATGGGGCTACTGTCAAAGAAGCAATTCAAGGATGCAGGCCATAGCCAAGGGCTGATCTCAAAGGAGGTAATGCCAATTAGTGTTGTTGTCAAGAATGCAAGTTAGATCCAAGGGTTGCTGTCAAAGATGTACGCCATGGCTTCTGTCAGGGACACAAGTGAGAAACAAGGGCTAATGTTAAGAATTTCAAAGGAAGGGTAAAAGAATGGAGATATGAAATATAAAGGAATTTGAGTAGTTTGGGGGAGTGTGCATCTTCCCAAGCTCTAGCTCCTCTGTATCATCAAGCTTAAGGTAGACGAATGATTAAATTTTGGATGCATTAGAAGAGAGGGAAGTAGTGGCCTTTCAATTTTCTATTGGCATGGAGGAGATGGTATATATGTCTTCAGGGCGCATAATAAACCAGAGTAGAACAATATTGAAAGTGGATTGAGGATAATGAAAGTCAAATGTAAGGAAAATCACCAAAATGTAGGAAATAATCTAATAAGTGGAAGATGTGTCACACATAAGATAAACAAGTGTAGCCATTGGAACATGAGTAGATATTCCTCAATGAATGTAAGGCATAAGACAGGGCATGCTCCATTGGTATAGAACAAATGTAACCTGAATAAGGCAAGGTATGCTCCATTGGTATAAAATTTGGTTATAATGGAAATCAGCCAGTCCATACATATTTTCTTGTTTAATTTTGGCAAAGAAGCATTTTGAAACTCATACAAGCTTGTGTAGGTGCATGTTGGGCATCAAGAATTCAGTTTGGGTTTTATGCCCATTCATTATGGTGCTACATTTTCCCTATGCTTAACATAAGAATATCCATCCTCTAAAAGTTGGAAGAAGTAAACAATGTATAGCTTTAGGATAAAAATAATTATAGAAACAATTTTTTTGTAGTGGAGGAAAAAATGCACTATTTCTGTATATATTACTTGGTGCATATAAATTAGAAAGCTTTCTAAAATTCCAACCATCTTGAATACAACAAGTTGCATCTTTGACTTCAAAGAAGGGTGTCAATTGTTAACCGGGTTGCTAGAAACTGTGCTATTAGAGTTTGAAAGGAATATTTAGGTGAAATTTTTGTAATATGTTCTCCAAATAATTTATATGGAAAATTTGTTTCTCTTTTCATTATGGCTTTATTTTTCTTATGTATGAATTCTAATTGGTGCAATTTACATAGGTTAAGGTATTAGGGTTGAGGACATTCTTTAATAGTTTTTTCGTTCTTGTACAATTTTAAGTGTTTTGGATTTGCTTTAAGCATCTTCCTTTCCTCGTAACTGCTTCTTAAATAGTGCAGCTTCGTCATATTTTTTAGGCTAGAGAAGGATATTATTTTTGTTATTGGGAGCAATATTGCATTATTTGAATTATCTAAGGACTCTTTGTGTTATTAGATAGTGTCGTGGAGCTCAACTTTAGTTAAGGATTGGTTATCAGGCATTCAAAAACTCTTGACTATTTTTTCTAGAGGTGAGTGGATGGCTTTGTTGTTGGGAAAATATTGGAAAGTGACGGATGAAAATGTGTCCATGATAGTCTTTCCAAGATTAGCCTTCATGGAATTGTTGGTTGAAAATCTGCATCTATAAAATATCATCCCACCATAAATTTTCTCACTGTCTATACAATGAAGTGTGGATCACTATCTCCACAACAATGCTTTTGAGAATAGGTCTTCATAGTTGTTATTCTCTAAATTGACCCTCACATTTCTAAGTGACCATAATCTTGACTCCCTATGAAACAAGTGGTTCAAATGGACCTCAAATGTTAGCTATGAATGAGAACGTAATAAATAGCATTATTACATAAAGAAAATTTTGTTCAAGGACACAAGTTTAGCTTTTCCTCGCTGTGAGTTTTTAGTAAATTATTTTGAGAACAATAGCACATAAAATATTGTTTTAAAAAATATGAACAATTTTCAATCACAATATGTATTTCAAAAGGAACAATTTACATTAACAAGAAAATATGTCTAATGGGATGAGCTCAAATGACAAAATCACAACACTTCCAAATGAAACAATCTACATTAACAAGAAAATATGTCTAATGAGATGAGGTCAAATGATAAAATCACAGAACTTCCAAAAGTGAGCCTAAGATTCAAATCCTGAGGAGTCATGATAGTGTTGAAATTCAGTAAAATACCACATTTGACTCTCTAAAAATGAGTCTAAGATTCAATTCCTGAGGAGTCGTGATAGTGTTGAAATTGGTAAAATACCACATCTAACACTCTAGGCCTGGCGTACCCAAATAGATGATGCTTGGTGCAAGTCATGGGTGAATTTGATGGAAGAGACAAACCTCTCAGTTGTGGCATTGAAGTTGAAGGTTAACCAACCAATCAAAGAAAAGAAATTACTAGAAATATGCTTCTTGTCTTCATTTCATATCAGTTTCAAATGTTCCTCAGATGCAGAGGAAAGAGGCAAACCACATCAAAAACTTTGTTATGTAAGACCTGTATAGTTTTGAAGATATATGTTGTTTAGAAATACCTTTGTATTGCATTTTTGGGAAACTTTATCAACGAATATATTTTGTTAATCTTTTAACCTGGCAATATATATGCTTTGTTCTCTTCCACATTATTATTTTCTATAAGTGCATGTCAGTTCCTTCAATTCAATGATGTAATCATGATTGGTTTTGCTTGACAAGCTTATCTAAAATTCATATTGCCTCCTTCCTATGGAAGAAAAGTTTCTCCTTGGTGAAGTTTTTTATTAGACATCAATTTCCTGTTGCACTACACAAGAGCCGCTGTTAAATTCTGGGCTAAACAGACAACCGTTTTTTATTCTTTTGAAACTATCTAATGGACATTCAACATGCGGCTCTCACTCAATATTTAATTATACACTCTTTGAATCTTCTGAAAACGCGGAAAATAGTACCTTACTTTTCTCTATGGAATAAATCAGTAAGATGATTGTGTATTTTAGGGTATGTGCAAGATCATCATGGAAAAAATAGGCCCTTAAGTGGCAAAAAATTTAGAAAAATTAGAGTTAGGAAACTTGACGTAAAAATTTGAATAAGTTATCTATAATATTTCAAAAATATGTAAGAATAGAATCTGTAGCAAAGTGAATGTAGTTTCTAAACTACTAGGTTTGTTTAAAAATAAATAAATCTATTTGGTGAAAATTTGAAATTTCAATGTCAGAGTACTTAAATTTCAAGGAAAAAATAAGTAGGTGTTTGTCTAACCACCCCTAACCACAATAAAATGATAATATTTTTTATAAGATTTTAGATATAAATAGAGGACTCATGTCCCCATGTGATGCATAATTTTTGTAATTTTGTCCAAGTAAATAATTAATTATGAATTTTTTATTACAACTTTTAAAAAATATTAAAAACTCGTATGTCTAACCACCTTAACTTGGTCAAAACTTCATGAAATTTATTTTTTCTTTTTTTAATCCTATATTATGCAAAGCATAGAATGTGACACATGTTTTGGATTCAAATAATGTGATACCGTTTGAAAGCTATAGATGTTTTTCAATCAACCTATCAATCAGGACTTTAGTCATAATTTGAATAGAAAATGAATAATAATTACTTATTAAACTCAAAGTAAAGCATAATTCATATTGGTGGAAAGTTGAGAATCTCCTTTAAAAACCCTTTTTGTTTCATCAATTTTGGGTTTAAAAAAAGTCATTAGCCACATACCCATCATATTGCCACTTTTTGGCCCATCATGATCCTGCACATACCCTTTACATTGTCTGAATTGAAACTTGGGAGACTTTTAGAACTAGTTCACAAAATGACAACAAAATGGAGGTTTTTGTGTGCACTGAAAAATGATAAGGCATTTAAGTTGAATTTTTTACATTCAAAAGCCATGTGCATGGATATTGGGTAGTGTTCAAGTTGACTGTAGGATGTAAACTTAGAATATCTGCTATGCGCAAGGAACTGCTAAATTGTGACAAATTGTTAAAAATAGACGCTTCGAAAAGGATATCTCTTGGCTTTATAACATAAATCATATATATTATTTATAAATTAATATATATATATATATGCTAGTTATGTCTCAATTGTGATACTTTTCGATTGATACAGTTTGTTGGCTCCAAGTATACTCTGAGTTAATTTATCATATGTTGATCTGTATAATTTGAAAAGTGTAAAATGAAAATTTTAATATAAAATCAATACACATGTAATGTGAAATCACATATTGCGCACAAATTGCATTCTCTAATGGAGTGAATGGACCTTAAATAAATTAAATTTATGTAAAGACTATTGAAAATATGGAAGTCATATCAGAGTTGTTCTTGTGTATGATCCTATATGGGGTATTACATTGGGCTTTGGATTTTGAATCCTTCGATTGGTGTCTTTTTTTATTTAAAGAAATCATCTTCCTTTCATCAATATTACCTAAAGTGGTGCATGTTTGCTCACCATTACCATTATGTACAAATATTGACAGTGTATTTTCCAAAGTTCATAAAAGATATTAGCAATAAAGTTGTCAAAGCCATAGAAGAATAGAGTAATTGTATTGATACTCTAGGGAAAGTGGTAGCATGTTGCTACTTTTCTAGAAAGGTGAGGCTATCCTTAAAGTCCTAAAATGCATAAGGATCCCTATTTTTTCCAATTTTGGCTAAAAAATTCTAGGAGGTGTAGACTGGCTTTTGCTAATATATTGGATAAGGTCAAAAATGACTTGTAGAGTGAGGCACCTCCACCTGGATCCCATTGTCATTGTGAAATACCCTATTTGTTCCCCTAGAAAAGTAGATCCGAGCTTCTAATGGGTGTAATTACTTGTAGGAAAGCACGACTCAGGTATTTCATAATACTAACCACAATTTAGTGCACGACATGGTTGTTGATCAGTCCTTAAATCAATATTGAGGATGAGAAAATTAGTGAGACAAATTCTTTACCTATGCACGTGTATATTATTTTCTACTATTTTTTTTAGTGATCAAATGAGAAGGTAGAAACCATTATTAGCATAGAGGATATTAGTGTTTTAAACGTGCTTTGGAGTTGTCACCATTTGTGAGGATATGGGTGGTTTTTAGATTTATTTACTGTAATGCAAGCTTCTGATGAATATAGCTAGAACTTGAAGCAAGTCTACAGCGTATGGTTCACATAGATTTCATTTTTATGATTCTGCATGAATTTTGTAGTGCACTGAGCATTATTTTCAACTAAAAGACAAACAACCTACTGCTCAACTTTCCAACATATAATAACCATTATGTTTTCTCACCAAACTAAAATAGAAGCATTTGTTAAGAAACTGGTCCTTTCCCAAGTTGTTGAGACAAAAATAAAAATGCTTTAAAATTTGAGGATAGTCCATCATATCCAAGGATATATGGTCTAGTGGATGAGTCAATTTACCTACTCCTCATAGGGTTATTTTCCTAAAGTGTTTCTAAAATGCAAATAAAAATTTTGGGGCCTATTTGGAGAGATTGAAGATGGACTAACTCAATTTCAAAAACAATAAAGTAATAATATCGAAAGTATGTTGGCACCTAATTGTGCCACTGAGTTCTAACCACACAACCACCCATGTGAGAGAATGTACCCATCTGAAAAACCAAGTTATTTGTGAATAATATTTTATAATTTTAGTCATTTTCTATCATGCCAATCCCTTGCCTTGTGGCATTTGGTCTTTAAAGTATGAGAACCAATATAATGATACAAAACTGTGAAGAAATATGCTACATAATGTATAAGATTTATGAAGAATGTTGTAATAATTTTATAATATGAAAATGGTCTAATCTCTACTAATCACTCTATTTGAAAAGAAAAGTAGCCTTCACGGAGATCAAAGAAAATTGAAACAATACATCCATAAATTAAAATAATGACTAGCCAAAGATGAATCAGATTAGCCTTCATCACCTATTCATAGTGTTCACTATTTCACATATATCTGACCAATAGAGAACTGAGATACTAATCACAACTATTCATTACAATGTCTAAAGCCTAATAGCATGCTGTTGTGTCTCACTTGCGACTGATAAATCTTTACATGGCTAAGACAACTATCTGAGCTTAGAACAAATTTTGCACCACTTTAAGGGCTATTAAGGCTTAGATATATGAAATAAAATGGATGCACGTGCATTTAAAAAATATTGTAAGTTTGTTATTTATTGCTCTTAACACATGCATATAACTCTATTCTTTAAGGAAAACTAGAACACTAAGCCTAAAGACAAGAACAAATACGAACAAATCTGGAAGCCTAAAGACAGTCATCTAAATACCTATTTAATTTAACAAAATGCATGAAAAGAAAAGAGAATTTAAAACGTGAAACTCTTTCAATAGACCCTATCCGATTGCATAATAATGTAGGCATGTAAATATACTCAAGCGGACGTATTTTCAAGGATTAAGCATAAATTCCTTTGGTTTTTACCGAAAACTCTAATGAAGACCCCAAACACAAAAGCTTACTATCCATAGAGCAAAATGCACAAATTCATTCATGAAAAAAAATAACAAACAAACTATTAGTACAATGTGTTTGAGATTTAAAACGTATAAGAAATGCTTTACAAAATTTACCTATGTTCGCCTCGTCATCTCGCCTTCACCTGTGCATGAAAATGACATAAATTTGTTCATGTGACTAAACTTATGCCTAAAATGGGAATATTGAAATATTCTAAGAATATCTACATAAGTGTAAAGGATAGAACAATTTAACAATTTAATAGATATGCAATTTAACCTCACCCTATGAAAATATCTTCGCCCTGTTCGTGAAAGCTCACTGGAAATGCCAAATCGGTCTCACCGTTCATCTTGCTCATGAAAAATACCTCGCTCAAGATGATAAGTTAACCTAAAATGATGAGTTAACCTAAAACGACAAGTTAACCTTGTCTCTAAATTTAGAGAGGGAAAAATGGGGGCAAAAATGCCATCGATTGAAGGGTTGGTTCATTCGAAGGGATATTACCTTGTAAAATAAAACATCTTTGAAATGTTCATTAACCCGTGGGGGTTCATTCAAACACATGCTTCGATAGAAGGTGGGGTACTTCAATCAAACCCCTTTCATTCAAAGCCCCAAGCCTTTCAATGATTTTTTAGTGGGAGATTTTAATTTTCGTTTGTCCAACAAAGTGTAACCCACTATTGTGGGTTCACCCCCTAATATGCATGAACACCCACACCTATAGAAGCATGCAACTTGTGAGACTATAATACTCATAATGTACATAATGCTTAAGGTCATGAATTGTACAAGTGAGTGAGCATGCTCTGACCCTAGGTGAAGATAGTTTGATGATCCTCCATCCCGTGAGTGCAATGGACGAGGCCCTTATGTAGTTGTGAGCCTCGATCATCCATTATGATGTAAAGGGTGACTGTTACAATAATGAATCTATAGACAAGTGGAATGATCACTCGCCCCTGCTTGAGCCATAACATATAGATGTCGCCCATAGTGTCTATCAAGTCCACCCACCCAACATAGTTCTACTGGCCCTCTGCAACATCACGTGTTATCTTCATCTCATCATATACCACCCATCATCCATGGATGAGGAGCCTAGTGATATGATAAATACCCTCTAGTGTGAATCATCTTGCTTGTTGATAAGTGGAAGTTGTAGGTATCTGCATCTTAATGCTCCATGAGTTCCATGAGCATCAATGTGTGATACTGGATCTTTGACATGGTATAGACTCACCAAAAGGCCCATGTGTTGTAATAGATCTTGGTAGTCTAGATGCATTTGGTTGTTGTGATCATGTAGTGATGTCAGTAGATTCTCAGTTGCATGCTCCCTAATCTTTGGCCACTCCTACAATGGAAACAAATTTCACATTAGTTCCATCTACATTATAAGCATAATTTTTTTTCCATCTCTACATCAAAATTCTTCTAAGATTTCCTCTAGGATGGAGGCACATCACACACATCCAAGAAGTATAAAGAGATCTTAAGATTTGGTTGTCAAGATTTGAATAAAAATGTGTTAAGTTTTGGAGTAGACTTGTAAATCTAAAAGTCAATAAGGGTGCTGGCAAGAAGTTGAGTCCACTTTTTGGCCAAAAAGTGGAAGTGTTTTCCCTAATTTTCACTATTTGACACATTTGAAGCACTTAGAGATGGAATCTTCAAAAAAGTCACTAATCATAAAATGTAGTACTCGAAGTCTAGTTTCCAAATATGTAATTTATTTCAATACCTAGATTGTACAAATTGAGTTTCAATAGGCATTTCTAAAAACCACTGTTTAAAAGTCACTTTTTTTACCATACCATGCACATGTACAACATCCATATTTTGACCTAAATTATCATATTTTTCTAAATCCTTTTGGGAAATGATTTGTGACTCACTAAAGCTTGTTCTCGATATTTTTTTGTAATTTTTTATTGAATTTTTTTTTTGTTAATTTTTTATTAGGCATATTTGTCGTTTTGAAAAATCGTCATGTACGACATGCATAAGATGACCTTAATTTATCATTTTTTATTTTTTTTAAATTGAAAAGAATTGTCTGAAGTTTGTTCTCATGCAATCCGTTCATCAAAATGTTATGCTGACCAAAAGTTATTAAAATATTAAAAAACTTTGATATTTAAAGTTTATGGACCAGTTTCATAAGAAATTAATTGAAAAAAAAAAAATAATCCAATTGTAAAAAAAATTACATATTTGTAATTTGCATTCTCATCTAAAATGGGTTATAATTTCATCAAAAAAATTTGCAAAAAAAGTCGTCAGTCATATGTCCAAACTTGGTATTTTTCTCTGACATTGTTAGGACCTTCAACTTGTAGGTTAAACCAGGTCTAAGGCCTAGGTTTAGATTCCCAATGCTTTTCTCGAACCAAAATACAAGGCAGAAACCCGCCCACAAAGAAAACCCAATTTCAAAATTTTGGAAACGAGATCCCAATTTCAAAATTGCCAAAAACGGGAAATTTTTCGTTTTGGAAATTTTAAAAACATGATCCCATTTGAAAATTTTCAAAAATGGAAAGTTTTTCAAATCGAGATCCCATTTTCAAAATTTCCATTTTGGAAAATTTTCAAAATGGAATCCTATTTTTAAAATTTCCAAAAACATAAATTTTTAAAAATGGGATCCTAATTTTTTTAAATGCGGGATCCCATTTTTTAAAAAATGGGATCCCGTTTTTAATTTAGGCTCAGGATCCCGAAGCTAAACAGGATCCCATTTTTTAAAAACAAGATCTCGTTTCTTAGAAAGCGAGATTCTGTTTTTGCAATGCCGATTTCTTTTTTTTGGCTAAGGAAAAAACTTCCACGTTTCGTGGACTCAACTTCTTGCACTTACCCATAAATTTTGGATGAGGATAGAATAGGTTAAATTAGAAGCTCCTATGTCAAACTATCCTATAAGATAACTTAATATTTTTCCTTAAGAGGACAAAATTTGACAGAAAAATATCAAAGGAACATGGATATGAATACAAGATCTAGGTAAAATAAATGAATTTGATTTTGGGATGCCTGAAAAGATGGTGATAATGGGGATGTGGTGAATCAAACCTAAATTTAAATTTAGACTTTGATTGACAAGATATGAATGTTTAAAATGGATGAGATAAATAATCTACTATGACGTCTAACTCTAAGTAAACCAATAGTTATCAGTTTGGTTTGAGGAAGGTTTGTTTATAAGACAGTAAGGTCTGGTGATAGCAAGTAGCCTATTTGATAGAGAAATTGCATACAAATACTAAGCAGAAATAGATGATAGTACATTTTTTTAAATAGACTTGGATTTGTGAAGGTCACAGGAAATTGCACAACTCTGTGCAACAGATGTTCTTATCCTAGCCATAAATTCCCTTACCTAAGTTACAATTATACCCATAAAAGTTGCAATTATTCCCATCTAAGCCACAGTTGTGAAATAGGGTTAAAAATTATGTCAAAATGAGTTTTTAACCTCTATTTGACATATAGTTATGCTAAAAGATAATCAGTTACACAAGAGGGTGGGAAAAAGTGATATTGTAAGGTTCAATTGTGTTATTCTATCTAGTTTTGGTCTAATATATAAGTGTATTGAGAAAATTTGGAAAGAATAATACTTCAAATAGTAGACATGATAGCTATTGAAAATTTTCAAGGTGATAAGGCTAAATGGTTTAATTGGTCTAAATACATAAGATACTCCAAGCACATTAACAATCTAGCTAGTAGTAAAGGTGTGATGAATTAGTGTAGGCCCACCCGTTGAAGCATAATACCTTCAAATAAATGGGAGACTAAAGTATTCTAAGGTCATGTACCACCTTAACAATCATTTCCTTAGAAGGACTAGGTCCAACAAGGAATTTTGTCACCTCAACAAGAGAAGAGTACACAGTGAGTAACTTCTAACATGGTATTGTACTTTGCACCACACTAAGGCAACAACTAAAGGTCTTAAAGACTTCAAAATAAACAAGGTTCATAGTGAGACTGTGAACAGTGGACCCATCCAAGGATGTCCAAGTTGAGGGGGTCAATCTAGGTGTCTATACTAGCATTAGTTGTGTTTTATATAGTTCAAATGAGTTTGATATGATCATGAAGTATTCTCTCCTTTTCAAATCTAGCAATATTAACTTCATGAAGCATTGGAGTTCCTAGTTAAGGTTAGTAATGAATGTAGTAACATACAAATATTGATATGGATCAAACATCATTTCAGTTGCAAAGGGGATAAGACTATAAGATACTTGTCGTCCAATTGTATGAGTTAAGAAAAAAGACCTCATTTCATTAATAATTACACTTAAATATGTAATATACATATAATGAAAACAACATAACTATTACTAGCATCTACATCTTTAAGAGGTGCAATGAGTTTTCTAATAGGGAACATGTGCATGTGCCAATAAGAATTGTTTTCTATATTGAGAGGAATGGTGTCTCCCATAAAGCCAAATCATTTTGGTGATTCAATTATATTTTCCTATGTAGAACAATATTTCTAAAACTATTTTTTTTTGACTTGAAATCCCACATAAAAGCCTATTAGCTAGTTCTTACAAATTTCATCTTAGATACAATAGGTAATAATCTCTACCGACTTTCTCAACCTATCTAGACAAAAACTAATCAATATAGTGACTCTTATTTTCAAGATCTAGTAGGACCCTTTTTTTATAGAAACAATTAGATTACATAGATATAAGCATCTATGTCTTTTAAGTAGATTACAACATAGTGAATAAATATACATCTAAAGTAAAAATCATTCTTCAACTAAGTTACCATGAATAAAAGAAACTAGTCTATAAAAATTATCCAAAACTTGACCCTCAACCCTTAGCATCTCTAAGAAATTTTAACCTTACCAAATAATATAATCAAGTAACATGTAATCATCCCACCAATTAAAGAACAACACTTAAATAGAATCCTTATTTTCAGAGGATCAAAATGTCACATTTCATAACATGGACAAAGCTAATCAAATAACATTTCATAACATGGACGAAGCTAATCAAATAACATGTCTATCATCTCACCTTTAAAGGACAACCCTTGAATAGAATCGTTATTTTTAAAGGATCAAAATGTCACATTTCATAACATGGGCAAAGCCCTACACCTTACAAGACAGTTCTCTTGTCTTCAATCGTCCGTAATTCTTCCCCGAAACATGTTCGTATCAGTCACTATTCATCTCTTTTCTCAGAGGTTATATGTGCTTCTTTATCTTTAATAATCCTTTAACTGCTTCACGAAAGATGACATGATAGATGCCCAGGCCCCATAGCTTGTCTTTTGTGGTCCGTGACTCCTCGGAGCTTTACCGAATCCGTGGTCCAATAGCCTGTAAAGTCACGCCTTTTGGCCGGTATTTTAGCTATTTTGGTCATCCGGAACGGTGTGATTCGTAAACCGGCAATGAATACCCACAGGATAACAATCCCGGCAACTGTGGGTTTCACAATAACTTCATAAGAATTTATATTTGAATAATGCAGTACAGATAAATCTGTTGTGTCAAAGCTAAAAAAGGTGCAGGTACTCAAACATCCTTGGACTTGGATGGCGCGGCGCACCATGTTCACATTCATCGCCTTCTTCAGGGGGCAGTTGTACGATATCCATTTCGATGAAACAGATGAACCGGCCTCTAAAAATATAGATTCCATCTTGTTTTTAGCAATTACAACGTCACATTCCTTCCTCACTCATAGCTGTAATCCACAACCTAAAATCACGGACAAAGCCTACCGGGTATCACGATTAAGTACCGAACAGTATCGCCCGTGCTTAGGCATGTTTTTAAAGTTTATTGATTACCGAATAACATGGACTAATTTAACCTTATATATAGTGTAAGCCCACCACTAATGTTTGCAAAACAAGATCATCTGAGCTCTAAGAATCTGTTAAGCATGGCAAGGGCAGTGGAGGTCAGGATATTCCTTTACTTTGTGGTGGTAGTAGTGAGCGCTGTGGTGGTGGGGATGAGCGGCAGGGTGGAGGGCGCAATATCCTGCTCAACGGTGGTGTCTGATGTAGTTCCATGCCTGTCTTACGTAGCAGGGAGCTCTGCCCAGCCGACGCAGGGATGCTGTAACGGTATTCGGTCTCTCAACTCCGGGGCCACAACAACGGCCGACAGGCAAGCCGTATGCAACTGCATAAAATCTGCAGCGTCCTCGTACCAAGTTAACTATAATAGGATTGGCAAGCTGCCTGCTGCCTGTGGTGTTAATCTGGGCTTTGCCATTACCCCCTCCCTTAACTGCGCCACGTAATTTCCCAACATTTCCATTTTTGTTTTTAAGGCTTTTGGTAACTCTTAAATGGTTAACCAAGTACTTTTATGTTTTTTCGTTGTTTACAGGATCCGCTGAGATCTGCGCAGGGCTTGGCAGGCACCATGGATAGTGATTTCAAATAATAAAGCAGCTCTTTGAAGTTGCAGGCGTCCTCCAGTTATATCTGTAATAGTTAGTTATATAGTATAGAGATAGTAGAAAAGTGTGCGTCGAGGAACATTATGAACTGAGATTGAAATATATTACAGTCAAATGTTTTCAATTTAGAGTCAAAGTAGTATAAACGATGTTTTCAGAAAGAGTGGAATTAGGGTAAGGGATTTATCGTTGTAAGAAACCACAGTAGTGAGATATAATAAAGATTGGAAATTTGGCTTATACGGGACAAGATGGACAGGACTGGACACAATGCTTTTTATTTTTTTGTTTAAATTTGATGCCTGTTTATGATTACTTTTACTGGGGATTATTTCGATGCATATGTGATGTAGTTTCGTATTTAATATTAACATTATCTTTCTTAATTTTTTAAATACATAGATTTCATAATTTTTAATTTCCTGACAAAATAATGGAGTAATTAGAATTTAAAATTAGATCTAAATTAAAACTGAAAATATATAACAAGTGTTTAATCATAAATTTGTCTCAGGTATCCAAGATAAGGGTTGTTGGTCCACTGACTGGGTCGTTGGGACACCCCTTAGTATATAAAAAAAAAAAGTTTAATCATAATTTGTTTCTTATAATTATACTTTTTATCTATTGATTTTTTTGTTTTATTCAATTTTATAAAAGATTCAAATTGTAACATGTGATTTTATCATAAATTTTATCTTAAATAATTTAACTCATGATAAAAACAAGTTATAGGGTTTGCATGAGAGTATACTCTAAAAGTAAAATGGAAGGTTTATTTTTTATTTTTAAAAGAAAAAAATCAAAAGTCATCACATTTAAATGACATTGTTTTGTTCTATTGAATTTTAAAATATAATAAATTCAATATTGTTGCATTGTGTTAGTTTGTATGGTTACAATGTACTGATGTTAAATTTGAATTTAATCTTAAAAGATAAATGTAAAAATTAAAAAAGAAAATTTATTATTGATTTATGCATTTTTAAATAGTTTAATTTATTAATATATTTATAAAAACTAAACATGGTTTGAAAAAGACTTTTTCAATAAACTATCTAATATGAAACTTGATGGTACATAAAAGTCAACAATTTATTGACAATTTAATTGTTTATGTGTAAAAGATTCCACTAGAAATAAATTATTGTTAAGTACAATGATGTAATACTAGATATAAAATAATACAAAGATCAAATCTTATAATGAATATCCTTTTTTCTTTGTACTAAATTGAATAATATCCTTGTACTAAATTGAACAAGATTTTATTTCATCTATATTCTTCAAAATTATAGATATTGCATAGATTTAATTAAAAATAAATAAAAATATTAAAAATATAAATTAATGTTTATCTATAAATGAATCCAATAGAAATCCATTATTGTTAAGTACAATAATATAATACTATAAAGAATAACACAAAAATAGAATCTCACAATAGATAATCTTTTGTCCTTGTACTAAATTAAATAAGAGTTTATTTCATCTATATTCTTGATACTAATAGATGTTACACAAATTTGATTAAAAAACACCAATAATATTAGGTGAGATGAGAGACTAGCGAGACTTAAAGGACTCAAATATTCATAATTAATTAATATAGAATCTATATTGTAATATTTCTTCAAGGGTCCTTCCTATAAAATAACAATATAAAGGAAAAAGGTATAAACTTGGAGAACCTTGTTTGGAGTGATGGGAAAAGGAGACGTGCTAATGTTTAGAATGAAAATTAGAAAGAGTACCTTCCATTGACTCAAGACCTTGCATTAATCAATATTAAGGATTTTCCATAGATGTCTATTAGAGAAAGATGTTTTATTATATAAGAGATAATTCAAACCATTCTAGGGAATTTAATTATTATTGGTTAATAAATGGTTCTCTTAAAACTGATGAATAATAACAATTTATAGGATATCATGCTCAAAAGATTTTTTTTAAATAATATAAATTACATCTCATTTTATATTGATATAAATTATTTTAGTACATATTATATTATAAAATAAGTATATATTAATGTTAAATAATATGTAAAAAGAGATTTAATAATATAAATTATATTTTATTATTTTATCTTGCTTGGTTTTCATTAGATGTTGACATTTGATAAGTTTTCCTACAACATATAATATTATATTCCAATAGCTTGTTTAATATATTAAGCTATTCTCATGAATCCATGATAGTTCTCTAATACAGTGACCCATTATTCATATATATTTAATATTAGTTACCCAAATTTTTCACTAAAACATGTACATTAATGTATATATTCTTTTATTGAGTGATAATCTATTACCTACTTGTCTATTCTAATTTTTTAAATAATTAATTTTTTAGGTTATTGGTAAGAAATATTGAAATACTTTTTATAGAATTTTATTGTGGATTTGAAAGTGCCTTTGTTGACCATCATATCATATGTCCATGCAATATGATCCTTGTCTTATGTATTAGATCTATATTTTTTGTATTGATCAAAGCAATTTCACAAAGAATATTTCAATAAGACTTGGTGTAGTGATGAAGATGTGCTTTAACAAAAATACACCTTTCCATTATAATCATAATTGTCAACAATGATCAAGACATTAGTGATGATCAAGACATTCCACTAAAAACATATTTTGTAGAAATCGGGATCCTATTTTGTATTGCTATTTATTTAAAAAAAAAAAGATTTCACTGCACGGCGGACGGGACCTCGAGTATTGGCGACAATGACCCCCACAATTAGCTATAGGTACCCCCCTACATTCCCTTTTTTTGCATTTTTTTATTTTGAATTGAAATTTTGAAGAAAATAAGTGAATTTAGCATTTTTTTAAATTTATTTCACGTTTTAAGTTTTTTTTTAAACTGTTATAGTAGAAATGAATAATTGTAAAAATAGAAAAAATCAATGATGAAACCTAAAGGTTTTTAATAAAAATAAAAAAAATGAACCTTGAATTGTGTTTTAGAAACAAAATTTAACTTTTGAAACCTAAATTATTGATTAAACTCAAAAAAAATGAATTTAGAAAACCCTAATTGAAACAAAACAAAAAAATTTCATTTCAAAACCTAGAAATCAAAATGAAATAAAAACATTGCATTTACAAATCCAAATCAAAATTTTTGAAACCTGAATTCAAATCAAATGAAAAAAATTGAATTTGAAAACCTAGTTTGAATTGAAAGCGAAAAAATTGCATTAAAACCCTAATTGTTTAAAATTGAAACCCTAAATTGAATTGGAACAAAGAAATTGTTCAAACCCTAAATTGGAATTGAACAAATCATTTTGATTTTGAAAACTAGGTAATTTCAAGCTCAAAAAAATTCATTTGCATTGCTTAAATGTTTTAAATTTTATTTTCTTTGTATGGAAAAAATGATATATATTAAACTTTCTAAAGTTTCAATGTTAAATTATAATTAGATTAGAAATCAATATGTTAAAGAATAGTTAAAATTCATAAATTTTATCTTGATGTTTGTTTGCAAATTTAGTTAGCAAATTTGTAAATCTAAGCGCATACAATTGATTCCAATTGACACTAACTTGCAAGTCTAAATTATGCCAAGGGCCACCCAAAATTCACCCTAAGTTTGCTAAACCCTAGACCCTAAACTGTAAAATCTAAACCCTCAACACTAAAGAATTTGAAATTTATGAACCCTAGACCCTAATCTTTCATTGGACATACCTAAAATTATGTAGGTTCAATGTCAAGAATGGGTCTATTTGGTAGATTTATGAAAACTATTTTGAATATCTAGAATGCCATAAAAGTATATTTATAGCAATTCCAATTGGAAACACTTGGGTACATATATATCATATGAAATTTAAATCTAGGAAGGTGTCTATTATATAGGAGAGTTGATAATACATGGAAAGAGGTTTGTATGGGAATATATGTATTAAGAAAAACATACCACATGACCTCTATAGGATTGTTAAGATGTGATCCTAGATAATAATCCACCCATCCTCAATCATAATGGATTCTTTAGCAATTAAGAGAGATTCAATAACTATAAAGTTACCTATATTTTGATACTATATAGAATTATGTGGAAGGATAGAAATGCATCAATAAGGAGACCAAGATGGAACCATTTAACACCTACAAGGTACACCTATTACATGGGAAAGGGAGGAGGTACATGATGATAGTTTGAAGGAACTACATGCTATTATTACAATTTAGAGATAGAAGGATGATTCATATAAAAGAAATATAATTAACTATTTATATTATTTAATATCATAAAATATAATATAATATTACAATTAAGGATAGGTAATGTTACAATTTACTTGGGGTTTTAATGAGGATTAGGCTTAAGATTCAATTAGGTTTGTAGTAAGTAGTTGGGTTACAATTAGGAATATATAATAAATATTAATATAATTATAATTCAAATATAAATTAATTTAAATATAATATAATATAGGAATACATTTAAGATTAGGTAAAGGTTATAATTTAATTAAGTTTCAATTAGGTTTACAATTCAATTAGGATATGGTTAGGGGTGGGGATCATTTTGTATTCTATTATTGTTAGAGTATGGGTTACATTTAAGATTATTGTTATTTTTGTGATATATATAGATTGATTCATTTTTAACATGATAATTATTTTTATTAGAGGGGTAAACAATTTTGACCCAGAGCTAGATGGAACCAATGAGGCTATAGTATGACTAAATTTGGACCTTGCTAGACATCTAGATCCCCTTAATCCATCCTATCACCTTAAATCATAAATTGATTTCTTAAGGGGTCCCAATATGACAAATTTATTAAGGGGATCAAAGAAGTTCTTAAAATTTGGTGAAGTTGCCCAAGGCAACCAAATTTAACAATAATAAGATCGTGCAAGATTATAATATGAATGAGATTTCATGATCTAGGTTGGTCAGTTGAAACAAGAGTATCTCAATCAACTATTCCACAAGAAAATGTTCTTCACTAACTTGCAAGTTCATTAAATATTCAAAGGGGCACCAAAATTTACCCTAAGTTTTGTAAACCCTAAACCTTGAACTCTAAAATCTAAACCCTAAACACTAAACCATTCATTTTGTCCTTAAAGGCTCTTAATGAATTTTGGTTGCATTAGGAAACTTCACCAAATTTTATTCACTTGAGCCATGTCATTTTCTCCTAGGACCTCACTAGGCGTAAATCCTTAAGCCATCCTATCACCCTAAATCATAATTCAATTTTCTTAAGGGGATCAAAGAAGTTCTTAAAATTTGGTGATCAAGTTGCCATCATGATCTAGGTTGGTCAGTTGAAACAAAGAGTAGATCTCAATCAACTATTCAGAGAAAATGTTCTTCACTAACTTGCAAGTTCATTAAATATTCCAAGGGGCACCAAAACTTTACCCTAAGTTTTGTAAACCCTAAACCCTGAACTCTAAAATCTAAACCCTAAACACTAAACCATTCATTTTGTCCTTAAAGGCTCTTAATGAAATTTGGTTGCATTGGGAAACTTCACCAAATTTTATTCACTTGAGCCATGTCATTTTCTCCTAGGACCTCACTAGACGTAAATCCCCTTAAGCCATCTTGTCACCCTAAATCGTAATTCGATTTTCTTAAGGGGATCAAAGAAGTTCTTAAAATTTGGTGATCAAAGTTGCCATCATGATCTAGGTTGGTCAGTTGAAACAAGAGTAGATCTTAATCAACTATTCCACAAGAAAATGTTCTTCACTAACTTGCAAGTTCATTAAATATTCCAAATTCTAAACCCTAAACCCTAAACACTAAACCATTCATTTTGTCCTACCTAGGATCATAAAGTGAAATTTGGTTGTCTTAGGAAAATCCACCAAATTTCATTCCCTTATGCCATGTAATTTTGTCCTAGGATCTTCCTACATATATCCCCTTAAGTTATCCTATTACCCTAAACTCTAAAGTCTAAACCCTAAACCCTAAAGCCATCATTTTTTCTTAGGCTCTTAATGAAATTTGGTTGCCTTAGGTAACTCCACCAAATTTCATTTCCTTATGCCATGTGATTTTTTCCTAGGATCTTACTACATATATCCCCTTAATTTATCCTATTACCCTAAACCTTAAACTCTAAAGTGTAAACCATAAACCCTAAAGCCATATTTTTTCTTAGGCTCTTAATGAAATTTAGTTTCCTTAGGCAACTCCACAAAATTTCATTCCCTTATGCCATGTAATTTTTTCCTAGGATCTTACTACATGTAGATCCCCTTAAGCTATCCTATTACCCTAAACCCTAAACTCTAAAGTCTAAACCCTAAACCCTAAAGCCATCATTTTTTCTTTAAAGGCTCTTAATGAAATTTGGTTGCCTTGGGAAACTTCACCAAATTTTATTCACTTGAGCCATGCCATTTTCTCCTAGGACCTCACTAGACGTAAATCCCCTTAATCCATCCTGTCACCCTAAATCATAATTCAATTTTCTTAAGGGGTTCGAATATGACATTTCTTAAGGGGATCAAAGAAGTTCTTAAAATTTGGTGATCAAAGTTTCCCAAAGCCCAACCAAATTTAACAATAATAAGATCCTGCAAGATTATACAATATCAATAGTTAATTGTATTTTCATTCAAGTAACATGTGCCTTAGACATATAAATGAGGCTTACATATAATGTTATCATTTGTATTCAATTATTTAAGGCCATTTATATTGAATGTTTTAAAGGTATTTCCTAAACATGTATCTTACATCTTGAAATTACAAATCTAATGTAGGTTCACTCATATCTTAAAGATCACATGGATCCATTCAATAATATTTGGAATCCACCTCCACGCCATTCATCTCCAACACCTTCACCTCCACCTCATAACCCCCCACCTCCACCATTTGAAATCAATGAACATGCTCGTTTGCAAGCACAAATCAATGCTTCTGCTAGAACCATCCAAGATCAAATCAACATTATTCAAAATGAAGAATGTGTCGCACCTCCTGTGAGGATGTTCGCATCTAGGATGCAAACCCTTGTTGATGCTATTAGGGCTATGGATGGGATCATATATGAGCATCGATAATGGCTAGAGGAGAGGACAACTCTTGATTTTGAAAAGGAAAACACAAAGAAATGAAGATCTATGTAGTAGAGAGCCATAATAGTTTATAAATTAAAACAATGATCTTAAATAGTTATGAATTTATAAATTGGGTGAATGATGGATATTTTGTGTGATGATTTATAAATTTGGTTCCAAATGGATATTTTTAGTGACATGAATTTACGATTTTGGTTCTAGATGGATATTTTTAGTGACATGGATTTATGAATTTGGTGGAATTTATGAACTTATAATGAATAGTATATAATAGTATATATTTTATGACTATCTACTAGATCATGATTTCTCTAATTGCCGTATATGTGTGTGTGTGTGTGTGTGTGTTAGACATAAAATGAGATTTTGTGAATGTTTCAAGTTTATTTTTTAGTATGTATGGCATGTATTAGAATTTGCATATATATATTTCTTAAATTTTGAAATTTGTATGTATGTACATAGTTTAGTTTAATGATTTGTATGCATGCAAATTATGCATCATATTTTTTATTTTAAATGTACATGTACATACATTTAATTTTGAATTTTGTATGGACATGCTCTTGAGTTGAAAAATCAATGTATATATATGTACATTTCAATTAAATATATGATCTTAATATATATGTTGCTCATCCTATTTCAATTAAATATATGATCTTAATATATGTATGCACATGGACTATTTTGTATGATTTAATGTAGGTGCACATTTATATCGAGCATATCATGGATGATTTTAACATTGATGATATCATCAATCCACCACCTCAGCCACAGCGAGATATGCCTCCCTCCCCCGCTCCACCTCCACCTCCACCTCCACCTCCCCCTCTGCCTCCCCCTTCCCATCCACCTCCACCTAATATGCCACATCCAACACCTATTGCATCTGATGAGGCTCGCTTGAGAGCATGAATAAATGATCAAGTTGCATCCTTACAAAATCAAATCAATGCTATGCAGAGTCAAGCATTGATTCCTCCACATGTGAGACATTTTGCATCTACAATGCAAAATGTTGTTGATTCCATCAAGATGATCGATTCTGATCTTGATAGGCATCGATGAGACAGAGAACAAATGCGGAAATTTTATTCTGATGGTTGATATCTTACAAACAAATGTTAGACCTTAAAATAATGAAAGGCCATCTAGCCCCCTACTTTCTTGACCCCGTTACTTGACAACCCATTCCACCCAACAAATCTAGAATATCCATGAGGTGGTGCATACATCCGCAGATGAGTGCACATTTTTGGGATCGATGGTATATGGTTTTTGATAGTCCCCCACATGCTAATTGGGAGTGCCCATTGTATTTTTTGAGAAAACTGTATGTAGAGTTTGTTTTGGGGCAAAAGCCCAAGTATTTTGATTTTAGATCATTCGAGGTGTTGGTGGCGACACCTATGAGATTAGGGGCAAAGGGTTGATCTAGCGCCCATGCATCTCGCCAACCCCTTGTTGTTGTTGCTCGGTCCTCCCATTCCTTTTGTCATCGGCTGCGAGTACCAACATTAGGTTCCCTTAGTACCTCTTGAGATGTAGTCAGCAAACATGGTGAGTAGTGGGGAGGCATAGAGATGATGATGATGATGATGATGGAAGTTTTTATGGAGCTTGTTAGAGGTATTGTTCGAGTGTCGGTATCCCCCATATATGTACTAGTTGTCATCAAGTATGCTATGGACTTGATCAGGCCACACCTAGTTCAGGTGGACGGTGAGATTCTGGTGGTTCATCTGGTCGCATCAGTTCATTTGTAGAGTTCCTTGTAGCAGAACATCACCTTGAGGACACTACGACACAAGTATAAATATGCATCTACACGTTCATTTTATAAGAATTTTTATGGTTGTATATATCAAAGAAAAGTTTGCAATACATTTTAACAATCAAATTGTTTGGTGTACAAATGACACTAATGATGTAAGGGCAATCATCTGTTCCACAAGTACATATATCGACACCGGTCATACTTGGCAACCCTTATGGGGTATTTTGATTTCAATTTTAAAAATTATAAATGAAATCATAAATTATTTAACTTGAGTTTTAAATTTATAATTGAATCACATATATGTTTCAAATATTCATGTTGGTTTAGCTGAGTCAATCGGCATCCACGTCGATTCCTCTTGAGGGATTGTCAAGCACTCCTCCACTATCGAGTGTCATAGATTAGGGGCAGGTACATTCATATTGTAAATTTGTTTAAAGTTTACATTAGTATAGTTACAATTTTATGAGTTTTAAATTCACTAGATATATGAAACACATGCATGCACACTTGTAAATATTATAAGCGTTAAATGTCTATGTACATGTATGTCTAGGTTGATACCACAATAAGAATGGGCATTGGGCAAACATTTGATGTTGTAGTTACTCGTGAGGCCACTGATTTCCAGGTTGTTTACAAAACTTTCTACACAAAATGTGCAAACTTGAATATATATGTATATATTAACCTAATTAAATTGTACATGCTTTAATTTTGATCTTGTAGGACTTTCTTAGTGCAACTTTCAGCCCTGACCTAGACATAGTTACACCAATAGGACATGTAGAGCAGGTTTCAGATCAAATGGTAATTTATTTATTTTATTATATTTAAAGTGAATTATAAATTTGAAATTGAATATATACGTAATATGATATTTTCACATATTCTTTTTCTTTTATAGCATGAGACACATCTTGTAGTTGAGCATGTACAGACAGGTCCTGGAGAAGAGCCTAGTGCACAACCTTAGAATACGGTAAAATTAAAATATGATAAATTCTGAATTAAATTGAATTAAAAAAAATTAATTATAGAGCTGTACATCTAATTTAGAATTTCTTTGTCTTGTTTATGTAGATTGATTTAGAGAATTTAGAGGTTTCTTCATGCGCACCAGAGCATCCAAATGTAGATATGATGGAAATTTAATTTTATGATGGATTATAAATTAAATTATCATTAAATCATTTTTTATTGTCTTACATCTAATTTCATCTTTCTCTTATGTACAGAGTGTTTCAGGTCATCCACATAGTCCGCATGGTGTAAAGAGGTCTCTTGATTATAGAGACAATACATGACCTAGAAACATGTGATTTTATGTGTTATATTTGTTTATTTCATGGACTATATTTCTTGTTTATCATGTACTCTATTGGACTTTATTTCATGTGCGCTTAATATATTGGTTTCCTGCACTTAATATGTTACATAAATTATGGACTTTATTATTGTTTGAAATTTTAATTTATACATGTACATTTATGCATTTTATGTTCATAGTCAAGACATTAATATAGGGCATTAATGTGAAATTTAGTGATCTCATACATGGATTAATATAGGACATTTTAATATTTACAATAATCATTCAATAAATTATAATTTACAAACAAAAGCAATCTATTTATATACCGAAAATTTAGGGTCTAAACCTAAATTGCGTTAAAATATGGGTCAAGTGGACATGGATCTTATGCTTAAAATGTGTAGATGCACTTCCAAAATCTACATAAGTTATTATTTTAATATTATTTCGAAATAATCATGTGAATATAAAGTCTTTGGATTACTGCATATTTAAATTAATATCAAGTTGGTAATGAAAGTCTTTAACATGTCAAATTTAACTATAGGAAAATTTGAGAACATTTCAAAAAGGAAAAAAAAGTTATAAAATCAAAATAATCTTCAACTATAATAATGATTGCTCAAAATACACATGAATTAACACTGTACATGAATAGTAGAAATCTTCCAACATAAAAAATCTTCAATATTTTTAAAAAAATTAAGAAAATTTCAAAAAGGAAAAATCACTAATATTCGATTTTATTCAAAATTAACATATATATGTAAATAAATATTAAAATTTTAAGGATTTACTAAAGGTTTTATTGTACAAAAATATAGCAACTTAGGATTAAGGTTAGGGTTATAGGATAAAGCTTTGGGTAAAGGTTAGGATTAGGACAAAACTAGAGTTAGGGTTAGGTTTCAATTAGGGTTAGATACAACAAGGCTTAGGGATAGGATTAATTTTAGGATAGGGTAAGGGTTCAATAAGGGTTGGGTTCTTATAATGGTTAGGGTTCAATTAGTATTACAGTTAGAATCAGGGTTCAATTCTAACTCTAATTAAAATTCTAATCCTAACCATAACAATACCATAGAAGATTAGAGAATAAAAGAATTTATAAATACTATAAATAATAGTTCATCTAACACTAATTTATAAGTTGTAAAAACAAATAATGATGTCTTAAGGGGGTATCTAAAGGGGTCCTAATAGAATGTCTTAAGGGGATGTCTTAAGGGGTTATAATATGTCTTAAGGGGATGTCTAGAGGGGTCATAATAGAACATGTTAATTAAGCGGATGTCTAAAAGGGTCATAATAGAACACCTTAAGGGGATGTCTTAAGGGGTCTTAAGGGGATGTCTAAAGGGGTCATAATAGAACATGTTAATTAAGGGGATGTCTAAAAGGGTCATAATAGAACGTCTTAAGGGGATGTATTAAGGGGTCATAATACGCCTAAATATATAGAATATTGATTTGATACATAGAAGTACATAGAGTATGTTTAATTTTGTAAGTATGTATGTACATATATGTCATCTCAAAATGATGTTTACAAAATTTGGATATGCCATCTCAAAAGAACATCTCAAACTCATGGAATATCTATAGTAGGTCTTCACACCACGATATCAAAAGGTACAAGCAATATCAATGGGAATCATCAAAACATACATATTTTAATTTATATAAAACTATCTATATCTGAGAACTCCAAGTACGCATTTAAAGTATTCCACACACATGTTTGTAGGTTGAATCCAGGCATCCTCTCCTTTTTGTTTCAAAGTATGAGATCAATGCAATGATGGCTTTAGGATACAAAAAATGACAATAAATCAATTTTAACTATTAATGTCCAAGCAATATCAATATGTAATCAAAGCATGTATTTAAATATAATTTAGCTGATAATTACCTATTTTTACCAAGTATTCCATGTTGTCTAGGTTCAATTTGCATCGACTAGATCCTTTTTGTGATTATCCCTTAAGGATATATAAAAGAACAATTTAAATCAATTTCAACTAATAACACACTTGACCAATGTTGAAACATGTATTTAATGTATTTAAAAGGACAAAATAAAACTAAAACTATATTTACCTGTATTTACTTAATCCATTGTACCATCTAAATCCTCTCTCTTTTGCAATGCATCTATGATTGCCTCATACTCTTCCATAGAAATTGACCATAACAATTTTTTTGAAGGTCTTCCACGATACCGCTCTAGTTTTATATTTGTTGCCACCACCAAATGTGGATAATGCATAATCTTTTTATGTGTTTCATAGTCTTCGAATGCAGGTAGACCATTGTTTCTTCTCAAGTATTTTCGTAGCCAAGTGCCAAAAACCACCACTGATCCTATTGGAAAACATGTTCAAAAACCACCATCAAA
>VDFB02353493.1:105259293-105473856 GCA_007258455.2 Sequoia sempervirens
AATTAAGGTTTCATATCTTATTGGGGTTTTGAAGCATTTTTAAAGGTTTGCATGTATGATTTTATGATGCCGGGTTTTTGGAGAGCTTTGGGATGGTGTGGCATGCATTTCCATCATACAATCTTTTTCGTAACTTGCTATTTTTAGCTAGTACATTGGAGTTTCAAGATTTGGATTGCAGATTCTTTTTGGGTTTTTAGAGAGCTTCGCAGTGGTATGACATGCAAAGGCATTGGGAAACTTTTCAGAATTTACTATTTTTAGTAAGTTCTATTTCTGGCAGTGCCATCTTGGGTAGTAACATCAACAGTCAGCTCAGTTTCCATTTTGGGCAGTGTAGTTTGGAGCATAATTGGCTTTCTGCATTTTGAGGCTCATTTTGGGTGAAATGATTTATTTTAAGTCATTAATGTTTTAAAATTCATTTTAGGCCCCATGGCCTAGATTAATGACTTAATGTTGTTTTTAAAGGGGTCCATTAAGGGGGGATGCCTCATGAAGGAATTAAACATTTAAATGTTTAATATTTCCCTAAGGAAACTTGGACGCCAAAATGAAGACGAGAAAAATGTGAACTAAATGCTTTAAAAATTAAATTATTGCAAAATTAAAATGGGCATCCCTTTTGGAGGAAGATGGAAAGCCAATAGTCATATTCAATTCTATAAAAGCAGGCTATTGCTCATTCATTTGGCATCTTTGGTTTATTATATTGAAATGCTGCTGAATTGATTTCAGAACCTAGCTAAGGGGAAGCTTAGCATTTTTACACCATTCTTTGGGCCTGAAACTATGGTTCCCTAGATTTTCGATTGGGAGTGTGCTTCATTCAGAAGTACATATTGAGTTTCATTGTTGAAGATATTGAAGATTTTGATAAAAGTTTCCAAAATTGTGTTTGCTGGTCATATCATGGCTGAAGGAGATTTTTATTTACAACTTTTTGTATGATTTTTATTTGCTTCTAGGTATTGAAGCAATTGATTCCTTGGATATAGGCAACCCTTCTTGCAAAAGATGGGATTTAATTTTGAAGATTAGTATTTAAAAAAAAGGATGTAACTCTTCAAGAGCCATACTTTTCTCCTAGAGATTGCATTGGGAATCAAGCCCTTCTCTTGATGGTTGTTTTGAATTGTTGGACATTTGTATGCGAGTCACCTAGCATTGGAATTGAAGAATCTGCAATTTCAATGAGGTATGGTGACATTTGAAAGAGATTCAAGCATCTTTTGGTGAGTTATATTTGCTAGTTTGAAAATTACAGTTGCTAGTTCATTATACCAGATTTATGATACTTCAGATTTTGGTTTGTAATTTAGTAGTTGAGAAGATTAGAAGTTGAGGAAAACATCTTCTATCATTTGACATTGATTTTACAACAATAAAACTTTGTAATTTACAAAACAATTGCATTGTAAGGCTAAGAATAGTAGTAATATTTCAGTCATTATACTTTTGCATTTACTTGTATTTTAAATTCAAACATTGTAACCCCTGGATGGTTGACTACTAGTGTGGAGGATTTTTTTTTTGTAACTCTCTTTTCTCACCCACTGTTTAAGTGGAGAATCCCCACTGTTATGTGGATGCCTCCTAAAAAGTAGACGAATTGTTTGCCATTGTAATATCTTTACCCCCACTAAATAACTGGTAGCGTGGAATTCTTTATGGCTAGATCATTGCCTGCTTTCATTCCAGTTTGTAAATTCAATTTTAGTTGTTGCTAAGATCCCATCGCCATATGCTATCACTTCGCCTTTCAAAGGATCTTGGTGAACATTCTTGGTGAAGGTTACTTTCAACTTCTTTAGATTTGGGGATAATCCTTAATGGGTGCTTGTTGTTGGTATATTCAAAGAAAAAATTAAGGGGCATATTTCATTTATTCCTTTGACACACCCATTTCCTTTGCAATCTCTTCCACCATTTTCTTGACCTTTTTATGAACAACTAGTTTCTTTTCTTCCATGTGCACCTCCATGAATTTCTCCTCATATGTGCCATATCTTTCCTTTGATGTGTCCTTAGGACTTTTCAAAAAAATGTTAGCATAACCAGTAATTTACTATTTATTGATCTCATATCCCAGTGTAGGGATCCACATTTTCCTCGGTTCCACTATTTCCATCATACACTCATTTGTTGACACTAGGAAAGTGATGTCATTCTAATATTTTTCAACTATTTTTCTAGGTATCCTATCCCTTTCATGCATTCTCTTTTGAAATACTGCAAATAAAGCAACAAGAGCATCATCTTGTGCTTTAACATATCCACTGACTTCTCATGAAATCTACAATTTGATGGGAAAGTGGTCTTCCTTTTATCCAGGTAACACTTCCAGTTTTGGGAAGCTCCTTCAAGAAATAAAACAACAAACACATAACTAAGGTGCCATATTTAAATGCACACTTCTCCTTTGTTTGCTTCAGGTTCTCCATCAATTGTTTTTTACACAACTCACAAAGATCATAGTTTGCACCATTTTCAACCATTTCATATGTCATATTGATTACAATTGTAGATACTGAATTGTACCTATTTGTGAAGTAAATTTTATAACCAATCATCATTGTTGCATATCTTATAGCTAAATTTCTAATGGAATTCATTGCTAAAGCTCTCTTATCATATGTAGCACTTGTTCTTTCCATAACCACTTCATTCTTAATATATTTTAGCACAGGAACGGGTCTAGTGGAGCATAAACCAGTAACCTCTATGATTACTTATTTTGTTATCATGTTGGGAATATCAGTCCAAACAAATTGATCACGAATTCTACTTAAGGACATTCTAACCCAATTGTTCTCATAGAAAACATTTGGAAACCATTGCCATACATCCAGTTTCTTAGCAACTAGGTTTTTATATTATGGTTTAGGGAAAAATATTCTCCTATTAGTTCATTTTCCCACAAATCTCCTAGCTTAATGTGAGGCTATTCATCCATTTTCTTTGAATATAGATACTAATACCCTCGATGTCAAAACCCCATCACGAGAATATGAGAAAATGCACCTATGATTATCTTCTATGGATTTCGTGAGATATTTCTTGAATTTAGGTTGTGGTTTCTCTGTTACCTTGAAAACCCTCAGTGTAGCCATTTAAAAATAGATTCAAACTACTTTTCAAACAAATTTCTTTGAAAACTAGGGTAAACAAGATTTGTAAATACCTTTTTCTTTCGCTACACTAGGGTTTTCGATGTAGTGAATCTCAATTCACCTTGAACACTTTGAATTTCCTCGCTACTCTACTCCTTCTTGAATGCCTTTGTGAAATGAATTTTCCTTAGTGAAATCAATTATAGTCCTTTGTTTGACCTAATCTTGTATTGAATGCTTCAAAGAATAAAGTTTCCAACCCTTAATTTGTGTGCACAATTGACTTACGAGAGCTCCACAAAATCTACATTATCATATTTTCTTCCACAATATTCACCAATAGATCAAGCATGCTGATCTTCATGCTGAGGCATCAACACCTCTTCTTTGGTAGGGGACAAATGATTTTCATTAAAGCCCCCCCTAAGCCATAGCTCTTAGCTTAGTTTTCAGAGAAAATATCTACACCATAGGATGGTACAAATTCTTCCTTAAACTCCGTCTCTTCCTTCTTTCTCTAGATCTTTTCCATTTCCTTCTTTGGTTCTACCAGATCCAAATTTTTTATTGGTTCATTCCTCTTTACTGGATTATCTTTTCTTATATTTCTACTTCTGTAAAACTTAGCAATTTGTCTAGGCCTATTGCAGTTGTAACATGTGACATTCTTCTTAACAGTATTCCTTCCATTCATTCTAGATCTGTATTGATTAGCTTTGTGTCCAAGTCCATAGCATGCATAATAGTAGCCATTGCAAGATTGAATCATTCTACCATTGTTATAGCCATTCATCATTTTATTTCTACATTCAATAGCCCTATGACCAAATATTTTACATGTAAAAAATTGAACAAAAAAGGATGGGACATTTTGATTCATTATACTTCTATGTATTCCATTGCCTTATGTCCAAATTTATTGTAGGAATAACAAAAACCATTGAAAGATGGATACCTTTGTGCATTTGGTTGTCTTACCGGTGGTCTGTTGGCTTCATTTCTTTGATTTCAGATCTTGCCATGTTATTCTTATCTTCAATCTTCTTTGGTTCATTGATCTTTTCTTTTGCATTGGGTGTTTGAGCTTTTGAACATTCACCTATCTCAAACCCTAATCCACCTTTGTTTTTAGAGCCTTTCTGATTTGCAATCATCTCATCAAGCTTTGTAGCATTCATTTTGAAATTGTCTTCATGACTTCTTGCTTTCTCCAAATCTGATCTCAAATTCACAACTTCTTGTTCAATCCTTATACATTCCTCTGATTTTCTTTTCACCATTGCATTCAAACATTCTTCAATTCTTTTCTTTTCTTCAACTTGCATTTTTAAAGCAGTGATGGATTCATTTCTTGCTTCAATTGCTCTCTTACTTCCTTATGCCTTTCTCTGAACTTCTTGATTTGCTCTCTCAATTTTTTGATGCATTCATTTACTTCTTTGATATTTTCTTTCAAATCTCTATTTTCATCTATAGTCTTTTCAAGATCTTCAAGGGCAACTTTGAGTTGTCCATCTTTGTCAAGCATGCAATCTTCTTCTATGATTCTGACTATTGGAATCTCTTCCAAAGGAATATGAAATTTTCTATCAGCCATGTGTTCAACTTCCAATACCTTCCCAAATCAATTAAGCCCCTTCCAAGGAACCAAGCTCTGATACCAATTTTTGAACACCCAAAATACTAAAAGGAGGGGTGGTGAATCAATATTCTCTTAAACCATTCAAAAATTAAACGTCCAATCACTAAAGCGTATTCAACTGTAATGAAGAAAGAAAGCATGAAACATTCACAATATCACATAACACATGAACACTAGGATCTTTATGTGGAAAACCAAAAATGGGAAAAACCATGGCGAGGATTAGCTCACAATGTATTATAACCAATTTGATGCAAGAGCATCTATCAACAACAACAATTCATCAGGGTACATCAGACCCAAACTCAACTGAGAAGAACAAATCACCAAAATCCTTTTATCTTTTCATCAAAATCTCATCATTTCTCTTGAAAAATCACAAGGCACCAATAGGCCAATTTACTTCATTAGTATTCCATATCATTATTAGATTTCAAAAACAACTTTACTATCATCAATCTTGTTAGAAACAAAGCACAAATATGCTTAGTAAACTCTAAACCAAAACACCAAAACATGCACCATATCATTCTTTATTTCAGTTTGCTTCAATGAGGAAAAAGGACCACAAAACATCACACTTGCTTTCAAAATGTTACCAAACTTATTTGTACACCATACAACATCACTATTTGACAAAAAAAACCATTTATGTTGCTACATATCTCTATCTTATCAGGACTTCATTTTCATGCACTCAAAATACTATCTTTCACCATAGTTCCACTTTGTCCCTGCATCAAAACATCATATTATGCTTCCTGAACTCTATCCAGGTACTGAGACATTTTTAATACCCTTCTTTTGATAGATTTAAGGCAACTCTAAACACCCATAACACTGTTTTATCAGAATCACAGTTTATAGCACTCACACCCCAAAACCCTAGTAGCATGGCAACATCACAAAAATGGGTATTTCAAGCAAACCTTATAGAAAATCCACAAGACATTCACTATTCTAGGGACCCATTTTGCTCAAATTTAACATAGTTTAAAAGCAATAGCACCTGTTTTGAAAAGAAAGCTTGGAATCTTGACTGTACCACTGGAAATGCACTTAATTAGCCTAAATTTCCAAAGGAAGTACCTTCAAAAAAACTTTAAACACCTATGTAACCTCAGGAAGCATCGAGTCATGTCACAAAACTTCCATTTCACCAAATTTCATGGATTAGAAAACACAAAAGAGCATCAAACATCAAAACCCTCTCTTCAAACCATTATAACACAAGCAAAATAGGGGTTTTAAAGAAATCAACCTTCCAAACATTATACCACCTTGTAGATGCTTCCATCACCTTAAAATATGCCTGAACCCACTATTTAAACCATCTTCCAACCTTTATGCTTTCCTTTGTACCAAATAACACCTTGGAGCCATGCCTTTTGTAAGGAAAAACATTGCTTTTCTGTTAGGACAACATTCATATTGTAATCTCGTCTTCCCCTACATTTATTAATCCAAACACAACATTTACATAACAAAAAGATGCTACTAAATCCATCCAATTGATCAACTAGACCTACATCGATGGGATGGAGAAATAATTCTTTAAATGACTCTCAAAACCCCACTTTTAAGGTTTTAGGCCGAGTTAGAGAAAATCATTCCAAACAGAAGATAAACTTAATGGGTTCCTCTTAAAAAGAATTCAAATGAAAGGTGATTCCCTATGCTACTTGAAAACAATAATATTCAAAGCCACACACAACTAAACAGCCCGTACAACCAAGAATCAATAGAAAGAAACTCAAATTTTACTAAAATAAGGTACTTTTATTGAATGAAATTCTTCAAGGTTACAATGATGATCACTTTCCCACCTTACAACTGCTTTTATAGATGTTTCCCCAACCAATAACTACCTTTTCAACTTCTTTCATCGACCTATCCTTTCAAATTTCCCACAAAGACTCTTCATCTTCTGTTTTTTTGCACTTTTTTGCATTTTTGCTTTATTGACAACTTTAGCAATTTTCTCAAATTTTGCTTTTTTTTCCACTATTTTGACCACCTAAGACCTATTTGTGATTTAAATACATCAAATATGACCTCTCAAGAATTTTTACATGCTTTTACATTCAAATTTTTCAATTTTTCCTTTTGAAGGCATTCAATTAACAAGGTGCTCCTGCACCATACAAGCAACCAACAAAAACTTTCCAAGTTCCTTGGAAACATATTGCATCAACCTTGCTTGTTCATTCACCTGCAAAACATCTTCAAATTGTCTTGGATTGCTTCTTCTTCTTTACTCTCTGAATCTTGTACATGCCTTTGTCTTTGCCTTCAATTTTGTCTTCATCATTGCCTTCACTTGTCTTCTCTTGCCTTTTGCCTTTCTCTCTTTTCTGTTTATCAGGTTCACAATCATCTTCTCTTTCAAAAGGACACATGAATACCCTTTCACCACTCACAACTTTCCACTAACTCTTCCTCAACCAAAGGACACATGACTGTCCTTTTTCATTGCTTCTCTTCAACAATCTTTCCTCTTTTCCTCAATTCATCCTTGACCTTCTCTGAACAATCTTTTTTTTTCATCTTCTCATCTACTCCCATTAGTGGAGTATTCTTCAGGCTGCAAAATCTAGTGCTTCTTCAGTCAGGTATCCATCTTCTTCACTGCTTCACTACACAACTCAACAACTTAGCAAACCATCCATCTTACCCAACAACAAATCCTAGAAGATGCCTCACTCTCTTTCCTTGCACCTTCTACCCAACTTAATCTCCATTAGAGGATGGTGACCACAGACCTCAACTTGTCTGCCGACACACAACTCAGAACTCTTTAGCTCTGTAGGTAGATGGATCAAGCACCTACAACCAACCATCAGAATCAACTAGCTCTGACACCAATTGATGCAATAGCATCTATCAACAACAACAATTCATCAGGGTACATCAAACCCAAACTCAACTGAGAAGAACAAATCACCAAAATACTTTTATCTTTTCATCAAAATCTCATCATTTCTCTTGAAAAATCACAAGGCACCAATAGGCCAATTTACTTCATCAGTATTCCATATCATTATTAGACTTCAAAAACAACTTTACCATCATCAATCTTGTTAGAAACAAAACACAAATCTGCTTAGTAAACTCTGAGCCAAAACACCAAAACATGCACCATATCATTCTTTATTTCAATTTGATTCAATGAGGCAAAAGGACCACAAAACATCACACTTGCTTTCAAACTGTTACCAAACTTCTTTGTACACCATACAACATCACTATTTGACAAAAACAAACCATTTATGCTGCTACATATCTATGTCTTATCAAGACTTCATTCTCATGCACTCAAAACACTATCTTTCACCATAGTTCCACTTTGTCCTTGAATCAAAACATCATATTATGCTTCCTAGACTCTATCCAGGTATTGAGACATCTTTAAGACCCTTATTTTGACAGATTCAAGGCAACTCTAAACACCCATAACATTGTTTTATCAAAATCACAGTTTATAGCACTTAAACCCCAAAACCCTAGTAGCATGGCAACATCACAAAAATGGGTATTTTAAGCAACCCTTATAGAAGCTCCATAAGCCATTCACTATTCCAGGGACCCATTTTTCTCAAATTTAACATACTTTAAAAGCAATAACACTTGTTTTGAAAATAAAGCTTGAAATCTTGATTGTACCGTTGGAAATGCACTTAATTAGCCTAAATTTCCAAAGGAAGTACCTTCAAAAAAAATTTAAACACCTATGTAACCCCAAGAAGCATTGAGTCATGTCACAAAAATTTCATTTCACCAAATTTCAAGGATTGGAAAACACAAAAGAGCATCAAACCTCAAAACCCTCTCTTCAAACCATTGTAACACAAGCAAAACAAGGGTTTTAAAGAAATCAACCTTCCAAAAATTATACCACCTTGTAGATGCTTCCATCACCTTAAAATATTCCTGAACCCACTATTTAAGCCATCTTCCAACCTTTATGCTTTCCTTTGTACCAAATAACACCTTGGAGCCATGCCTTTTGTGAGGAAAAACACTGTTTTTATGTCAGGACAACAACATTCATATTGTAATCTCATCTTCCCCTAAATTTATTAATCCACACACAAAATTTCCATAAAAAATGACTCTACTCATTCCATCCCATGAATCAACTAGACCTACATCGATGGGATGGAGAAATAATTCTTTAAATGACTCTCAAAACCCCACTTTTAAGGTTTCAGGCCGAGTTAGAGAAAATCACTCCAAACAGAAGATAAAATTAATGGGTTCCTCTTAAAAAGAATTCAAATGAAAGGTGATTCCCTAATCTACTTTAAAAAAATAATATTCAAAGCCACAAACAACTATACAGTCTGTACAACCAAGAATCAATATAAAGAAACTTAGATTTTACTAAAATAAGGTACTTTTATTGAATGAAATTCTTCAAGGTTACAATGATGATCACTTTCCCACCTTACAACTGCTTTTATGGATGTTTCTCTAATTAATCACTACCTTTTCAACTTCTTTCATCAACCTATCCTTTCAAATTTCCCACAAAGACTCTTCATCTTCTGTTTTTTTGCACTTTTTTGCATTTTTGCTTTATTGACAACTTTAGCAATTTTCTCAACTTTTGCTCTTTTTTTTTTCCCACTAATTTGACCACCTAAGACCTATTTGAGATTTAAATACATCAAATATGACCTCTCATGACCTTTTACATGATTTTACATTCAAATTTTTCAATTTTTCCTTTTGAAGGCATTCAATTAACAAGGTGCTCCTACAGGTGGACTCATTATCCACAAAGAAAAAAAGATAGAAGAGAGATGGTGGATCATAGCCTATTTTGAACTGTTACAATTGCATCTTTCATATACATGAAATATAATTCCAATGAAGCTCAATAAACTAATTTTACACACTTCATCTAAATTAGATTCAACACTTTTCCTTGTTCTGCATTCGCACAACTCTGATCTTCAACTCAACATTCACAACTTAACTTCACACTTCTCTGATAATGTTTGCATGTAGAATCTTTTCATCACACATAATTCATTCATACCATACATCAAAAAACCAAAAGGACCTAACATATATATCTGTATCAACTCTAACATCAATTAGGTCAGCCCAATTAGATGTAACACTTAAAATATGACTTATCTACTCCAAAACATTCATACACATCAAGATTCAAAACTCAAAACAACTTAAAATAGGTCAACATGGACCTATAATAGATCCCACATAAGACTACAACACTTATTTAACCTTTGCATACCCTTAAGCTTATTAGGTCAGCACAACAAAAGACCTAATAGCAAAATCCTCCAATTATGTATCCACATCTTGACATGTGGACCTCAAAACTCAATATCAACTTGAACTCATACTCTACTTCCATATGGAAACTTATCCTCAAAGGTGCAAAGCCAAAGATTCATCCACAAAGAAGTGTGGAATCTCCCACACACATGCACTACACAAAGAACAACTGTATTTTTCTAGGCCGAACTTCTGTTTCTCATAACTTTCAATCCACTTGTCAAAACATGATAAAATCTTGGAATGAGATACATCTAACATCCAATAAAATAATGTTAGAATCACATAGTGAAACCTTCATTTGCATACTGGTGCAATCCCAAAAATTGGCGCATTGTTACACTGAATCAACAGTACACTTTGACACTTAGTCAATTTCCCATTACAACTGTCTTTACCAGACCAAACCACTATGCAAAATGTCTTCCTCAACAACTCAAAAAGCTGTGAGAATCGATCAAAATGGTCTGCAACCAAAATCTTCACATAAGTTACAATGTTGACATCAATGACAACATTGCAACACTTTGCTATTTACCTTTGCTTATTCCTCATGCTCATGTTGCCAACTTCCAACAATCTCTCCAAACTTCCAACAAGCAACACTATGCTATAATTTAACCCAAAAACTCTAAAAAACCTATTTCTAGGCATTGGAACTATGTTTCAAACTCACTAGTAACTCAACTTTTCTCCACTTAATCTGGTGCCCAAAATGATTGTGCAACAAGAAAGGGCCTTTCCTCTTTTTCCCACTTCCATGGTCTTTTTTCTTTTCTTTTTTTGTTCTACACATACATCAACCACTCCAACTACCAAGTATTTCTTGTCTTTTTCTCTCTTTTTTTAGCATGACTCCTCACTCTCCTTTGCACCCTTCACCTCCTCAATGTCTCCCTCAACTTGGCAATAAAAAATAAAGAGTTTTTGTTTTTAATTTTATTCCAATTCTGATGAAAATGCTTCAAGTTGGAATAAAAATAAAAATAAGATTTTTCTTCATTTCCTAAGAAAATGAATTTATTTTTTATTTGAACTTGTTAGCCACCCACACATACTTTGAAGTTAAATTTTATAAGATAATATAAAGGAAATTGCACCCAGCCAGGTGAATGGTAAATGCTTTAATTCCTTGCTATAATCAACCAAATGCAATTTAAATCCAATAGACACTACAAAACAAAATCTAAAGTTGGAGACATATATCAAAACATGAACAATCTCCTCCACAAATGACCACCAATTTAAATTGCAACTCCAAATGAAGAAATTGAAATAAAATAAACAAAATCAATCTGAGATGTTTTTCAATGATGCAGGTTTCCCATTCACCCAGATTCTCTTGCATTAGTGGTGATGTATACCATGAGACTACTTATGATAATACTATTCTGGAGGATTGGTTGGTTGGTGGTGAAGAAGACCATGAGACTACTCATAATAATAGCAATTTTGATGCAGTTAAAGAGATAAGTGATAAGGGAAAAATAATACTTTCAAAGATGACCCTGTGTAAACCTATTATATTGAGATTGAATATTTATGTTTAGAGTGAAGAATTTGAAGAAAAATTAGGAAAAATTTGATGATTGTCATATTTGCAAGAAAAAATATAATAAGATGTATGGAACTTTGAAGCTCTACCAACGTAGATTGATAAGAATGAAGTCAACTATGAACTAACTTGTTAAACTCACTAAAGGGATCATGAGGAAGGTTGTTGTAGGGGTGGTTACTATCCAATCTAAGATTAACAAGAGAAACAAGAAACATGAGAATAAAGATGAGGTGGAGGGAACTAATAAGAAGGAGGAAATATGAAGCTACTTTTCAAAATTGCCAATTGGGATGAGACTCTTGGTGCCTTAACCAAGGATTAGAGTTATGTATACTAGTTCTTCTTTGTTGTGTTCCTCTTTGCTATGTTTGTTGTTCTCTATTATTTTGTGGTTCTAGTTGAACTTGTATCCAACCTCTATTTGGATGTTAATAATTTTTTGATGATTTGTTCCTCTATTTTGTAAGGGTTGAGGGTCCTTTCCCCTACTTATAATATCAAGAACTTATAAGAAAAAAAAAATTCTCTACCAATTAAATCCAAGTGCTCAAAGTGTCTTATCTTCATGTGACCCAAACTTGAATGTATTCTCATGCAATCCACAAACTAAATAATTTCCAATGTTACATAAAACAATTACTTAGGAGAAAAATACTCTATCCTAACTGTGGCATCTGCCTCTTGATGGACCATAATTTATAAAATTAAATATTTCATGCAAGGTGTATACTACCTTTTCCAAAATTGTTAACTCCTTGGAATGATTTTCAAGATAAAAATACAATAGTTATTTTACTATGCCTGAAAGAAAAGATCATTCATAATAAATGTCATTTAAATTTTTCTTCACTTTGGAGATCAACACTTACTACTATAGCTGATTACAAGATCACCACCATCTACAATCAAGATGAAAAATCCTATTTGTTATTTTTTATGTACAAAATTGTAATATTAAAGACTCCAAGAAAACCTTTATATATGCATATATATTCATTAATCTTGATATACCATGTATGTTATGTAGGAGTTGAGATATAGCTCTGAGAACATGTTAGAGTCACTCAAGGACTCAAGCCTCTAGGATCATTTGCAAAATCCAACAACCTTCTACAAGAGAGAAAAACAATAACATGAAATTGCAACAATGGATGCAAGATGTGGCCAATATGCAATACTCAAGATTGCAATGATATATTGGGCTTACACAACACTCAACTAAGCTTTGGATGAATAAAATGTACATATGGATCCTTGCTTATATAGGCAAGGAGAGAGATAAGATTAAACAAGATTATGACAAGTGTCTTAATCCTATCACATGAGATAACTAAGTCATAACAACCTCAATGCAAATATTAAATGCATGAGAGAATTATTAAATGCCTAGATAACTAAAAATAAATAATGAGACATGACCCCATTATAACTAACTTCTAGAAATGACAACTAAGAAACTTAACTCCTAAGTAAACTTATAATAATGTGAATAGGTCCTCACTAATAACTAGTTAGAAAATAAGCCCATTTACACCAACATGTTATGCTTTCTTTAAACCACACAATAATTTCATTCTTTTATATTCTTGATTTTATTTTTATTTGACTATAAACCTTCTAAGTTGATGCATGTGCCACTTCTTAAATTCAACATTAGCAATACACACTTAACATTCATTTTGTGAATGCACTATCTAAACAAAGTGGCAAGTCTATAAGGAAAATGATTACCTACTTTTCTATTAGAGAAAAAATTTCTTCATAATGAAATTCTTCCTTTTGTGCATGCCTTTATCAATTAAAAATATATATTAGGTTTCCATCTATCTTATAATTTTATTTACACTCATTTAACAAGTTCTCACATGATTTTTATCTAAGATTCATATAATATTTTCATTACAATTGACCATTATTTTTATTAAAAAATATGCATTCATATATTTTTTTTTGAGGAGAAAATTGTTTAATTCATTGGTGTTAAAAGGTGAAAGTTCAAAGTTATGTTACATTTTTATAAAGAAAATGTCCAACATTGATCTATTTTTTTACTTGAATCTCTGGAAAGTGAAAAATATGTTTTGAAATTTGTAAATTGATAAAATGTATATATTTTTAGTATATTTTATGTCTAAAAATTGATAGTATAATTTATTTACTGATTAAATATTAAAAATTGGAGTTAAGTGGGAGTCATTCTTTATATGTGTATTTATAACTTGAAAATTTAGTACATGGATTATTTTTTCTCATTTCAATATTAGAAAAAAAAGATATAAAATTTGTGTATATTAAAAATATAATTTTGTTTTAATAGTATGTCACTCTTTTGTCTTCATTACTTTATCTAAAATAGAAAAATGAAATCATCCTCACATAGAATCTCTTCTCTAATACATCATGACTATTACTTTAACCATATATATACTAATTAAAATATAAAAAAAATATATTTTAAAATGCTATACTTATAGATTTATAAAAGCATATTTTTATATTAAAAAATAAATATTTATATAAAATATATTTTTGAAAGCCACACTTATAGATTTATAAAAAGGTATTATTATATTAAAAAATAAATATTTACATGAGCATGAGTTGTGTTGTGAAAATATTAAGTTTTTTAAATAATATTTTTTTTTTATAAATTAATCCCAACACTTTAAGTTGGAAATCTGTGGCCGATATATAATTTGTCTACAATGAATCCAAGTAAATCATATGTTTGACTACAATTGACTTGTTAATTAGAAATATTTAAATTCATTTGTGTAGCAAGAACTTTGAACTTTACCTCTAATTGACTTCTTTAGATGCAATTTTTGAATAAAAATATTTTTGCACCTTCAAACTTAATCATCATATTCTTGTTGAATGGCAAAATTCAATATATTTCAAAAGTTACGATATCTTTTAACACTTCCTCTTATAAAATATTCTACCATGGAAACTATTTTTAAAAATAATAGTATTATATTCCTCCTCTTCTAACTCCAATTCTTTATTTTTTCTATTTAATATTTTTAACATAATTTTTCTCCTAATATGTTTCTATTTTAAATATTTAAGATATACTTGTTCTACTTAGATTCATGCACATGATACGACCCAATGAATTTAATGATACAACCCTAGACTGTTTGTTTTTCTTAAAACACGCACTTCCAATTTCCAAAAAGCCTAGGGTCATATCATTAAATTCATTTATTCTTTGTGTGTTAAACCATTCAAGACTCTTGTTTGCACTATATATTTATAAAGGTGTGATTATTTATTTAATCTAAACAATATACTTTATATTTATTCCATGTTTGTAGCAAAAAAAATCAAATTTTTTTTTTTATGTGTACTTTCCCAAATTTGATGTGATGTTCTATTTCTAATCATAAGATTGAAGCATGCTTATATGAGTGTTTCCATTGACTTTCATCAATCATCTAAAAGTTTTCAAGATTTTTTTTAAATATTTATTTAGAAATATTATATAAAAAGACAAGATCATTCATTTTAAATGATTCATTTAAATCTTATTTTATTTTAACAATTAAAATTTCATATTTCAATTGATAATAAAATTTATTTATAATTAAGATTAAATACATATATATATAATAAAATTTATTTAAATATTTATTAATCTTGAAGTATTATATAAAAAATATTTTTAAAAAATATATACAGAGTTTGATTCATTTATACACTTAATTTTCTTAATTTTTGAATTCAAATGCTTATAGATTAATACATATATTACTTTTGAAAAAAGTAATTTTAACATTTATTTAGTGAATGCATTAGCTTGGAAAGTATAATGTAAACAAGAATGATTGTTTCCAATTTTACATTAAAGTGAAAGTTTTTTTCTCATTAATTCTTTCCTTTATTCATACCTTTAATTGATTAATTGAGCTTCACATATTTAGAGTTTCTTTTGTATTATAATTTGTTTAAAATTCCACTTGTAACCTATAGTTTGTTTTCTTTCAGCATATCAACAAGCTTTGATATATGATTCTCTTATTGATTTATGAGAAATCATTTTTATTATTATATTAATTTAAGTTTTTTTATTAAAAAAATATTATTTATTAAATTATAGATAAAAATAAATTTAATAGATTTGTATAATAAAATTATTATACATGAACAAAATAACAATAAATTAATACAATTTAACCAATGAAGAGATTATGGGAGGCCCCAGAAAGAGAATTGGGCTGAGAAATTATGATTCTCTGAGATAAAATGCAGAGCTGTGGGGTCTCTTTGAACATGCGAGATTCACTCCGTTCTTTGAAGCAATGGAGGGTTACAATGAAGAGCTTAGTTACAAATTTGCAAATGCTTGGAGTGATGGAGAGGTAAATATAGGAGGGCTTTATTTCATTGTAGATGCAAAACTCATAGCTCAAGCCATTGGTCTTCGATATGAAGGAAAGAAAATATCCAAGAAAAGTATGGGGAACTACCAGACCTACATTGAAAAGTTTTTCGAGGGCAAGGAAAAAGCTTGGAGGTTCCAAAATGGCTACTCAAGGGTGAAGCTTTTGACTCCATACCATAATGTAAGTCTCTTTGTCATGAAATATTTCATTCTCGAGGGAAGATTTCAATTTGTTCATGGGTATCATTTTCCAATATTGAACGACATTTTCCACCTTGAGAAAATTAATATGCCCTTCTTCCTCCTTTTGTCACTTCACTAGAGTATGAAAAATGGGGCAAACCCACCTTTGCATCAAGGTTTAATTAGGGCTATTTTCAAATACGTTCTTGCCACCACCTGTGCAAAAGAATTTAGTCCACAATTTACTTGAAAATCCTCATTCCCCAAAAAGCTTTGTCTGAATTGAATTGCTCGAAAGCTGACCCCACTCTCCTGGTAAAGAACATAAAATAAATAAGCATAAGATTCATACCCCCATAAAAGAGGACCCCTCTTGGGTGGAGCTCCTAAAAAATAATCCTGAAAAACGTAGCTCATCACCCCTTCCGTTAGGACTTATAAAGAAAAGGAAGGTGGTGATAAAAGAGCCATGTCCTAAAACCCTCACCATTACAATTCCAGATGATAAAGATATTAGCCCTAACAGTGGACTTACCCCCCTTGGTGGTCGTAGGTCGACTTGTCTGGCTTTAGCTGCTTCCAAAGGGCTAGAGATAGGTAATAAAAACAAAAATTCTATTGAAAGGGTGTGTGCGGCCCCTCCTGAGCTTGAGGGTAAAAAAGGGAAAAAGGTGGTTAGAGAGGAGAAAGAAATGTCCTCCAAGGAGGAATATGTCCCTAATAGTCTTGGAGAAACAAAATTCTTTGAGGACGAGGATTATTTAGAGTCAGATGTTAAGGAGGATGCCAACCAAGACTTGAGGAAGAAGAAAATATTCAACAAGAGGAGGAGCTTGGCAAATATGAAGGGTTAAACCTTGGAATTACAGAGGAGAAAGAGACTAGAAATGATAGCTTGATAGATTTGGATGCTATTGATACTCCTACCAACACCCCTCTTAACTTAGAGAGTCCAAAAGAGAAAAGGACTGAAACAATGAAGACAAAAATTGATATGCTCACGAAGAGGGTTGAGGAAATTGAAAGAATGTTGGAGAAAGATGACTAGTCCAACATGTTACATACAATAGAGGAGACAATCAAGAACATGTGCAAAGTCATGGAAAAAATTATGAAAAGAGCTATAATGGGCACCATATCAAGACAGGGAAAGATTAGAAAGCAACAAAAGAAAAAAGGAAGAAGGATGAAGCTGATCGGTCCGGGATCATGGAGATAAAGGACAACATAGAAGAAATAGTGGAAGACTTTGAGAAGACCTAGAGTCTCATAGTGGACTCCTAATTTTCTTTTTCTAGTTTGGAACTTGGCTTTTAGTTGTGGTTGCATCTTTGGTTGACTGCTCTTTTTGGTTTCCTTAACATAATTTTAAGATTGATATTGGCTTTCTAAGCCTAAACTTTAACTTTTATACTTTTAATCTCTGTTATTTTGTTAATGTGCTATTTGGGAACTCATGACTTGTCTATCCTTCTTTTTGATAGTCTTTGGGTTAATGATATTATGGTTTTGAAAATTTTGTATTGGTACATGGATAAGGTTATTAGCAATATCCCCATGATGCTTAGTTGATGTTTTTTCTTTGTTGCTTGGGGTTAGGAGATATTGTGTTGTGTCCTTTTGCTTTCTCCTTTGTTCTTTGTTATTCTGGTTCGATTGTTGTTTGCTCTCGATAGTTACATGCTGTTTTTTGTAAGGGATTAGGGCCCTAACCATGCTTAATTAATCAAAAACAATAAAATAAGTAGAAAGTCAAGATAATATGTAGTATTTCTTTTGATTGGCTAACTTAGGGTATTTTTAGCCTAGCCCAAGCCAGAATAGCACGATAGTCCAGCAGGGGCCTAAAGCCTGCGAGAACACTAGCCTAGCGAGGGATTAGACCTCAAACATGAACATCAAACACATTGGATCAACAAAGGCATAGTGCTTGCGATCACAATGGCCCAACAAAGGTTTGAACCCTGTTGACCACAACAACAACACCACCACTTAACCATTGCACTATGGGATGAACCCTGATAATATGTAGTATTTTTATTTTAACAATTCTTTCAAATAAAAAAATATTACAATAAAAAGATTTACTATTATGTAAAATACAACCATTCTTCAATAAAATAATGAATCTATTACTTAATTTTTAAACATGTGAAGGTATTTAGAGGACATCCGAAGCAGTTTATGTATTGCATGAAGCATACAAAAGATAAGATGAAAATAGAAAAAACTTAAAATAGTATAAAAAAATAAAACATGCAAATTATATAACACCAGATAAGATGGCCTCTTAATTATAAAATATGCAAAATATGCAACACTTTTCCAACAAAAAGTTGGTTCGGAGGAACAAACCACTTTATTTGTCAATACCAAATTAAAATAAGATCACTTTTCTACTACATATTTTGATTCACTTGGGCATTGTACTCTTGTTGAATGAGAGTTTCCAAAATTTTAGAAGGTTATGTTTTATTCCATGATAACATTCCATCGTACAGTTCTGCACCCTACTTAAACATCACACTCTTCAACAATCGAACAATCAATAGTAATTTTACACTTCATCCGCACCATCTTTTCATATGATTCAACACTTTTATGATATTCCATCGAATCACTACAACATTTCAAGCTCAAATAGATCTTCCTAAGTGAAGGCATTGCCAAAGTAGGTGACATTGGAGAGATATCATGCCAAAGCAGAAAATTTGAGAATTTTCATAACTCTTGATAATTGAAAATTTGACAAAAACAGTTAGACATCTAGATTCAATGGTATGGATCCCTTACTTCAAGCAGGTTTGATGTAAGCGCAGGCCAAAAGTACAAAAGAAATCATAAACATATTTTTATGAGGGAACTTTTTTCTCAAGGAACCATTCTGACCCACTCATTCTCTCCTACTCTAGGACATTCTCTGTTCACAGAATCCTCCAAAGATAGCTCTACCAAACAGCATCTGGTTCAATCATCTTACTGTTTGAATGGTCTGAGCACACTCATAAAATATCCACTTCTCATGGTTGTGAATCATGAACGGTTTCCAGGTTCATGGACTTCATCCAATGGCTATCACTCGTTACATCCACACAGGTACCAATCATCTATTTTGTTTGGGTGGTCTGAGCATACGTTCATAAAATATTCACCTCTCATGATTGTCCATCATTGACACTTTCCAGGTGCATGGACTTCATCCAATTTCTATCATCTGTCACATCTGATAGTGAAGTAGATCTCAAATCAGCGAATCTCTGAAGCACTCATGTCCCCTTAATCATGGATCACCAAATTGCCCATCACATCTCCACTGGTCACTAGTGAACGTCTGCAACAGATTATCAGGCATTCCTTTCTCCTCTCTCTTCTCTTCTATGTAGTGTATCGTTTCTATGGTCTAGATCGATTGCAGGTGGCATAATTTGGTGAACCATCATTGTATATAAAGATGACGTCTTTCTCACTAGTAAAAATCTTTGGATGATTTAATTCTAAAAGTTTTTGTAGGCATTATGCCTGATACCTCATCATGTAGAGTCCTCTAACTTAATAAGAATTTTTGTGTTTGCTCGTGATCCTTTGATCATTACATTTCAGCATGTGAATGTGAATGTAAATCTACGTCAACAACTTTTTCAATTTGATGTGATTGAATGCATTAAACCAAAGGTTGAAGATTAAAAGGGAAGTTAAATTGATCATAGGGGTTTTCATTATTCATATTAATTATTCATGTTTCTTATTATATGGGGAGTATAATTATTTGTTGTATCTAGTAGCAAACAGTTTTGTGGATCAATTTTTCTTATATAAAGAATTTTGAGCTTCTTACACTCATCATAAAGAGTCATTTTTTTATGCTTATATTTGCATAGGAATCTTGTAGAAAAAATATGTTGTAAAATATTCCACAATATGATCTATATAACGAGGAAGGACAAAAAAATGTTTCACAGACCCAAGGGAAAGTGCTCAAATTTCAATGATTTGACAATCAATATATAGATTTTCAATCCTTTTGAATATAATGGTAAGCTCAATTTTTCCCCAAGTTATCCTGAATTACAAAAGATCCAAAAATGCTCAATAGAAAAAGCTTCTTTCAAATGCTTGTAGATTTGGGCTACTATGTTTGGTTTGGTGAAACAAAATAAAAAATAAAAATGACTTTCTCAAACACTCTAAACTCATCGTTCAATGCAAAAGAAGAGCATACTCAAAAAAATTAAGAATAATAATATTTTTAATCTAGATCTCCAAAAAGGATAACAAGAAGCAATCCCATGAGATTTCATACCATGTAATAATTGGTTATGGAAATAGCCATCCGAGATCAAGGCGTTTCAATGAAAGTACAAGAGAGACCCAAAAAGAGAGAATAATTCTTTTCTATCAAAATATGAAAATATATAATGATGAGAGATTAATATATAAGAGAGCCATTGTATATATGCAAAGGTGAAACATAAGACAATATAGGATTATGACAAGTGTCATAATCATATGAATTGAGACACATGAAGTAAATGCCTATATAAAATTAATTAACTAGGTGTGAAAATGACCTAAAAGTGAATTGGTTAAATAACATTCCTCATTCACACCAATAATATTCGAGCGGCATCCAATCACAAGTACTTTATATATAGGAAAGAGAGCAACAAGAAAACTTATTGTGGTTTATAAGTCAATGCACTTATATGAAATTTGCAAGATAGTTGCCCAAGTTTAATTCTATACTCAAAAGTCATTCAACTTCCAAGAAAAATCCAAATACTCTACCAATTTAATCCAAAATTTTCAAAGTAGCTTGTCTTCATGTGACTCACAAACTAAAAAATTCCAATGTTATATACTACAATTATTTAGGAGAAAAATTCTCTACAATAAGTGTGGCATCCCCCTCTTGGTGAAGCATAATTTACAAAATTTCATATTTTATGTAAGGTATATAATACCTTTTCCAACTTTCTTCTAACTCCTTGGAATAATTTTTAAGATAAAAATATAAATTTATTTTACCATACTTCAAAGAAAAGATCATAAAAATCTCAATTACTTTTGTTTCATTTTGAAGATCAACCTTCACTACTATAGTTGATTACAAGATCATCACCATCTACAATCAAGATGATAAATACTATATGTTATTTTTATTTATATAAGATTGTAATATAAAAGGTTTTAATAAAACCTTTGTGTATATAGATGTTCATGAATCTTGATGTACTATGTATGTTATGTTTTCTTTAAACAATACAAGAATTTAGTTCATTTATGTACTTGATTTTCTATTTATTTGACTATAAATCCTTCTAGGTTGATGAATGTACCACTTCTTCTTAAAGGTCAAGATTAACATTCATTTGGTGAATGCACTATCTAAATGATGCGACAAGTCTAAAAACAAGGAAAATTGTTACCAACTTTTCTATTAGAGAAGAAATCTTCATAATCAAATTATTCCTTTTGTGCGTGTTTGTCAAATGAACTTTATATATTTTTAGGCTTTTATCTACCTTATAATTCTACTTGGATACCTATTTCTAATCTATTGATATATCAACAAACTCTCACATAAAAGTCATGATATTTTTATTGTAATAAGTCATTATTTTTATTGAAAATATGCATTGATACAAGTGAGAGTTGCAGAGGATATGAGGTGTTTCTTGGGGGTGACTTAATTCTTGGTTTTGCTAGTGGTCCTAGTGGTGTGTTGATTTTACTTTGTAATGCTCTTTTGATTCAATAAAGTTTTTACCCCTTTTTATTAAAAAAAAATAAAATGAACTTATTTTTTTATTTGAACAATTGCCAACCACCCACATACTTTGAAGTCAAATTTTATTAAACAATATGAAGGAAATTGTACCTATCCAACTGAATGGTAAATGTATTAATTCCTTGCCATAATCAACCAAATGCAATTTAAATCCAATAGACACTGCAATGCAAAATCTAAAGTTGGAGACATATATCGAAACATGAACAATCTCCTCCACAAATGACCACCAATTTAAACTTCAACTCCAAATAGAAAAATCAAAATAAAATGAAGAAAATCAAACTAAGATGTTTTTGGGTGACACAGATTGCCCATTTGCCTGGATGCTCTTGCATCAGTGGTGAGGAATACAATGAGACTACTTATGATAATATTGTTTTGGAGGATTGGTTGGTTGGTTGGTGGTAAAGAAGACCATGAGACTACTCATAATAATAGTAGTAATTTTGATCAATTAAAGAGATGAGTGATAAAGAAAAAATAATACTATCAAAGATGATCCCATGCACACCTATCATGTTGAGATTGAAGATTTATAGGTTAGAGTGGAGAATTTGAAGAAAATTCAAGAAAACTCTGATGATTGTCATATTTGCAAGAAAAATACAATAAGATGTGTGGAACTTTATGTAAGAGCTAAAGATAACTCAATACCCAAGACCACTTGCAAAAACAATGAAAACCTTCTACAAGAGGATATGTAAGAATATGGGATTTCTTGATATTAAGACCTATCAAAATGATGATGAGGTATGAAGTATGTTACATATGTGTACAAAGACATTCCTTATATAGGAAAGGTAAGGAATATGATTGAACATGATTGTGGCATGTGTCTTAATCCTATGACATGTGACAACTAACAAACTAACTACCTAGGAATCATGCATAAAAGCTAGATAAGATAAGTTATAGAAAAGCCAACTAAGACTTCTAGACATAATATTATATCCTAAGTAAACTTAACATGTGAATAAGTCCCCTAATTACCTAGTGAGATAAATTACTAGGTACAAAAATTTATATTCACATCAACACCCCCTTAAGTGCAACTTAGGGAGACGATTATTATGCAAATGATGCAAAAAAGATGTAAAGACGGGTCTTGACTACTAGGCCATTTTAGGTACCCATGTACAAATGCAAAATAAATCTCACAAACAAAGAAAAGGAGAAAACCCAATGGGACAAAAATCCTCTCCAAAAGAGATAAAAGAACAAAGAAGTGAGGTTCAGGATAGAGGACTCCATGATACCCCCAAGTACACCATCCATCGCATAGATATATTACAATCAGTAGGTCCCCCATAAGAGGAAAAGAGAGAGACTATGTAGCCCCCCATAATGTGTAATCACCTAAAAAAGTTAAGTGCCTGAAGAAAAAACATGATCCAATGTCGACAAACAAATTATCTCCCTTTTGGAAGAAATAAAACCAAGTACAAATGCAGGAATGCTTCCCATTCTGAATAGGAATTAAAAGAAAGAAGCATGAATATGTATGATGATGATGTCTCTAAAAATTTCCCATCTGTCTCCTTGTCCACTAAAGATGAAGATGCTGCAATCAAATTAGGTACATGCCCAATCAAGGAAGAAGGTGACAAATTAGGACTATGTGAAAACTTATGTTGAACAAGATCCAAAGAAAAAGATGGTTTGGAAACAGTTGTGCAATGGCTGCCATCAAAGAGGAGAGATAATCCCTCAAATGTGTCCTCCAAATTTGAAATGTGAGACTCCACAAACAAGGATTCCATGTTTGATAGATAGGAATCCCAATCAGGAAGATAATGAGATACTTGTTGTAATGAATCACTAGAAGTTCTCAATGAATCACCAAAAAAAGATGTATGGTCCTGCTAAATAAGAATGATGGAAGCCTCAATCAATGACTCTACAAAATGAATCACTGAAGGTGAAGGTACACCAACTATCACTAATGGAGAAGGAGCATGTATGAAGAACCCTCATCGTCCTCGTTTGAAGATTCAAAGTATTCCAAATTTATAAACTCCTACATAGTATTATGATCATAGGGCATCCTATTTGGAAAATGAAGTGACACAAGACAATCTGAAATAGGATCATCTGGGAATGGTTGAGTATCAAGATCTCCATATATATAGATCTCCCAAATTTTAGTCCAAAGAGTATGACACTCAAAATGATCAGTAGCATTCTAAGTGGCATCATCGATATGCATTGTGAAAAATCCTAAGATATGATCCCTTTTGTAATTCAAAGAAAATTTATTACTAGTTGTACCAAGAGGGGGAACAAGATTATACAAATGTGGCAACAAATGAAGCCATGTGAGATGTTTTATGATGCCATCTCTCCATTGTTTACAGTTTCCTCTTTCCAACATAATTAGATAAGGATGAAATGAAAACCCCATAATGAACTATGATAGATCTCCAAGATTACAAAGAAATTAACCTTCAACAACAATTAGAAACTCCCAAATCTAAAAACACAACTAAAAATAAAGCCCCCAGGCCCACAAATAAAACTTCTCTAGGAGGTAGGATGTCCAATTTATGAACAAAAAAAAAATGCAAAAATTTGAATATATCACACTTGGGGCTAAATCTAAAAAAAACATGAACCAAATGAAAGAGCTCTTGAATACCTTCTAAATGCAATTTGAATCACCAAAATCAGAGAAATTGGTAGAAAGTTATGAGCTCAGAGGTCCAAAGGGGAGATCTACCTTTAGTTGTGAATAATTTGTACATGCAGCAAAATCAGGCAAAATGATCTACACCACTGTGAAGTACACAAAACCACCTTTTGGTTGATATCTTGTTTGCAGAATTTTGATATCATGGTGAAAATTTATGGCAAAACGAAAAAAAGGCCTGCTTGGAGGACTTGATAGACTAATTAGGGGCAAAATTTGAAGACTAAACTGGCACATAATTTTAGCCCTTGGGGGTTGGCGGTCGGTTACCAATGTGAGCATAGGTGCTGCAAGCAGAAAAAAGGCCTGTTGCCAGGTGAGTGGTGCCAAGATGGTGCTTAGGAGGCAGTCGCCGATGGCGCACCACTCCTCTAAGCGGAGCCCTCAGACGTTGAAAAACTTGGGGTAGGAGCTAAGGGGTGCCAACAAAGAAACAATTGGTCAAATCAAGGAAGAGAAGTCATGAAGAGTTGGTGGGAGGTCGACGGGGAAAACACGAGCCACAAAATGATTGTCGGTCAAAGCTGACAAAACATGCACATGTGGCCTGTGAATGACCAACCAAGTCTGCAGGTCGGTAGAAACTATAGGAAGTCGACAACGACCATGTACAGGTCAATAAATGCCACAAGAAAATTAGTTCACAGAAGAAAATTAACCCCACATAAAATATTAATTACCAATATTTGATAAAATTTCCCAATGTAAAATATTAAACTTGAAATATTAATACAACAAAAATATATTATTTTTTAAATATTTTTTTTGCAAATAGAAAAATGTTGTATCGACTGTACCTGGGTGGGTCGTATGAATTACCCAAGTAAATTTTTTTTCCTCACAAACAAACGATGCCAAAAATAGGTATATTTTATATCAATCTTCATCTCTTAGGCCTTCTGAAGATGACGACGAGGTTTGATTGGGGTGAAAGTGCACTAGAAGCTCTACAACCTCTAAATCTTGCAATTCTTCAAACCCTCATAACTTTGGCAAAAAATATCAAATTTAGGTGAAATAAAAGTCAATCTTGACTTTCTCAGCTACCTTGAACTCAAATCTAAGCTCATATTTCCTCCAACATGAGCCAAAAGTGACATGTCATGAAAACCCACATATAGAGAAACCCTCAAATCTAATTTTTTTTCAAGTTTTTTTGATTCCTAGGTTCACATATGGTGCAAGGGAAGAGCATACTCAACCTTACTAAAAATAACCTAGATCTCTCACTAGCAATAGCTCAACCCTCAGATCTAAGAAGGGTTTTGCAAGGTTTGGCTTTGATACCATGTAAGAGCTGAAGATAACTCAATACCCAAGACCACCTACAAAAAAATGAAAACCTTCTACAAGAGGATATGCAAGAATATGAGCTTGCTTGATATTAAGACCTATCAAAATGATGATGAGGTATGAAGTATGTTACATATGTGTATAAAGACCTTCCTTATATGAGAAAGGTAAGGAATAAGATTGAACATGATTGTGGCATGTGTCTTAATCCTATGACATGCAGAAACTAACAAACTAACTACCTAGGAATCATGCATAAAAGATAGATAATATAAGTTATACAAAATCCAACTAAGACTTCTAGAAAAAATCTTATATCCTAAGTAAACTTGACATGTGAATAAGTCCCCTAATTACCTAGTGAGATAAATTACTAGGTACAAGAATTTATATTCACACCAACACTTTGAAGCTCTACCAACATAGATTGATAAAAATAGAGTCAGTTATGAACCAACTTGTTAAATTCACCAATGGGATCACGAGGAAGGTTGTTGTAGGGGTGGTTACTATCCAATCTAAGATTAACAAGAGAAACAAGAAACATGAGAATAAAGATGAGGTGGAGGGAACTAACAAGGAGAAAAATATGAAGCTACTTTTGGGAACCGCTAATTGGTATGAGACTCTTGGCGGCTTAACCAAGGATTGGAGTTCTCTATACTAGTTCTTCTTTGTTGTGTTTGTTGTTCTCTGTTGTTTTGTGGTTCTGGTTGGCCTTGTAATTAATCTATCTTTGGATGTTGTTAAGAATTTTTTGATGATCTATTCCTTTATTGATTAAACTTTATATATCTTTAGGTTTCCATCTACCTTATAATTTTATTGAACATCCATTTAACAAGTTCTCACATGATTTTTATCTAAGATTCATATAATATTTTCATTACAATAGACCACTATTTTTATTTAAACTATGCATTCATGTATAAATTATTTTTGAGGAGAAAACCATTTAATTCATTGTGTCAAAAGGTGAAAGTTCAAAGTTATGTTACATTTTTATACAAAAAAAATCCACAATAAATCTAATTTTTAAGTTGTATAATTGGAAAGTGACAAATATGTTTTGAATTTTACAATGATGTAAATTTGATGAGATGCATATTTTTTAATATATTTTATGTTTGTATTTAAATTTTTTTTTTATTTGAATATAGTTTTTTAAAATTGATAGTATAATTTATTTATGATTAAATAATAAAAGTTGAAGTTAAATCACATTAATTTTTCTATATAATAGAAAAATATTTCAATATTTTTGTGTATTTATAATTAGTAGATGGATTAGTTTTTCTCTTTTGGATTTTTCTTTTTTAAAATAGATGTTAAAATTTGTGTATATTATAAATATAATTATTTCAATAGGATGCCACTCTTTTGTCTTGCATACTTATTTAAAATAGAAAAAAAAATCATCACATAAAATCTCTTCTCTATTGCATCATTATTATTATTTTTTAATAAATTTTAATAATTTTTTTACAAGACAATCAAATTTATATTTTGATGCTGATAACTTACACATATATATACTAATTAAAATATTAAAAAATATATTTTTGAAAGATACATTTATAGAAGTATTTTTATATTTAAAAAAATTATTTTAAGTTTTTAAAATGATTTTATTTTATTTTATTTTTATATGTTCCAATAAAATTGACTTGTTAGTTAAAAATATTTAAATTCATTTGTACAAAAATTTCACCTCTAATTGACTTGCAATTTCTGAATACTTAAAATAAAATTCAAATAATTTCAAAAGTTATGATATCTTTTAACACTTCCTCTTATTATTTATTCTATCCACACTATTTTTAAAAATAATAGTACTATATTCCTCTTTTTCTAACACCAATTTTTTTTTCTTTAAGATACACTTGTTCTACTTAAATTTCACAAGTTTGTTTATTTTTCTTAGAACATGCGCTTCCAAAAAGCCTAGGGTTGTATCATTAAATTCATTTATTCTTTATATGTGAAACCATTCAAGACTCTTGTTTGCACTATATTATAAAGTTGTGATTAATCTAAATAATCTACTTTATATTTACATAATCTTTGAGCATGCATTTGTGATGGAGTATAAGTAATCATCTATAATTGTTAACTTTATTCATTTATTCTTTATGTGTGAAACCATTCAAGACTCTTTTGATGTGTACTTTCCTTTAACCTATGCTAATAATTTTGATGTGATGTTTTATTTGGAATCATAAGATTGAAGGATGCTTATATGAGTGTTTCCATTGACTTTCATCAATCATCTTATATATAAAAACAAGACAAGACCATTCATCTTAAATGATTCATTTAAATATTGTTTTATTTTAACAATTAAATTTTAATATTTTAATTCGTAATAAAATTAATCATTATTTATAATCAAATAATAAATATTAATATATAAATTAAAAAACTTTCTAAATATTCACTAATCTTAAAATATTCTACATATAATATTTTAAAAAATATACAATAAATTTTATTAATTTATATATTTAATTTTCTTTAACTTTTGAATTTAAGTGTTTATATGTTAATGCATATACCACTTTTAAGAAAAGTAATTTTTAGCATGCATTAGCTTGATAAGTATAATGTAAACAAGAATAATTATTTTCAACTTTATATGGGAGCAATTTTTTTTTCTCATTAATTTTTTTCTTTATTCTATCTTTAATTGACTAATCGAGCTTGGTATATTTTAGAATTTCATTTGTATTATACTTTGTTTAGAATCCCTACTTGTAATTTATGGTTTGTTTTCTTTTTTTTAACATCCATTTAGTGAATGCATTAGTTTGACAAGTATAATGTAAACAAGAATAATTGTTTTAACTTTATATAGAAACACATTATTTTTTGCACATTAATTCTTTCCTTTATTCATACCTTTAATTGACTAGTCAAGCTTGTTATATTTTAGAGTTTCATTTGTATTATGATTTGTTTAGAATCCCCACTTGTAATCTATGGTTTGTTTTTCATTTTTCTAACATCCATTTAGTGAATGCATTAGCTTGACAAGTACAATGTAAACAAAAATAATTGTTTTCAACTTTACATGGGAAAACAAGTTTTTTGCTCATTAAATCTTTCCTTTATTCATACCTTTAATTGACTAGTCTAGTTGGGTATATTTTAGAGTTTCATTTGTATTATAATTTTTTTTAAATCCCCACTTGTAATCTAAGATTTGTTTTCTTTTGGCATATCAACAAGCATTGATATACAATTCTCTTATTGATTATTATGAGAAATCATTTTTATTAAAATTATTATTCATTAAATTATAGATAAAAATAAATTTAATAAATTTGTATAATAGAAAACTATATATGAATAAAAACGATAATTAAACAAATAGAAATTCAAGATAATATGTAGTATTTTTATTCTAATATTTCTTTCAAATAAAAAATTATTACAATAAAACGTTTTATTATTGTATAAAACATAATCATTCTGCAATAAAATAATGAATCTCTTAATTTTTAAACATGTGAATATATTTATAGGACATCAAAAGTGGTTTATGCATTTCATGAAACATAAAAAAGATAAACATGAGTGCTTTAAAACATGGATGAAAATAGAAAAAACCTTAAATAATATCTAAAAAATAAAGCATACAAATTATATAACACTATATAAGATGACCTCTTAATTATAAAATATGCAAACATACAATACTTATCCAACAAAAAGTTGGTTTGGAGGAGCAAACCACTTTATCTATGGGTACCAAATTAGCTTCTTAAGATTGCTTTTCTACTACATATTTTGTTGCACTTGAACATTGTACTCTTGTTGAATGACAATTTTCCAAAATAAAATTTGAATTTAATAACACCCCATCATATAGTGCATCTTTCCACTCTATTTAAACACCATTCTCTTCAACTTATCATAAGATTCAATACTTTCATGACCTTCCACCAAATCACTACAAAAATTCCAGCTCAAGTAGGACTTCCTTAGATTTTTAATCTACAAGTGAAGGCATTGTCTAGGTAGGTGACCATTGGAGTGAGATATCAAGACAAAGAAGAAATTTCGAGAGTTTTAACAACTCTTGGATAGTTGAAAATATTACCAAATAGTTGGGATTTCTAGATTCAATGATGTAGATCCCTTACTTCAGGCAGGTTTGAGGTAGGCTTAGGCCAAAGGTGCAAAAGAAATCATAAAGATATTTTTAAGAGGGGACTTTTTTCTCAAGGAACCATTCAGACCCACTCATTCTCTCCTACTTTAGGATTTTCTCTGTTCACAGAATCCTCCAAGCATAACTCTACTAACTTCATCTAGTTCAATCATCTAACTGTTTGAATGGTCTGAGCACAATCATAAAATATTCTCTTCTCATGGTTGTGAATCCTTAACGCTTTCCAGGTTCATGAACTTCATCCAATGGCTATCACTCTTGTCACATCCATACAGGTATCAATCATCTATTTTGTTTGGGTCCTCTGAGCCCACGTTCATAAAATCTTCAGCTCTCATGATTTTCAATCATTAACACTTTCCAGGTTCATGGAATTCATCCAATGTCTATCATTTGTCACACCCAGATAGTGAAGTAGATCTCACAGACATTGTTGAATATAATTTGTGGAATAAAAGTGAAAAAGAAATTGCAGAAAGTAAAATATTGAAAGAAATCACAAATCAAGAACAACGGATTTATCGTGGTTCACCATTAATTTAATGCCTACGTCCACACTCAGGGATTATCTCTCTTATTATCAAGTTTTGAATTGATTACATATTCAGCCAACAACATATTCATAAAACAGTCTCCAACCAATATTTGGAAAAATAAATTTGAAATATACAACTTCTAAATTGGCCAACACATGCCAATAGAAGTAATTACAAAATGAGAAAGCATTTCGAATTAAAGGAGAAACTTGTTAATTTGGGCTTCACTGAACCCATCAATCTCCCACTTGAAGACCAAATTGTTGCTCAGAGATATCCCACCGCTGTAGAGTTAATGTCAGAGCTGCACAAGTCCGAGAGAAGCTCTACATAATTCGAGCTTCTCCTTGGGAACTACCTTTGTCAACATGTCAGTTGGATTCAACTTTGTGTCAATTTTCTCCACCTGCAGCTTGCCTTCTTCTATACAATGGCGAATGAAGTGATATCACAAATCTATGTGCTTCGTCTGATTGTGAAAGGCTGAATTCTTTGACAAGTGAATAGCACTATTGCTATCACAAAAGAGAGTAAAAACAAATTGTTGAAACCATAAATCACCTATCAATATTTGTAACCAAATAATTTCCTTTTCCCCTTCAGAAAGAGCAATATATTTTGCTTCTGTAGAAGAAAGTGCAACCACCTGTTGCAACCGAGAAATCCAATTGATTGCTGCCCCAGAAAAAGTGAACACATAACCAGTAGTAGAACGCCGTTTATCCAAATCTCCAGCCATATCTGAATCAACATAACCTTGTAGATGAATTTCCTCTCCACCAAAACATAAACTGCGATAAAATGTACCTTTCAAATACCTAAATATCCACTGTACTTCCTGCCAATGTTGTTTACCTGGATTACTCATAAATCTACTCACAACTACCACCGCTTGAGCAATATCCAGATGAGTACAAGTCATGGCATACATTAAATTGCCAACTGCGGATGAGTATGAAACACGCTTGATGTGTTCTTTTTCTTCATCTATTTTTAGGACACATAGCTGAGGATAACTTAAAATGATTAGCCAAAGGAGTACTCATGGTTTGGCATTCTTCATATTAAATCTATCTAAGATTTTTAGAATATATTTTTCTTGAGATAATCTAAGTTCTCTCTTTTTCCTATCCTTGATTATATTCATCCCAAGAATCCTCTTTGCTGCCCCTAAATCCTTCATGGAAAATCTATGAGATAAATGTTGTTTCAACTCATGAACTATCCTCACACTATTGCTAGCAACCAACATATCATCAACATAAAGTAATAAAATGAAAAACTCACCATTTGGAAGCTTCTTGTAATAAACACACGGGTCTGAATCACAACGAATAAATTGTTGCCGAGTCATGAAGCTGTCAAATTTTAAATACCATTTCCTGGGGGCTTGCTTAAGCCCATGCAAACTCCACTTCAATCTACAATATAAATGCTCTTGACCCGGTTTTGCAAAACCTTTAGGCTGCTCCATGTATAATTCCTCTTCAACATCTCCATGAAGAAAAGTAGCTTTGACATCTAATTGCTCAAGTTCAAGATCCCAAATGGCTGCCAAGCCTAACACTGCTCAAATGGTGGTCATTCTCACAATTGGTGAAAATATCTCATTAAAATCAATACCTTTTTCTTGAGCCAAACCCTTGACAACTAATCTAGCCCTGTAACGTTGATGACCTCCCTCTTCCTCTTTCACACGATACACCCATTTATTCTTCAGTGGTTTCTGATTTGGCGGAAGAGGAACCAAATCCCAAGTGTCATTTGCACACAAAGACTCCATTTCTTCATTCATTGCCTCCATCCATTTGACCGAATTTGCATCTTTGCAAGCTTGTTTGAATGTTGCCGGATTTTCCTCACCACAAAGCAAAAAATCATAATTATAATCATCTGATAAAAACAACTGAAAATCATCAAATTTCTTTGGTAGTTTCCTCTTCTGTATTGATATCCTTAATTGAGGATCAATTGCTGATTGCAAATTATCCTGTTGCTCTACATTCTTTATATTATTGTGAAAACTATAACCACTGCCCTATTTTTCTCCAATCCCCTTGTGTATTTCTCCTATTTGTTGTGCACCACTAACTCCCACTTGACAAGACAAAGGCTGCGTTTTGTTGACATGCAGTGACAACATGTTCAAAGGCATCAAATTTATTGCAGGGGACTGAAAAATCTACGTTCCAATTTGCAAAGGCAACAATTTAATATTTGATGGCTGCGTATGAACTTGTGAGGACAAAAAAAGATGTATAGGAGACTATGTATAGCATGGGAAAGGCTGTGAATTACTTATTAAAGGTGGCGTTTGAACATATAAAGGAGACTGCGCTGGCAATTGTGGAGGGTTTGATATTGTTAAGGGCTGGTCAACACTCAAAGAGGGCATCGAGCCAATGTGTAGGTGTTGCATTGGAGTTTCATGACCAGCTTGAAGGGGCTGCGTAACTATTAGAGGAGGCAACACATCATTTAAGCAAGGCAGCAAATTACCTACTGAAGGCTACGTTCTATTTTGTGAAAGGTGTGATTCATGAATTAAAGGGTGTGTGGGGACTATATTGCCTACTAGAGACTTTTGATTGCTATGTGAAGGCTTCCCATGACTTATGGGATGCACCTCATCAGTAGAATACTGTGAATCAAATAATGATGGCAGAGTGGTAGTATAAACAGGGGCACCAACATGTGAAGGCGGAGCATGTAAATTAGATGACTGTGAACAATTAGGGGTGCTCAAATTTGAAGAAACTACTAAGGGCTGGGAGAAAGAAACAAAAGTTTGCTTGACACGACCATTGTCAAATATATCAACATCAAAATATTCATTAGAAGATTTGTCTAGAGGCTGCAAACTTGGGAATTTTTTCTCATTGAAGACAACACCCCAACTATGAACAATTTTTTTAGCAACAGGATACCACAACCTAAAACCAAATTGATCTTCTCCATAGCCCAAAAAAAATGCACATCTTTGATTTGAAATCAAGATTTGTTTGTTGTTCTTTGGGAATATGCATGAACACTTCACAGCCAAACACCCGCAAATGATGATATGAAATTCTCTTCCCAAGCCATCTCTCCTCTGGAATGTCAAAATCCAAATGAGATGACGGGCACAGTTGATCAAATATACTGCAGTGTTGGACACCTCTACCCAAAAATCTTTTCCCAAACCGACATTGGAGAGCATGCAGTGAGCTCTCTCTAAAATTGTCTGATTCAACCGCTCAGCTGCTCTGTTTTCTTAAGGGGTGAATGGGACCACCTTGATTCTACGAATGCCATTGTCTGCACAAAAATTATCAAACTCTGAGGAGAAAAACTCTCCTCCATTGTCAGTTTTCAGACATTTAATTTTATGTCCTATTTGATTTTCAACAAGAGCCTTGAAAATTTTAAATTTTGAAAAAAATTCTGATTTCTTATTTAACATTTAAATCCGAACTTTTCGAGTATAATCATCGAGAAATGTGACAAAGTAATTTGCACCACCAAATGAAGTTACCTCAGTGGGACCAAAAATGTTTGAATGCACAAGTGCCAAAGGAGTAGTTTTCTGATCATGGCCTATCCTCAAGAAGCTGGCCCGACTTTGTTTTCCATAAAGGAAATGCTCATAGAACTACAAATCACCGATTGCAAGCCAAGAATTTGATCTCGTTGAAACATTACTTCAAGCCCTTTCTTGCTCATGTGACCGAGCCTCTTATGCCAAATTTTTGAATTGTTGTCCATGACTGTCATGGCAGCTCCCACTTCACCATGGCATTTTAAAATATAAAGATTACCCAACTTCTTGCCTTTTTCAAGCACTAAAACCCCTTTTGTTACTTGCCAATTTTCTAAAGAGAATTTAACATCACACCCAGAAGCAATTAATTGACTTACAGAAAGTAAATTTCTTTTCAATAAAGGAACATATCTCACATCCTTTAAAATCCATTGATTGCCATTTTTTAAATTTAAAACTATATCACCCTTACCAACAATTTCACATTCCTTATTGTCACCAAGAAAAACCTTACTGAAAACACCTTCTTTAAAATTTGTAAAAGCTTGCCTGCATGAAGTAGCATGGAAAGAACTTTAGAATCAAGTACCCAAGAGTCTGTAGATGTTTCTCTAGTAGCCAAGATCAAAACACCATCATCCTTTTCAACTACAGCGTTTTCTTGATTTTTAATGACTGTGTCCTGTGCCTTGTTATAATTCTAACAATTTTTTTTTATGTGGCCTGGCTTGCCACAGAACCAATAGGCACCTATTTTTCCTCTTGACTACGATCTAGATTTTGACCTTCTTCGATTATTATATTTGCCTCTTTCTTTACTTCTACCTCTATTACCCGTACTTACAACAATTAGTGCCTCACCAGATGAGGGTTCCTAATTTTTTCTCCGCATATCTTCGCTCAAAAGAGTGGCTGCAACATCATCGAAATTCAACTTGCTTTTGGCAGTCACTAAGGTGCTCACTGCCATCACAACACCTTCCCAACTATTGGGTAAAGAACACAATAAGAAAATAGCTTTGATCTCATCATCCAAATTTATGCCTACAGTAATCAGCTAGGTAACTAATGTATTAAATTCATTCAAATGATTGGACATAACCCCTCCTCACATTTTTAAATTATACAGTTTCTTCATAATAAATAACTAATTGGAGGTAGATGCCATCTCATACATTGAAGACAATTTATCCCATAGCTCCTGTGTAGTCTTCTCCACAGAGACATTAAATAAGACATTGCTGGATAGTGATAGGAAAATTGTAGCTCTTGCTTTTTTGTCCAGCTTCTCACATTCTTCATGAGATAGAGATCCTTGCCCTTTAGTTTTTCTAGCCAATGCATTCAAAAGGTCTTGTTTGATGAGAAGGGATTCCATCTGCACTTTCCAAAGGCCGAAATTTTGTCTTGAAAACTTTTCTATTTCCCACTTGTCTGCATCTTCCATGGTTGCAGAAGTTCTTCACAATTTCCTGCACCAAAATTCTCTAACCTGCTCTGATACCAATTGTTCAATATAATTTGCAGAATAAAAGTGAAAAATAAATTGTAAAAAGTAAAATATTTAAAGCAATCACAAATCAAGAACAATAGATTTATCGTGGTTCACCATTAATTTAATGGCTACGTCCACACTCAGGGATTATCTCTCTTATTATCAAGTTCTGAATTGATTACATATTCAACCAATAACATATTTATAAAACAATCTCCAACCAATATTTGGAAAAATCAATTCGAAATATACAACTTCTAAATTGGCCAACACATGCCGATAGAAGTAATTAAAAAATGAGAAAGCATTTCAAATTAAAGGAGAAACTTGTCAATTTGGGCTTCACTAAACCCAACAACAGGCACGCCAGAATTGAACAATGCATTTCTCAAGGACTCATGTTCCTTCAGAGGGATCACCAAAATTTCCCACCCCATCTCCACTAGTCAGTGAACGTCTGCAACAAATTATCAAGCATTCTTTCTGACATTTCTCTCCTCTATCTTCTCTTCTATGTACTGTATCATTTCTATAGCCTTGATCAATTGCAAGTGACATAATTTGGAGGACCATCACTGTATATAAATAGGACATCTTGCTCACTTGTAAAAATCTTTGGCTAAAAGTGTTTGTAGGAATTTATTGCCAAATACCTCATTATGTAGAGTCCAAATTTTTTGTGTTTGCTCGTGATGATTTGATCATTACGGTTCAACATGTGAATGTGAATGTACTTCAACAGATTTTTCTTTTTTTTTTTATCAGTAAAATGTAGCAAAGCTGCATATATTAATTATGAAACAAAATTTTACATTGTTTGGCTCAACAAGATTCTAGGAAAAATCAGGCTTTTCATGCCATTTCTACAAAAAAACATACCCCACTTGCTCCTGCAAGCTTCGATGCATTTCCACCCCTTGATGCAGATTATGCTTTCTTGGCCCATCCAAAATGCCATCCGCCAACCCACACTTACCTTCAGTCCTCCTTGTCATAGAATCTGGTGGTCTCCACCAGGTCCACAAACTCCCTACACCATTGCACCCCCACCACTACCTCCAGGCCAAGTATTTTGCATAGGAAATTGTAGCCATGAATTTCCCAACATCTATGGCATTCTAAGCTTTCCCCCTCCACGTCCAAAATGAAGGGAAACCATGCTACCTCCACACCTTGTCATAACATCTTGTCTATGTCATCAGGGAGCGGGATCCCTACTCCGAGCTGTGCTATTTCCACCACATCCACATCGTTCCCTAGGAATGCTGCTTTGAAGACCATCCGCAACAACATTGGGCATCTGATTTTGGGAACGTTCATGTCCAATAATGACACCAAAAAGCGTGAGATGTACGAATTTGATCTTTCCTTATTTCCAGAGAAACAAAACTTCTTTCCAATTACCATTCTTACCATCTCCAAACAGAGAATATCTTTATTCAAACAAATATTCTTTAGTATCTGGTTCGTGATGAAGCTAGAGAAGGCCGCTTCCTTCTTCATACTTCTGAGCTTAATTGTTGTCTCCATTGTTGTGTGAGGAAGGTGAAATTCTCTGTTGAAATAGCCTCACCATTGTGAGCTATGAGGAGCCAACTATCTTCTTTAATACTCCCTGTTGCTCCCTCCACTATCGATTGTTGCTATATGGTTCCTTGGAGGTGAAATTAAGTCACTCCCGGGAATTGTACTTCTTTCACCAAATGTCTGCTAACGGAGGCAATCCTCTGTATGCTGTTAATTCCTTATTCCTCTCCGTAACCTATTCACAACATCCAAATTGCCTTCCTTAAATGCGCAGATCTAGTTTAGTAGATTTTCTTTGTGTGGGTGGGCATGTCTCCTTCTTGGCATGCGTTAACCCAACTACTTGTCAGGTTTGACCTTCTTGGGAACACAATAGCTGGGCTAGTGGTTCAAAAAGTACTTAGCCTCTAACACCATTCCTCTATGTTAATGCCCATGCATTCAATTCGGCCATCTGGCATAGATTATGTACCCTCATTGACACATGGGAAACTTCCTCCATCCCCTCTTACACCCTCATTAACCAATGCATTAGCTTCTCCATTGCCTTCCCTATACACATGATTTATGGTGTAACTCTCAAAGGTTTGCATTAAAGCCATTGACCTCTCAAGAAGGGCACGTAGCTTCTAGTTGGGGGTGGTACCCTGTCTAAGAGAATTGATGACTAGAGTTGAATCTCCTTCTATTGCTATCATGGCCAAACCTCGATTCTTGCTGAGATTCATCCCATATATGACTGCCATAATTTTTGCTTCATTGTTTGTTCCTTCTAGTAGCTGCTTCGCTGATGTTAGGATTGTATTGCCTTGCTAGTCTCTGACTATACAACTCGCTCCAAAGGGGCTAGGATTCCCTTTGGAGGCCCTGCCAAAGTTCAGCTTGTACCACCCTATAGGTGGAGGAGTCCAAACCACTGAGGCTCAAGCCTACAAAGCCTCATTTCTGCCTTTCCCAACCCAGGGTGGTATTCAAGGGAGGGCTATGCCACGTGGAGTCTTGCATCCCACTCTGAAAAGTATATTTCTTTTTCCATCTTCTGATCCAATTTTGCATTCAATGTCTCTATCATTACCACCTCAATTTTGTTGAGGAGGGAGGTCGGGCACATCTTCTTATTCTGGAATATCCTTCTATTCCTCTCCTTCCACAACTCCCACACAATAATTGATGGGTTGATGATCCAAACATCCCCAAACATTGATTTCTTCTTTAAGGATGGCCATGACCTAAACCAACTGAGAAGGTCTTGTGGCAATGCACATGCCCAATCAAGCCTTGCACATAGCCAATTCCAACACTCTTGTGCATACTTGCAGCTCACGAGAAGATGGTTGGCTACTTCCTCTTCTTGCTCACACATTACACATCTAGATGGGTCTTGAGACCCTAAACGGTGGAACTTGTCTATAGTTAGAATTTTTTTTTGCAATGCTACCCATGCAAATATGCCAGCCTTGGGGAGGCAAACATTGCTCCAATAGAGATGCAGGGGTAGATTGTCCACCATCCTTCCTCTCTCATTATACATCATCCTATAGTGGTCTTTGGCATTGTAGTTTCCTGTCTTGGAGCCTACCTATATCAAGGTGTCATTTCCATTTCGAAGGGACAAAGATCTCTTCCCCAAAGTCTCTATGAGTATCTAGACTTCTCTAGGTGGAAGGAGAAGATCAGAAAAGTCTCTCCACTTCCATTCTCTTATTGTATTACTCTTGTTTGCGACTATGTAGTCTTTAACTTTCTCACCCCATAGGGATTTCAAAGTATGCTTGAATTCTTGCACCTCAATAAGACTATTCAAACTTGGGAAGCCAACCCATGAGTCTTCCCAAACTAGAGCCTTACTACCATCCTTAATGTCCAAAGATAGATAATCGCATATGACTAATTTTCATTTTTGCATGAAGTTCCAAATCCGTGATCCTACTGGGGGATTGGAAATTGAGAGGATGTTGCCTTCTTCATCATTCTTTAGATACTTATGGTGTAGAATCTTTTCCCATTTGTTTTCTGGTTCACAGTGCATATGCCAAATTAATTTTTCTCCAAGAGCCTTGTTCTGCAGGACCAGATTTTTGAAGTCGAGCCCTCCATACTCTTTAGTTCTGCATACTTTCTCCCAAGAAATTAGCACAATTTTCCTCTTCTCTTCGTTCCCTTGCCAAAAAAACTGCCTGTACATCTTAGTCAACTTGGTGGCACACTCACTGGGGATGCACAAGATGGACATGAGATAGATCGGAAGCGCTGAGATCACATATTTTATTAGTGTTATTCTTCCTGCCCAAGTTAACCATTTTGCCTTCCAAGAGTACACCTTTGCACTTGATTTTAGGTTCAGTGGATCCCAAAGGCTAGTAGATCTTAATCCTTTTGCTAACAGATTCCTAGATAGGTGCATGGTAATTCTCCTTTCTTAAAACCCAAAACCCTCAGAATCTCCTGCTCCTTCCGTATTGGGGTGTTGAAGAAAAATATTTCTAACTTTCTTGTGTTGACTATTTGTCCCGAAGCAATGGCATATTTCTTGAGGACTGTGTTCAGATAGATTTCTTCTTTCCTTTTAACTACTCCTAGAAGAGATGTATCATTAGCGAATTGCTGATGTGACACCAGCTACAAATCACTTGTCACTTTTACTCCTTCTATTTGGGATGTCCTGATGCCATGGGCAATTGACCTGCCTAGCACTTCCACCATTAGGATGTATAGAAAGGGGGAAATTGGATCTCCTTGCCTCATCCCCCTTGAGACTTTAAAAAAACCCTTGGGAGATCCATTAACAAAAATTGAAAATCTAGGGGTGGATATGCAATTGAAAATCCAATTCAGCCATCTCTTATTGAAACCAAATGCCTCTAGTACTTTGGGAAAAAAATGCTAATTCACCATATCATAAGCCTTCCTTATGTTTAATTTGATTATCATAATAGCTTGTTTGTTCTACTGCATCGAATGAATTGCCTCTTGGACTATAATAATTCCATCCAATATTGCTCACCCTGGTACGAACCCTGTTTTCTCCTCAGAGATGACATGAGGAAGGATGAGTTTCAATATGTTCACCATTACCTTTGTCAGGACTTTGTAAATTGTGTTACAGAGGGAAATTGGTCTATAGTCATCAAGTGAATTCGTGACCTCCTTTTTTGGCACCAATGCTATGAATGTGTTGTTTACTTCTTTAAGGAGGCTGCCTGAATTCCACAAAGCTTCAATTTCCTCTGCAAGTTCATCCCCAATCAACCCCCAATTTTTTTGAAAGAATCTAGCGTATAAACCATCTGAGCCTGGGGCCTTGTTAGGATACAGCTGGAACAGGGCCATTCTAATTTCTTGTTTGGAAAATTTCCCATTTAGCATCCTGTTTTGGGCCTCTGTTACAGGCTTAGGAATATACTTTAAAAGATCATCCTGGTGGGACAGGTTCAACCCTTTTGCATTGTTTAGGAGGCCTTTGAAATAGCTCACCACCTCTTCAGAAATTTCTTGAGGGTCCTTGGTGGTGGAACCATTAGCTTGCTTTAGGTTCATGATCCTGTTGACACTCATGTGTTGTGTTGTGCTATTGTGGAATTTTTTTGTGTTCTTATCCCCTTCTTTGAGCCATACCTCCCTTGATTTCTACTTCCAAAAGGTTTCCTCCTTGGCAAAAATGTCCTTATAATTCCCTAGCAACTCTTTTTCTTTGTTGTAGCTTAGCACATTCAACCCACTCTACATAATGTCCTCCTCAACCTCCTGCAGTTCCTCTTCGATGCTTTCCTTTGTTTTGAAGATGTTTTTAAAGAAATCCTGGTTCCAATCTTTAATTTTCTGTTTTAGCCATTTCAATTTCGCAATCAAATAGAACATCTTTGACCCTTCAGCTTGAAACCCTTTCCACCATTCTTCTACCAATCCTGGGAAACTTGGGTCTTTAACCACATGTTCTCGAATTTGAAGGGAGAGCGATAGGGACTATGGTTTTCTTAAATATCAAGCTGAATCAGGAGATGGTCTGAACCCGCACTGGGGGAGATGGAGGCTTCAAAGGTGCATTGAAAACTATCCAAACCACCCCAGAACAAGAACCTATCCAATTTATCTACAATCATCCAAGGGTTTGCTCTCTTGTTTGTCCAAGTGTAACTGCCATTTCTGAAGTCTATGTTTAATAGTTGGTTTCTTATGATCCAGTCTCTAAAATATTTTTGGGACTGATTTTCTTTCTGGACCCCTCCTAGTTTGTCCTTATCCTCTAGAATTGCATTAAAGTTTGCAATTATGAAATTTTCTCCTTTCTTAGTCTTTAGGAATACCTCAATCTCTTGCCATAAGCTCTGTTTCCTTATGCATGAATTTGGCCCGTACACATTGATGAGACCAAACTTTAGTTTAGAATGTACATATACTTCAGACTAAGCAGCCTTGCCAACATGGTCTTTCCACTAACATCTCCACCTTCATTGAGTTGGGTTCCAAAAAATTGCTATCCCTCCTGAAGCCCCGCTTTCTTGAACTCCTTCCACGTTCCATTCCATAATCTTCTTTAGCAGGACCAATTCCTCCTGGCTTAATTTTGAATCCTGTATAAAAACTATATCTTCCTTGGTCAAAGGATCCTTCTCTTGACCAAGCGTTGTTTGTTAGGGGCATTTAAATCCCTAACATTCCATGAAAGGAGCCTCATGGCTCCCTGGGAAGGGGGGTACCCTTCCCTGGTTTTAGCAATGATGTGAGTTTCTACCACCCTTCTGCATCACCATCTATCACTCTTAGTTCCTGCATCGATTTTCTTCCTCTTGTTTTCAATTTCCCACAGTCCAGTTTAGATTTTGAAGATGTATGTTGGTGTATCCCTAGCTTCCCTCAAGGAGTAATATCTTCCAGTTCATATTTGGATGCAGTTGCTGCCTCCAACATTAGTTTATGCTCTAGTGGAAGTCGTGATCCTTTACACAAATCTTTTGGATCCTCCATTAAATTCTGATCTTCCTCACCAATTCCCATGGCCAACTGCATGAGATTTTCATTTATGTCTTCCTTGTTTGTTGTTTCCATTCCCCACAAGGATCCCACCTTTGTGTCTCCCATCTGCTTGAGGGAATTCAAAGCACTTTCTTGTGCGTTATCCTCTACCTCCTCATCATTTATTTCATTTGGCTCATTTTTCTCTTGTCTTGAGATCGCCATGATATTTTCATTGATGTCCTCCAAAATTTATGTTTCAATCATTAAACTTTTGAGTTCTTCAAGGAAAGTTGCACTTCCTTTGGGATTTGTTTGCATTTCTTTTCTTGCTAATTGAGAGTCATAGGTGCATTCCCTTCCCATTGGCTCTTCCTCTTCCTAATCTTTGGCCTCCATTGATCAGGCATACTACTTCCCAAACCATCCTTTGTCCGGAACCACATCAATGGCTTTCCCTGTCCCTTTTGAACAACTGGCTATGAAGTTCTTGCATAGCACACATTTGCCTCCTTTTGTGTCAACCGTCACCCTCTGAAGCCAACTTCCCTTTTCAGTGAGGATTTCCAAATTATCCATGAATTTGAGGTTAGTGTTTATTTCTACCAGTATTCTGGCAGTGCTCGATTTTCCCAGATAAAAATCCTCTTCGATGCCAATGAAGGTTCCTAGGGCATCCCCGATTTTCTTTATCATTTCTTCACTCCAGTATTCCGGGGGAGAATTTTCCAGAGATACCCAATGCAGGAAGCATTTCAACTTGTGTTTACTGGGATCAAAATTTGGCTCCCAATCTAATTTGTAAAAGCAAAAACCCTTGAAGAAGAGGGGTTCCCCAAACATATTTTTTTCTTTTATCCCCTGATTATCACATTCTAGCAATAGAAAATTGGAACATAGGGTTTTTTATCTTACCCGACCTTCATAGCACTCCTTGAACCAATTGATAATTTCTTGGGTTGGAGACTCACTACCTATCCACTTAACAAACATCCTACAATCCTTCAAGTAATCCCACCATGACTGCAAATAACTGGTTGCAATTGATAGGATTTTGCTTCTTTGATCCAATGGAGTGAACGGTGTACTGATCTATGCCTTTGCCTTGGATATCCAGACCTTAGCTACCTGGGCATGGCCATGTTTTCCTCTACTCTTCTAGGGTTTAGCGTGGATCTGGTTCTTCCTTAGATCCCATGTTGAACCTCTTCCATTCTCTAGTTGAAGTGGTGGTTTCCCTTGTCGTTGATTCCCTAACCACCCATTCCTTCGAGCTAGACGCCATTCCTGCTTCCACAGATGATTCCACCTATTTGAGTTCTGTGGTTCCTTGACCAGTGGCCTTCTATTCATTTTCCTACTATTTTTTTTCCTATTCATTGTTTTCCTCCTCCAGCCGACATTGTTCTGTCTTTTCCCTTAGATTCCATCCTGGATTCGTTCCTGTCGTTTCTCCTATTGACACTCCTGCTGACTTTGCATTTTTTCAATTTGATTTGATTGAATGCATTAAACTTAGGAGATGGTTGAATTAACTTTGATAGCATAAAGACAGGAACAAAAATGAAAGTTTAAGATTGAAAGGGGAGTTAAATTGACCATAATTTTTGGTTTAAGGGTTTTCATTATTCATGCTTTTTGATAATTTATTATAAGAGTATAATTATTGGTTGTATCTAGTGGCAAATAGTTTTGTGGAGTAATTCTTGTTATTCAGAGAATCTTTAGCTTTCTAATTTTGGGTAGAGGATGGTTGAGTTCCTACACTTTTCAAAAGTCATCTTTTTTATCCTTTGGGAGTGCTACCTTACCCCTCCTTTTAAAAATCTCACTTTGCACGTAGGAAGGAACCAAGCAAAATTGTTCTCCCAAGACATTCAACACCTCTTATAAATTGTTTTATCATTAGATTTTATATTTTTAAAGATTAGTGCCTTCTTCTTCTTCTCATTTGAATTCTTTCTTTTCTTTCTCTTTGATGTCTTTTTTGAAATCACCACTTTCTAACAATGTATATGCATCTTCTTATTTAAAATCTTCAAAGCTCACATATTTTCTTACATAGATATTTTGAGCTACATGGTAAGACATATAGGCTCATTGCAATATCATTATTTGTAAATTGAATGCACATAAATTGTTTTCTCAAAAACATTGAGGTGCTTTACAACCAATTTTTATTATTACCTAGGTATGAAATCATCCAAGGCTCTTTTTGATCAAAGTTGTGGTTGTCTTCTTGTAATGGCATAAATTCGCACCCTATGCAATTCCCCATTAATTTACGTTCATTTTAGCCTTACAAGTCCAATAATGTAAAAAAACCATCATGGTTTATTTTATTTTCCCATGTGTCCTTGTCGTTTTGCATTGATGAGAGAATTTATGTCAAGGATGCATGCGTGCCGCACGAACGTCTATATGCCACACTATCATCCTGACAAGATTCCTGTGTCATGAGATGTTATAGACGTTATGAGTCTCTGCCAACTACAAGCGTAACATCCCCCTTCAAATCTTGACTGTCGAGAACAACCATTTACCTCCAAAATTGTCCATTTGAACTCCATTCTCCCATTCTATCAACTCTCTCGAACATTCTATCAATCGACTCTCATGTTCTTTCACTCTCTCTTGCTCTTGCTCTTCACTTCTACATCATCTTACTGCTCAATGCCATTGTTATTGCAAGTTGTCAAAGGGGTAAGTGCACAAAGTTGAGTCCACGAAACGTTGAAGTTTTTGCCTTAACCAAAAAATTGAAATCGACATTGAGGAAACGGGATCCCGATTTTTAAAAATCGGGATCCCGTTATGGTTCAGGATCCCAAGCATGAGATGGAACGGGATCCCACTTTTTAAAAATCATGATCCCATTTCCCATCGGATTCTGAACCGATGGAAAAGGCACAGGATCTCGATTCTCACGAAACGGGATCCCGATTACTAAAAAATGGGTTTCTGATTTCTATAAATTGGGATCCCGTTTTGTAGAATTCGGGATCCCATTTTGTATTGCTATTTTTTTAAAAAAAATATAGATTTCACTGCATAGCGGACGGGACCTCGAGTGTTGGCGACAACGACCCCCACAATCAGCTACAGGTACCCCCCTACATGCCATTTTTTTGCATTTTTAAATTTTGAATTGAAATTTTGAAGAAAATAAGTGAATTTAGCATGTTTTTTTTAATTTATTTCATGTTTTAAGTATTTTTTTAAACTGTTATAGTAGAAACATTTGAATAATTGTAAAAATAGACGAAACAATGCAATGAAACCTGAAGGTTTTTTAATAAAAATGAAAAAATGAACCTTGAATTGTGTTTTAGAAACAAAATTTAACTTTTAAAACCTAAATTGTTCGATTAAACCCAAAAAAATTGAATTTGAACCCTAATTGAAACAAAACAAAAAAAATTGCATTTCAAAACCCTAGAAATCGAAATGAAATAAAAACATTGCATTTACAAATCCAAATCAAGCTTTTTGAAACCATGAATTCAAATCAAACGAAAAAAATTGAATTTGAAAACCCTAGTTTGAATTGAAACGAAAAAATTGCATTAAAAACCCTAATTGTTTAAAATTGAAACCCTAAATTGAATTGGAACAAAGAAATTGTTAAAACCCTAAATTGGAATCGAACAAATCATTTTGATTTTGAAAACTAGGTAATTTCGAGCTCAAAAATTCATTTGCATTGCTTAAATGTTTTAAATTTTATTTGCTTTGTATGGAAAAAAATGATATATATTAAACTTTAGTTTCAATGTTAAATTATAATTAGATTAGAAATCAATATGTTAAAGAATAGTTAAAATTCATAATTTTATCTTGATGTTTGTTTGCAAATTTAGTTAGCAAATTCAGAATCTAAGCACGCATACAATCGATTCCCAATTGACACTAACTCTGTAAGTCTAAATTATGCCAAGGCCACTCAAACTTCAATTCCTAAGTTTCAGCGTTCCTAGACCCTAAACTGTAAAATCTAAACCCATAACACTAAAGCATTTGAAATTTATGAACCCTAGACCCTAATCTTTCATTGGACATACCTAAAATTATGTAGGTTCAATGTCAAGAATGAGTCTATTTGGTAGATTTATGAAAACTATTTTGAATATCTAGAATGCCATAAAAGTATAATTATAGCAATTCCAATTGGAAACACTTGGGTACATATATATCATATGAAATTTAAATCTAGGAAGGTGTCTATTATATAGGAGAGTTGATAATACATGGAAAGAGGTTTGTATGAGAATATATGTATTAAGAAAAAACATACCACATGACCTCTATAGGATTTTTAAGATGTGATCCTAGATAATAATCCACCCATCCTCAATCATAATGGATTCTTTAGCAATTAAGAGAGATTCAATAACCATAAAATTACCTATATCTTGATACTATATAGATTTATGTGGAAGGATAGAAATGCATCAATAAGGAGACGAAGATGGAACCATTTAACACCTACAAGGTACACCTATTACATGGGAAAGGGAGGAGGTGCATGATGATAGTTTGGAGGAACTACATGCTATTACAATTTAGAGATAGAGGATGATTCATATAAAGAAATATAATTAAATATTGATATTATTTAATATATTATATTTAATATAATATATTAAATAATATAAATATTTTACTATCATAAAATATAATATAAGATTACAATTACTGAGTAGGTAACAAGCCACTCCCCATTTGGGGTTTTAATGAGGATTAGGCTAAGATTCAATTAGGTTTGTAGTAAATAGTTAGGTTACAATTAGAATATATAATAAATATTAATATAATTATAATACAAATATAAATTAATTTAAATATAATATAATATAGGAATACATTTAAGATTAGGTAAAGGTTATAATTTAATTAAGTTTCAATTAGGTTTGCAATTCAATTAGGATATGGTTAGGGTGGGGATCATTTAGCATCTCTATTATTGTTAGAGTATGGGTTACATTTAAGATTATTGTTATTTTTGTGATATGTATAGATTGACTTCATTTTAACATGATACTTTTATTAGAGGCAACACCTCCTTGACCCGTGAAGCTAGATGGAACCAATGAGGCTATAGTATGACTAAATTTGGACCTCACTAGACATCTAGATCCCCTTAAGCCATCCTATCACCTTAAATCATAAATCGATTTCTTAAGGGGTCCCAATATGACAAATTTCTTAAGGGGATCAAAGAAGTTCTTAAAATTTGGTGAAGTTGCCCAAGGCAAACCAAATTTAACAATAATAAGATCATGCAAGATTATAATATGAATGAGATTTCCTCTCATGATTTAGGTTAGTTAGCTTAAAACAAGAGTAGACTTCAATCAACTATTCCACAAGAAAATGTTCTTCACTAACTTGCAAGTTCATTAAATATTCCAAGGGGCACCAAAACTTTACCCTAAGTTTTGTAAACCCTAAACCCTGAACTCTAAAATATAAACCCTAAACACTAAACCATTCATTTTGTCCTTAAAGGCTCTTAATGAAGTTTGGTTGCATTGGGAAACTTCACCAAATTTTATTCACTTGAGCCATGTCATTTTCTCCTAGGACCTCACTAGACATAAATCCCCTTAAGCCATCCTGTCACCCTAAATCATAATTCGATTTTCTTAAGGGGATCAAAGAAGTTCTTAAAATTTGGTGATCAAAGTTTCCATCATGATCTAGGTTGGTCAGTTGAAACAAGAGTAGATCTCAATCAACTATTCCATAAGAAAATGTTCTTCACTAACTTGCAAGTTCATTAAATATTCCAAATTCTAAACCCTAAACCCTAAACACTAAACCATTCATTTTGTCCTACCCAGGATCATAAAGTGAAATTTGGTTGTCTTAGGAAAATCCACCAAAATTTCATTCCCTTATGCCATGTAATTTTGTCCTAGGATCTTCCTACATATATCCCCTTAAGTTATCCTATTACCCTAAACTCTAAAGTCTAAACCCTAAACCCTAAAGCCATCATTTTTTCTTAGGCTCTTAATGAAATTTGGTTGCCTTAGGTAACTCCACCAAATTTCATTTCCTTATGCCATGTGATTTTTTCCTAGGATCTTACTACATATATCCCCTTAATTTATCCTATTACCCTAAACCTTAAACTCTAAAGTGTAAACCATAAACCCTAAAGCCATATTTTTTCTTAGGCTCTTAATGAAATTTAGTTTCCTTAGGCAACTCCACAAAATTTCATTCCCTTATGCCATGTAATTTTTTCCTAGGATCTTACTACATGTAGATCCCCTTAAGCTATCCTATTACCCTAAACCCTAAACTCTAAAGTCTAAACCCTAAACCCTAAAGCCATCATTTTTTCTTTAAAGGCTCTTAATGAAATTTGGTTGCCTTGGGAAACTTCACCAAATTTTTATTCACTTGAGCCATGCCATTTTCTCCTAGGACCTCCACTAGGCGTAAATCCCCTTAATCCAATCCACAGTCACCCTAAATCATAATTCGAATTTTCTTAAGGGGGTTGAATATGACATTTTCTTAAAGGGATCAAAGAAGTTCTTAAAATTTGGTGATCAAAGAAGTTTCCTAGCCCAACCAAATTTAACAATAATAAGATCTGCAAAGATTATACCAATATCAATAGTTAATTGTATTTTCATTCAAGTAACATGTGCCTTAGACATATAAATGGGGCTTACATATAATGTTATCATTTGTATTCAATTATTTAAGGCCATTTATATTGAATGTTTTAAAGGTATTTCCTAAACATGTATCTTACATCTTGAAATTACAAATCTAATGTAGGTTCACTCATATCTTAAAGATCACATGGATCCATTCAATAATATTTGGAATCCACCTCCACGCCATTCATCTCCAACACCTTCACCTCCACCTCATAACCCCCCACCTCCACCATTTGAAATCAATGAACATGCTCGTTTGCAAGCACAAATCAATGCTTCTGCTAGAACCATCCAAGATCAAATCAACATTATTCAAAATGAAGAATGTGTCGCACCTCCTGTGAGGATGTTCGCATCTAGGATGCAAACCCTTGTTGATGCTATTAGGGCTATGGATGGGATCATATATGAGCATCGATAATGGCTAGAGGAGAGGACAACTCTTGATTTTGAAAAGGAAAACACAAAGAAATGAAGATCTATGTAGTAGAGAGCCATAATAGTTTATAAATTAAAACAATGATCTTAAATAGTTATGAATTTATAAATTGGGTGAATGATGGATATTTTGTGTGATGATTTATAAATTTGGTTCCAAATGGATATTTTTAGTGACATGAATTTACGATTTTGGTTCTAGATGGATATTTTTAGTGACATGGATTTATGAATTTGGTGGAATTTATGAACTTATAATGAATAGTATATAATAGTATATATTTTATGACTATCTACTAGATCATGATTTCTCCTGCTGAAAATTTGTAATATATATGTGTGTGTGTGTGTGTTAGACATAAAATGAGCTTTTGTGAATGTCTCAAGTTTATTGTTTAGTATGTGTGTGCATGTATTAAAAATTTGCATATATATATTTCTTAAATTTTTGAGAATTTGTATATATACATAGTTTAGTTTAATGATTTATGCATGCCAAATTATGCATCATATTTTTTATTTTAAATGTACATGTACATACATTTAATTTTGAATTTGTATGGACATATGAGTTGAACAATCAATGTATATATATGTGCATTTCAATTAAATATATGATCTTAATATATATGTTGCTCATCCTATTTCAATTAAATATATGATCTTAATATATGTATGCACATGGACTATTTTGTATGATTTAATGTAGGTGAACATTTATATCGAGCATATCATGGATGATTTTAACATTGATGATATCATCAATCCACCACCTCAGTCACAACCAGATCTGCCTCCCTCCCCCCCTCCACCTCCACCTCCACCTCCCCTTCCCCCTCCCCCTCCACCTCCACCTCCACCTAATATGCCACATCCAACACCTATTGCATCTGATGAGGCTCGCTTGAGAGCATGAATAAATGATCAAGTTGCATCCTTACAAAATCAAATCAATGCTATGCAGAGTCAAGCATTGATTCCTCCACATGTGAGACATTTTGCATCTACAATGCAAAATGTTGTTGATTCCATCAAGATGATCGATTCTGATCTTGATAGGCATCGATGAGACAGAGAACAAATGCGGAAATTTTATTCTGATGGTTGATATCTTACAAACAAATGTTAGACCTTAAAATAATGAAAGGCCATCTAGCCCCCTACTTTCTTGACCCCGTTACTTGACAACCCATTCCACCCAACAAATCTAGAATATCCATGAGGTGGTGCATACATCCGCAGATGAGTGCACATTTTTGGGATCGATGGTATATGGTTTTTGATAGTCCCCCACATGCTAATTGGGAGTGCCCATTGTATTTTTTGAGAAAACTGTATGTAGAGTTTGTTTTGGGGCAAAAGCCCAAGTATTTTGATTTTAGATCATTTCAGGGTGTTGGTGGCAGCTTGCCACAACAGAGATTAGGGGCAAGGGTTGATCCCCAACGCCCCATGCATGCGCAACCCCTTGTTGTTGCTCTTGGTCCTCCCATTCCTACACCTGTACATCATCAAGCTCTGGTCTCAACATTAGGTTCCCTTAGTACACTCGCAGGAGACCTTGATCAACACGCTTCTGTGATAGTGAGTGGGGAGCATAGAGATGATGATGATGATGGAGGAGTTTTTTATGGAGCTTGTTCGAGTATTGTTCCAGGAGTGTCGAGGCATGTCCCCCATATATGTACTAGTTGTCATCAAGTATGCTATGGACCTGATCAGGCCACACCTAGTTCAGGTGGACGGGGAGATTCTGGTGGTTCATCTGGTCGCATCAGTTCATTTGTAGAGTTCCTCGTAGCAGAACATCACCTTGAGGACACTACGACATAGGTATAAATGTGCATCTAGATGTACGTTCATTTTATAAGAATTTTTATGGTTGTATATATCAAAGAAAAGTTTGCAATACATTTTAACAATCAAATTGTTTGGTGTACAAATGACACTAATGATGTAAGGGCAATCATCTGTTCCACAAGTACATATATCGACACCGGTCATACTTGGCAACCCTTATGGGGTATTTTGATTTCAATTTTAAAAATTATAAATGAAATCATAAATTATTTAACTTGAGTTTTAAATTTATAATTGAATCACATATATGTTTCAAATATTCATGTTGGTTTAGCTGAGTCAATCGGCATCCACGTCGATTCCTCTTGAGGGATTGTCAAGCACTCCTCCACTATCGAGTGTCATAGATTAGGGGCAGGTACATTCATATTGTAAATTTGTTTAAAGTTTACATTAGTATAGTTACAATTTTATGAGTTTTAAATTCACTAGATATATGAAACACATGCATGCACACTTGTAAATATTATAAGCGTTAAATGTCTATGTACATGTATGTCTAGGTTGATACCACAATAAGAATGGGCATTGGGCAAACATTTGATGTTGTAGTTACTCGTGAGGCCACTGATTTCCAGGTTGTTTACAAAACTTTCTACACAAAATGTGCAAACTTGAATATATATGTATATATTAACCTAATTAAATTGTACATGCTTTAATTTTGATCTTGTAGGACTTTCTTAGTGCAACTTTCAGCCCTGACCTAGACATAGTTACACCAATAGGACATGTAGAGCAGGTTTCAGATCAAATGGTAATTTATTTATTTTATTATATTTAAAGTGAATTATAAATTTGAAATTGAATATATACGTAATATGATATTTTCACATATTCTTTTTCTTTTATAGCATGAGACACATCTTGTAGTTGAGCATGTACAGACAGGTCCTGGAGAAGAGCCTAGTGCACAACCTTAGAATACGGTAAAATTAAAATATGATAAATTCTGAATTAAATTGAATTAAAAAAAATTAATTATAGAGCTGTACATCTAATTTAGAATTTCTTTGTCTTGTTTATGTAGATTGATTTAGAGAATTTAGAGGTTTCTTCATGCGCACCAGAGCATCCAAATGTAGATATGATGGAAATTTAATTTTATGATGGATTATAAATTAAATTATCATTAAATCATTTTTTATTGTCTTACATCTAATTTCATCTTTCTCTTATGTACAGAGTGTTTCAGGTCATCCACATAGTCCGCATGGTGTAAAGAGGTCTCTTGATTATAGAGACAATACATGACCTAGAAACATGTGATTTTATGTGTTATATTTGTTTATTTCATGGACTATATTTCTTGTTTATCATGTACTCTATTGGACTTTATTTCATGTGCGCTTAATATATTGGTTTCCTGCACTTAATATGTTACATAAATTATGGACTTTATTATTGTTTGAAATTTTAATTTATACATGTACATTTATGCATTTTATGTTCATAGTCAAGACATTAATATAGGGCATTAATGTGAAATTTAGTGATCTCATACATGGATTAATATAGGACATTTTAATATTTACAATAATCATTCAATAAATTATAATTTACAAACAAAAGCAATCTATTTATATACCGAAAATTTAGGGTCTAAACCTAAATTGCGTTAAAATATGGGTCAAGTGGACATGGATCTTATGCTTAAAATGTGTAGATGCACTTCCAAAATCTACATAAGTTATTATTTTAATATTATTTGGAAATAATCATGTGAATGTAAAGTCTTTGGATTACTGCATATTTAGATTAATATCAAGTTGGTAATGAAAGTCTTTAACATGTCAAATTTAACTATAGGAAAAATTGAGAACATTTCAAAAAGGAAAAAAAAGTTATAAAATCAAAATAATCTTCAACTATAATAATGATTGCTCAAAATACACATGAATTAACACTGTACATGAATAGTAGAAATCTTCCAACATAAAAAATCTTCAATATTTTTAAAAAAATTAAGAAAATTTCAAAAAGGAAAAATCACTAATATTCGATTTTATTCAAAATTAACATATATATGTAAATAAATATTAAAATTTTAAGGATTTACTAAAGGTTTTATTGTACAAAAATATAGCAACTTAGGATTAAGGTTAGGGTTATAGGATAAAGCTTTGGGTAAAGGTTAGGATTAGGACAAAACTAGAGTTAGGGTTAGGTTTCAATTAGGGTTAGATACAACAAGGCTTAGGGATAGGATTAATTTTAGGATAGGGTAAGGGTTCAATAAGGGTTGGGTTCTTATAATGGTTAGGGTTCAATTAGTATTACAGTTAGAATCAGGGTTCAATTCTAACTCTAATTAAAATTCTAATCCTAACCATAACAATACCATAGAAGATTAGAGAATAAAAGAATTTATAAATACTATAAATAATAGTTCATCTAACACTAATTTATAAGTTGTAAAAACAAATAATGATGTCTTAAGGGGGTATCTAAAGGGGTCCTAATAGAATGTCTTAAGGGGATGTCTTAAGGGGTTATAATATGTCTTAAGGGGATGTCTAGAGGGGTCATAATAGAACATGTTAATTAAGCGGATGTCTAAAAGGGTCATAATAGAACACCTTAAGGGGATGTCTTAAGGGGTCTTAAGGGGATGTCTAAAGGGGTCATAATAGAACATGTTAATTAAGGGGATGTCTAAAAGGGTCATAATAGAACGTCTTAAGGGGATGTATTAAGGGGTCATAATACGCCTAAATATATAGAATATTGATTTGATACATAGAAGTACATAGAGTATGTTTAATTTTGTAAGTATGTATGTACATATATGTCATCTCAAAAGATGTTTACAAAATTTGGATATGCCATCTCAAGAACATCTCAAACTCATGGCTAGAATATAGTAGGTCTTCACACCAGATATCAAAAGGTACAAGCAATATCAATGAAATCATCAAAACATACATATTTTAATTTATATAAAAACTATCTATATATCTAACTCAAATTGTGCATTTAAAAGTATTCCACATGTTTGTAGGTTGAATCCGTGCATCCTCTCCTTTTTGTTTCAAAGTATGAGATCAATGCAATGATGGCTTTAGGATACAAAAAATGACAATAAATCAATTTTAACTATTAATGTCCAAGCAATATCAATATGTAATCAAAGCATGTATTTAAATATAATTTAGCTGATAATTACCTATTTTTACCAAGTATTCCATGTTGTCTAGGTTCAATTTGCATCGACTAGATCCTTTTTGTGATTATCCCTTAAGGATATATAAAAGAACAATTTAAATCAATTTCAACTAATAACACACTTGACCAATGTTGAAACATGTATTTAATGTATTTAAAAGGACAAAATAAAACTAAAACTATATTTACCTGTATTTACTTAATCCATTGTACCATCTAAATCCTCTCCTTTTGCAATGCATCTATGATTGCCTCATACTCTTCCATAGAAATTGACCATAACAATTTTTTTGAAGGTCTTCCACGATACCGCTCTAGTTTTATATTTGTTGCCACCACCAAATGTGGATAATGCATAATCTTTTTATGTGTTTCATAGTCTTCAATGCAGGTAGACCATTGTTTCTTCTCAAGTATTTTCGTAGCCAAGTGCCAAAAACCACCACCGATCCTATTGGAAAACATGTTCAAAAACCACCATCAAATAACTTCTCAAAATTTACTTAAGGGGATCAAAGACTTGTTCTAAAAAATTGCTTAAGGGGATCTAAAACTTGTTATCAAAATTTGCTTAAGGAGGTGTCTTAAGGGGATCACCATTCCTGTTGGATAATGAAAGCCATCATCATCTTCTTGAGGTTTTAACAACTTATGTTTAGTTTCCACCAATGAGCCAACCAATATTTTGTTTTCTCTTCATTCCCTCGTGCAATAATCGCATACACATGTCCTGCCAACAAAATTCGATTTAAGAACTTGTGCATATCCATATAACTAATTTAGTATTAAAAAATAACTTAATAAAGCAAAATAAAATGAAATAAATTAAATTAAAATTACCTTCTTGTCCAAGGTCTGGAACACGATCATAATCTTTAGATGCAAACAATTGATTATTTTCTTCAATAGTTCTTTCAAATTGATTATGTGCTTCTACAGGTGTCAACGATCTTTGCTCCCACTATTCAACCCATTCTGTATTTTCACAAGCTTCCCAAACTCCTAAGATACAAAAGGGTATGTGTAGGATCATCATGGAAAAAATAGGCCCTTAAGTGGCAAAAAATTCAGAAAAATCAGAGTTAGGCAACTTGACATAAAAATTTGAATAAGTTATGTATATTTTTTCAAAAATGTGTAAGAATATAATCTATAGAAAATTGATTGTAGTTTCTAAACTACTACGTATGTTTAAAAAAAAAAAATCTATTTGGTGAAATTTTGAAATTTCAATGCAGTGGTACTTAAATTTCACAAGAAAAATAAGAAGTAGGTGTCTGTCTGACCACCCTAACCACAATAAAATGATAAATTTTTTATATAATATTTTAGATATAAGTAGAGGACTCATGCCTCGATGTGATGCATATTTGTTTGTAATTTTTTTCCAAATAAATAATTAATTATGAATTTTTTATTACAACTTTTTAAAAAATATAAAACTCATATGTCTAACCACTTTAACTTGGTCAAAACTTCATGAAATTATTTTTTTCTTTTTTTAATCCTATAGTATGTGAAGCATAGAATGTGACACATATTTTGGATTCAAAATATGTGATATCGTTTGAAAGCTATAGATGTTTTTCAATCAGCCTATCAATTAGGACTTTATTCATAATTTGAATAGAAAATGAATAATAATTACTTATTAAATTCAAAGTAAAGCATAATTTATATCGGTGGAATGTTGAGAATCTCCTTTAAAAACTCTTTCCATTTTATCAATTTTGGGTAAAAAAATAGTTGTCAACCACATACCCATCACATTGCCACTTTTTGGCCCATCATGATCCTGCACATAACCAAAAATGGCAAAAACATGCAAGCTCCCTTGTCTAAATAGTCCATTTAGTAGATCCACTAATTGTCTCACAATCAACTCTAGATACAATGTTCTCTTCTTCCACCAACCAAAATAATCGATGAATTGTAGAGTAATCACTCGAACTAGGTGCAGATAATATTCTATTACACCAATCCACAATCTCATGTGCATTTTTAAATTTTACTGAATCCTTGAATTTTAATTGTTCTCTAGCAAGAATTCTTTTGACACATGCACCAGCTCCATCATGTTCTCCTTTACCATGCCTAGCTTAAAAAAAACTCCATATATGTTGGACATTAAGTTCCTTGTGAACCCTACTTAACCAATAGAACATTCTAGCATTTTTGAACTGCCCCGTACAATTATCTGACCATATGAGGTGTTTTTTCATATGGATTCCTCTTTCTCTTAAATTTCTATAAAATATACTAAAACAATATTGAGCAAACTCTGATGAGTGTAACCGACTGTCACTCAAATAAAAATGATACTCCCTCAAAACTTTTCTATCATCCTTAGTGCTATCATCTACATGTCTATAAATAATATGGACAAACATAGCTACTTGCACTGAATTATAATATTGAGATTGAATTTCCTCTTGCGGAGCAAGAGTATAATTCTCTACAAAATCAACCACTGAAAGTATAGTACCAATTGGAAATGTGTTTCTACATGCACGAAATTGGCCATCAAGCCATTGAGCATGTTCAGAGCACATAACATATTTTGGTATAATTTTATTATTAAATTCACTCATAAATGCATGCACACTAACTTTTTCTGTAACTAAATCACAACACTTTCCTATTTTTCCATCTTTTAAAGAATAGTGAACATTCCTAAATCTTTTGATGTCTACTAATTGTTGTCTAAAATCATGATCAACACTTTCATGCAAACAAATTCTTAAAAATGAAAGATTTCCATAGTTAATGCATTGTCCATAAATACAAGAACTTAAATAAAATAATTTATCATTAGATTTTTCACAAAACAAACCTGAAATAAATTCTCTTATTGCTTTAGGTGGCATATCAATACAAGGTACAATGTATATATTGAAAAACATCATAAAAATAAAGAAATTGAACATGTATTTTACAACAAGATATTTGTTGCTTATTAATTTTTACACACCAGGGTTTATATTTTTCAAAAGACCTTTGACTTATTTTAATATTACTAGGTAACACTGAATTGCTACAAATTTTTTTATAAAATTCAGTTTGTGTTGTATCTAATAGGTGTTTTGGGTGAGGATTGCGAACTTTGGACCCCACCCTTAATTTTAAAACTTCTCTAGCATTAGATGAAACCCTAGTATTATCATGCCAATATTTTTTGATCAAAGATTTAATTTCAACATTCAATTTTATATCAGACCTCGATAGTCGTCCACTGAAACTCCAACATTGATTGATAGGATCATTTTCTATACTTTCTCTTCTTTTTGCCACTCTTAGTAATGTTTTAGGATGAATTTTTAAAACTTCACTAATATTGATTACCATTCTTTTATTCAAAGTTTTTTTATTAACTATAGCAGTAGTTATAGCTCTTCTTGTTGCATTTTTATCTTTAGATCGACTATTTTTCCCAATAGATTGAATGGCACTAGCAACAATAGACATAGCATGTTTTAATGATTGATCTTTTCTTTTTGGTTTAACATAAAGCCTAACCTTTTCATTACTTTCCTCATTTTTGCATTCTCATCAATTGCATCATTAGTTGACATTGAAATGCAATTTTTTTCCGATAAAAGAATTTGGTGTATATTCTTGCATGTGTTCTTATTTGCCTCCAAGAAATTTGATAGAAGATTATAGAAACACCACTTCAATTTAAAAAAAAGTATTTTCATTAAATTCAACATCACATTCTAGATTTTCATCTTCATTTTTCATCTTCATCTTTATTTTCATTTACATTTTCATCTTCATTTTGCATCAACAAACGGTTTTCATTTTCATTTTCATCTTCATTTTCATTAACAAAATGGTTCTCATTTTTCATTTTCATCAACAAAATGGTTTTCATTTTCATTTTCATTTTCATCAAAAATATAGGTTTTGTTTTCATTTTCAAGAAAATGATCATTTTGATTTTCATTTGCAACAAAATATTTTTCTTTTTTGTTTTCAACAAGTTCTATAAAAGTTTCATCTCTCTGAATATAGTCAATGTCAACATCATTATATCCAGCATCTTGTAAAACTTCTACATACAAATTTACCATTTCACTAACATGTGGATTTGAAGACGTACCTGGATTTGTGCATATTGAAACATTCTCCTTAACATTCAAAGAGGGATTTGAAGACATAGTAGGACTTGTTTGTATAATTATATTCTTCTCCAAATTGACTCCTTGCAAATTAGCTTCATCTACAACTATGGTATCTTCAATGTTTTCATCTTCAATAGTTGTTGAATTGGTTGCTCCACCATCGTTCATTGATTTCATTCTCATTCTTCTTTCTCTTTCTCTTTGTCTCTCTTTTTCTCTATTTGCTTCAACTTCTTGAGGAGTCAATGTCTTTCTTCTCTTAGTATGATTTTTATCTCCCATAATTATAAAATTCTCAAGCAAAAACAAATGTTAATAGTGAAATACTTCAAAATATTCAATCCAAATTGGAAGCTGAATACCTATTAGGACAAAAATTTTCCTCTTGTGTTCCTCAAAACAATTAGAAAACTACCACAATTTCACTTTAAAAATTGTTTTCTTCATGCTTCCTTTGAAAAATTCAATCCATATTGCAAATTGAAACCTTTTGTTCCTCCAAACAAGCACAAAAATAACACAATTTCACTTCAAAAATGGTGTAGATGATGCTTCCTTTGATAAAATCAACCAAAAATCAAATTCACCACCTGTAAATACAATAAATTATGAAAAATAATTCATTTTTAGTGCTCTCGGCCGTACATATGAAGTTGCAAAGTTGCAGACTTCACAATAATTTTGCACATTGTTTTTAAATAAAATAAACAGGACCCCGTTTATAAAACGAGATCCCGCTTATTATAAAATGGGATCTGGATTATAAAATGAGATCTTGTTTATTAATAAGCAGGATCCCGCTCTATAATCAAGATCCCGTTCATCGACATTGAATGTCTGAGCCATTGTAAAGGTAACAGGATCCCATTTATGAAATGGGATCTCATTCCATTTACAACGGTCAGAATACTGTCAGATGGGAATGGGATCCCGATTATAGTACGGGATCTCATTTATTAATAAACGAGATCCCGTTTTATAATCGGGATCCCATTTTTTTAAATTTGAATTTTGTTTTGCATCGTGGGCAGGTTTTTGCCAAAGTTTTTGGTTTGGGAAAAGCATTGGAAGTCCGAACCTAGGCCTTCAACCTGGTTTGACTTGCAAGTTGAAGGCCCTAATAATGTCAAAGAAAAATACCGACTTTGGACATATGGCTGCCGACCTTTTTTGCAAAATTTTCTGACGAAATTAAAACCCATTTTAGATGAAACAATGCAGATTCTAAATATGTAATTTGTTTTGCAATTGAATTATTTTTTCTATTTTTCAATTAATTTCTAATAAAATTGGTCCATAAAATTTAAATATCAGAGTTTTTTACTATTTTAATAACTTTTGATCAACATAACATTTTGACAAATAGATTGCACGAGAGCAAACTTCAGACAATTCTTTTCAATTTGAAAAAAAAAAATTAGAAAATGATAAGTTTAGGTACATCTTATGAAATTCAATAAAAGATTACAAAAAAATATCAAGAGCAAGCTTCAGTGAGTCATAAAACTTTTCCCAAAAGGATTTAGAAAAATACGATAATTTAAGTCAAAATATGGATGTCGTACATGTGCATGGTATGGTAAAAAAAAATGACTTTTAAACAACGGTTTTTAGAAATGCCTATTAAAACTCAATTTGTACAATCTGGGTATTGAAATAAATTGCATATTTGGAAACTAGACTCTGAGCACTAAATTTTATGATTAGTGACTTTTTAAAAGATTTCATCTCTAAGTGCTTCAAATTTTAAGGTCAAATGTGTCAAATACTGAAAATCAGGGAAAACACTTCCACTTTTTGGCCAAAAAGTGGACTCAACTTCTTGCACACACCCAATTCTATGATAGAATGTTTCAGTTTTAGGTATCTTAATGCAAGTTCAACTAGTGACAAATAGTGAAAAAAGTGAAAAATGTTGAAATGTAATTTTGAACTAACTTTGAATCTTTTTTATGAATTCAAATGATGCAAACATGCAAATTTAAACCCTAAATTTAATGCAAAGATCACAAATACAAACCTAGATCTAGGATTTTTAATGTCTCCAAATCATAATTTAAAATGTACAAGGTCAATTTCACCAAAATGAAATGAATGAAAAGGGGGATGGATGGATAGGAGACCTTAAAAATGGGATGTGAAATGAGGGGCCTATGCCAAAATAAAAATGGGGTGTTCACCTAATAAAAAATCCACCTTTTCCATGTTCATTAGGAAGAGGGACAATTTTCCAAAAATGATTATAATTGACTGCAAATCTCAAGGTGAGTCAACCCTAGGTGTGGACACTATGTTGCCCTAACTTCCTTCTGACATAAATGACTTAACAATAGTTTTGGGAGAAGAATAAAAGTGATTTAACAAAAAAACCTACGAGATATAACACTTGAAACATGGAGTATTATCATTATACTGATAGAAACAACCACTAACCAGCAGATCTGAGAAGGTTAGGATGGTATGTACCTTGTTGGAAAACTAGTTTTTAGACATTGTTGAAGGACACATTTTCCCAGGGGTGAATGGGTCTCTATAAAGGGGTTTAAAAATTCTTTCTGCAATCCTTGAATCCCAAATCTAAGCTTCTAATTCCCCCAGGTTTGACTACTGAAAAATAAAAAATAAAATGTGTAGGTGATTTTTTCATGTCTTAACAACTTTGATGACAACTTTGATAGATTTGTGAAATTACACTTTTGATCCAATTTCAATCTTTCATCCCCTCTAAACGTAGAAACACAAAGAAGGGAGAAAGATATTTGTTTTTAGTGGATAAGGGTTTGCCTTGGTCAAATCCTAGTTTGGTAATTAAACCTTAATAATGAAATAATGATAAAAATGGAGGAATTGATGAATGAAAATAGCTTGTTACACCTCACCAAACACTTTAATGGCTTGGAAATTAGAGGAATAAATTGTAACACATCACTCCAAGGGTTGGATCTTGCCTAAAATGGTTATATTGCTTCAATACTTGAAACTTGAAACCTAGATCACAATGTTAGCTCAAAAACATGCACGAAAACACATAAATCTTGACACCACATGACATGATCTTGAATGTTGTAATAATTGACTAATAAACTACTCTCCAATGCTCTCGAAAATAATATTTGCTCATGTGAAATTTGAATTATGCAACTTAGATTTGAATTGATAAAAGACCTTGTATTTATAGGTATTTCTTTAATTACTCACTAATTAAATATCACAAGTTGACCTTTGCAATTTGAATTTAGATCATAAAAATGATGCCAAAAATGTATTAAAAAATTGGTCTTGAGACTTAAGGAGGACCCATTCACCATTGGGTGAATGGGTCCTATCCCCCTAAACCTAGGAGACACATTTTCCAAGATGTGTAATTAAGTGTAGGAATTGATTAAATGTGGGTCCCACTTTTGGAAAAATAAATTAATTAGGCTTGTGAATGCATAATTGGGAAAATTAAAGGTTTAGTGAAGTCCAATTAATAAAGGGTATGAAAACATAGTGTGAACATGTAAAATCAAGTAGCCCCCTATAAACTATAATGTGCCTTGCAAAAATATTTCATGTGACTAGTGACACTAGCATGACACACCATTTGGTACCACGTGGATAGGGGGAGATTATACCTCATGACCTTTATCCTATAATAGGATGATTTAGCAAATCAAGCTAGGCCCCTCGCCTTGATCATGCCCTTTTACAAGTTGCAAGATTGAATTGAACATAATTTTTGTTGGATTTAGCTATTATTTTCCTTTTTTCAAAGCTACTTTCAATTATTTAATATATAATATTTATTTTTAAAACAATTATAGATGTTTGTAGTGATTTGAAGCAATAAGATGCATGTAGGATCTAATAAAAACTACAACTATGAGCCTAAATATAAAATTATTACTTTTGTATAACTAAGAATTCATCTTCATATTATATGTAATTGAAAATTGGTCCAAGAGAGGTTTCCTATCTTATACAAGTTCTATTTTGACTACACATAAATATGAGTAGAAATGAAAAGTGATTTTTTTTTAATTATCATGTTTTCTCGCATGTGCATGCATCTTGAGATATCAAAATAAGACTACAATATTCTATATATGCATGTTTATAAGATTTCAAAGGGTTTGGTTTTTGAAAAATCTCTAATAAAGGTGTCCACAAAGTGTAATTTAGGATACTAATTATTATAAATTTTATTATTCTATAAGGGGAGGGATTTTATTATATGAATTAGAGGAAGTTGTGTCAAGGAATAAGGATTCCATTGTTTGATGTGTTCATGACTAGTTGAGTTATTTCAAGAGAGTATATGAGTATCCTACAAAATATCTATAGCCATATTTGTTGCATTGATTATTTTAAGGATTACATTATGGTACTATATGCACCCAAAATTGTATGGTTTGGCCTAAGATTTTTATGATAAAATTTGGTGGTCAAAACTATGACCCACACAACATCCTCATTTATACTCATAATTTTTTTTTACTTGATGGAATCAATCTTAGTTCCTTATTACCATCCTTTGTTTTTTTCTCACCTTTGGTAGATACCCTCTTGGTTTTCTTTTCCTTCTCATGTTTTGAATCTACAATCCTACACCTTCTTGATTATAGGGTATTTCAACTGAGGACTCATATTAAGTTACAAGGTTACTTGAGTGACCTACATTAGTACAAGAATTTATCTACCCTCAACATGGTTTATCCTATCATGAAGTGTGATATTCTCTTAATTTTCCTTTTGATTAATAAATTTTCTTAATCATGAATTACATGATTTATTTTTATCTTTTTTTCTTATCCTTAGCTCAAATTTTCCTCTTTATTTTATCCCCTCCTTTCCCATTTAAATCACCATTACGTCACTCATATGAGAGGAGAAATTTTAATAATTGAATATTTGATCAATTTTGAAGAATCTATTATATACATTAGGAATTTAAGATAGAAGATTTAGATTATATCTAAACATATTTGTTATAAGCTATGCATCCCTTCCTATAGGTATTCCACCTTTCAAAGAATTTAACCTATAGTGATGACCCTCCTAGCAAAATAATTAAAAAAAAAAAATGAATTAATCTTAAATGGCCATATACATGCAATAGAAGCATCCATTTTGGCTATAAGTGCCCCAATAAAAATTTGTTCACCAAATCTAATCTTTAAACCTTAGTTTGCAACTATATCATACAATAGCCAAATTGAGTGAAGTAAAAGCTAGATCAAAATTTCTTGGACATTATAAACTCAATATTGAGATTATATTTACACCAACATGCTCCAAAATAAACTTGTAATACAAATCCACAAAGAGAAAACCCCAAATTTGTTATTTTTATCAAAAAAAATTCTGATTCTCTAGGCCATAATTTTTTAAGATCCACCAATTGCACCATAGAAAAAACTCAAGCCTAATTACCTCCCAAATCTAAGAAGGGGCTTGAAAATATGAAGCCTTGATACCATGTTAGTCACTCAAGGACTCAAGCCTCCAAGATCACCTAAAAAACCAAAACATGAACTTTTAGAATAGAGAAGAGAAAGAACATAAATTTGCAATAATGGATGCAAGATAATATAGCCAATATGCAATACTCAAGATTGAAATTGTATTAGATTGGAATAAAGTACAAATGATATCCAAGGTGTGAGATAGAATTATACAAGATTGTGACATGTGTCTTAATCCTATGTTATGAAACAACCAATTTAACAAAAATTTCAAAAGGTTAAAAAAGGATAAGATATGATCTAGACAACTAAGAATTCTAGAAGATCATCTAGAACCTAAGAAAACTTAACATGTGAATATGTACCCTTGCTAGGAATTAGTTAGGTACAAGATATTTATTCATACCAACAACCATGAGGTGTAAGAGGTCCTATAATGAGAGGTGGTTTAGGAGGTCAAATAATAAAATGTGGGTGTATAATTTTAGTTTTTTGGAAATATTATTTCAATGGAGAACCTAATTTCATTTTTGAACCTTCATCCATGTAAGCCACCTTATCATTTTAAAATTTATCAATAATATAATCTTCTTGTCCCATTATATCTTCCCAAGGAGGAGAGGTATTGGGTGGGAAACAAATAGGATTCTCATGATTCTCAATTATGGGATCCTCTTGTGTAATTATACTCACATAAGTAGGAGAGATATTAGGAGAAGAACTTAGAACATGATTTTCATGATTGTGAATGATTACTACCTCTTGTGCCAAAATATATTCCAAAGTAGGAGAAGTATTGGGAGGGAACTAAACATGATTCTCATGATTCTAAATGACTAGATCCTCTTGCAAAAAGGTAGTCTCAAAAGTAATGGAGATATTGGGAGAAGAACTAGCATGATGTTCATGGTTGTTGATGATTTTATTATGTCCCTTCATAATGTTCTCATAAGTTTAAAAGTTATAGGTAATACATTCCATCCTTTACCATATCAAAACCACATATTTGAAAAGGAAACATGTTCTTTGGATCTATGGATCAAATAGGTGATGCACAACAAAATTGTACAAGTTTTAGAACAAGGACCAGAATAAGAACCAAATCTAGATAAAGAACATTGATAGGGATTTTCATAGAAATTTTTAGCACTAAATAATTGGACAGGAGTGTAATGCACCCTAGACCAGAGATTTTTTTTATAAAATTCAAAATATGGAAACCGCCTATAGTGTCTGAAGGTCCTATGTTTTGAAGGTTTAGGTCTCGAAATGAATAGAGTTCTTGAAATGCACCAAAACCAAATTTCTCTATATGAAGCACATGTATGTATGAAATTTTTGATGTTATTAGGGAAATTGAGTATGTTCAAAAGATATTTTTTAGAAATTAAATATTTTAATTGACTTATTTTTCTAACAAATATAGAAGAGCAATGGTTTTTTATCTTTTGAAATGGAAATATTATGCAATTCCTTCTCTTTTTCAATATTTTTCAATATTTTTCAATAGAATATGAATGAATAAATGAAAAAAATAATTTTTTAATTGAGTTTCCAAATGAAAATAACTTAGATCTAAGCCCTAACAATGAAAAATCAGATATGAAATTATGCCATTTAATTTTAAATATTTTTCATTTTTTCCCTTTAATGAATAATTATCAAAGAATGGAAATGCATGCTTTTTAAAATGAAAATAAATACAAGATATTCAAAGAAGATATATTTTTAATTAAATTTTATAGTTTATGTAATACAAAATTGGAAAATTGCAAGTGCAATATATGTCGAGTTGACCAAAATGTTGAGTAGGAAAAGTGATCCTAGATCCAATTAGGTTAACTAGGATTATCTCCTTTTCACTTGACTCAAGATTTAAACATAAATTGACTAAGGTTTGAGGATTAGATTGTTGTCACAACAAAGAGCCAATCCCCCAGTGTTTATGTTTGTTTTTGAGTTGTGAGGATGATAAATTCTATGTGTGATTTTGATAAGCCTATTTGATATGTAACCCTATATTTGGAAATATAAATTATTGCATACAAAAAATGATAAATAAAAGATCAACTTCAGATCTAAGATTGGGAGATAGAGAGGAACTTGTGATGAAAATTTGAACTTGAATTGGTTGGTCTAGGGCATATTATACCCTAGACCAGAATCCTACTTTTCTGAATCTAAAATTTTTGAGATCTAAATTAAGGTATGCACTCTTTCTTTCTAGCTTATCTTTTGCAAAAATATCTAGATTTTACCTACACACATAAAAAGAGGGAAACTATTGCATTGTATAGGAGCTTTCCTAAGTCAAACCTCGTGTTGGTATTTATACCTCCATGTACAATAATTGATGATTATCAAGATGGAATAACCTAGGTCCAACAGAGGCCAAAACAACAATAATTAACTAAAATTGGTAAATGACAAATGATGATGGTACCTTTATGTGAAATCCCTTGAAGAAGAGATACTACATAAAAGTTGATTGATGGATTCCTTGATTACTTGATACACCTGCAAAAGGTTATCTCATAGTAGACAATATATTGTTGCAACTAGTATGTAGAAGATAACTCAATACATCTTCATGATTTGACATGATTGATCAAAATAGCTCCTTGCATATAAATGGCTTGATTCTTCTTGATGAAAGTGTTATAATAATGATATTGATTCTTCCCTTGACTACCCTTGATTGATTTTAGGATCTTCAATCTTCTCTCCAAAATGGCTAACTATGCTTCGAAGATTTCAAATAATAAAATAACTAGTATTTATGTGCAATTCTTATAATTTATTAAAAAATAAATTATTGATAACTAAAAAATGAAATTGGAAATTCAAATAATAAATAATTGACATTGACATATTCAAATTTGGATCCAAAAAATGCTAGTTTAGAGTGCAACATGCCCTATACTAGATTCCTACTTCTTAGGGATCAAAAGTGTTGGGGGAAATATTAAATGCATAGTATGATTTTCCAAGAATATTTATAAAATTGGGTAATTAATACATAATTGGGTCAAAGAACATAGGAGGGAGGAAAACCTAGTGTGAAATTGTGAAGGGTGACAATTTTTGATGCTATAACACTATATCAACAATATTTCATTCATTATGGTATTTATGTTTTTGCTAGGGAATTAATGTTTTTCCCACAAGATTTGACACTTTATGAAACATAATAAGTGGTAAATTGTCTCAAACAATCCCTTAGAGTACAAGTTAGCAACTTGTTACAAAGGCCCTTGAGATGCTTTAGATCACCTTAGGAAAACCCTTGAGATTTTTCTAACAAGATTTCTTGTACCATAACACAATGGTTTTATGAAGTTTCTTATTTCCAATTCATTTGGAACTTTCTTAACTAAATTTGGAACGTCGACGTCGATGGGGTGATCCCATAATAGTGGTTTACAATTTTTGGCCAAATTGTACACTGAAATTATTATTTTTAACTAAATTTTCACATTCGAGCACCTATAGCAGCTAAACCATGAGAAATTTGAAGATGGTGCAAACTAGAGTCTCATCAAATTTTGTTTGTAGATTATAAAAATATTTTTTTCAAAATTTTTGGAATCAAATTGCACTTCTTTTCCATCTCCCACGAAAATTGATTTTTTTTAAAACAACATTTTTAAGAAATGGCCTTTAAAAGTATAGCATAACTTTTTTCCATGAAGGATAAAATTCTAATTCTTTCAAATTTAGATTCTCCTGATATCTAGTGCTTCCACTTGGTTAGATAGTTTTTATTGAATTTTTTTTTTTTAATCAAGTTTCAAAGTCAAACAAAGACACAGTACCGTATAACGCGTAACTTTTTTTGTATATGTCAAAATTTTATTTTTATTTTTATTTTTTGTTGGATCAAAGACTTCAATATGGTGCACTCATATTTTTCAATTTTTTTGATAATCTTCTATTTTTCCACATGTGAAGAACAAAATAAATTCATTTTCAATGAAAACCTATGTTTAATAAAACTTAAAAAACAAATACATAACAAAACCAAAACATATTAAAATTATATTCATTGGATAGCTTGTTCTGAGGAATACCATAATCATTTGAAATAAATTTTAAATGAATTCATTTGATCCCCCAAAAGCTAAATCAAAAGTGATTTTTTATCAGCATTTTGATAGGTGTAAAGGAGACGCATTTATAGGTATGGTTTAAAACTAGCGAGGTTCTATCCAAGGGGGTTTGATCTAAGGTGATTTGATCGAACCCTCTTCAATTGGAATCCTTAAAATGGAACTTTTTAAGGCTTAAATCATTATAATTTCTAAAAATACGTGATTTCAGCTAAAATTTGTTCCTCTCAGGAATTGTGAACCACTATTGTGACAGCACATTCGATGTTTTTAGAAAGAGTAGAGTTAGGGTAAGTGAAGTATCATTGTAAGAAATCACAGTAGTGAGATATAATAAAGATTGGAAATTTGGCTTATATGGGACAAGATGGACATGACTTGACATAATGCTTTTTATTTCTTATTTAAATTTGATGCTTGTTTATGATTACTTTTACTGGGGATTATTTCAATGCATATGTGATATAGTTTCGTATTTAATATTAACATTATCTTTCTTAACTATTTAAATACATAGATTTAATAATTTTTAATTTTCTGATAAAATAACAGAGTAATTAGAATTTAAAATTAGATCTAAATTAAAATTGAAAATATATAACAAGTGTTTAATCATAAATTTTGTCATGTAATTTTATTTTTTAACTATTTTATTTTTTAATTCAATTTTATAAAAGATTCAAATTGTAACACTTGCTTTTACCATAAATTTTATCTTAAATAATTTAACTCATGACAAAAACAAGTTATAGGGTTTCCATGAGAGTGTACTATAAAAGTAAGATGGAAGGTTTATTTTTTATTTTTAAAAGAAAAGAATCAAAAGCCATCACTATTGTTTTGTTCTATTGAATTTTAAAATATAATAAATGCAATATTGTGTTATTTTGTATGATTACAATCTATTGATGTTAAATTTGAATTCAATCTTAAAAGATAAATGTAAAAATTAAAAAAGAAATTTTATTATTGATTTACAAATTTTTAAATAGTTTAATTTATTAATATATTTATAGAAAATAAACATGATTTGAAAAAGATTTTTTCAATAAACTATCTAATATGAAAGTTGATGGTACACAAAAGTCAACAACTTATCGACAATATAATTGTTTATATGTCAAAGATTCCACTAGAAATAAATTATTGTTAAGTATAATGATGTAATACTAGATACAAAATAATACAAAGATCAAATCTTATAATAAATATCCTTTTTTCCTTGTACTAAATTGAACAAGATTTTATTTCATCTATATTCTTCAAAATTATAGATATTGCATAGATTTAATTAATAAAAATTAAAAATATTAATTAACTATTTATCTATAAATGAATCCACTAGAAATCCATTATTGTTAAGTACAATAATATGATACTATAAAGAATAACACAAAAATAAAATCTCACAATAGATAATCTTTTGTCCTTGTACTAAATTAAATTAGATTTCATTTCATCTTTATTATATTCTTGATACTAATAGATGTTACACAAATTTAATTAAAAAACTCCAATAATATTTGGTGAGATGAGAGACTAGCCAGACTTAAATGACTCAAATATTCACAATTAATTAATATAGAAATTATATTGTAATATTTCTTCAAGGGTCCTTCCTATAAAATAACAATAAAAAGGAAAAAGGTATAAACTTGGAGAACCTTGTTTGGAGTGATGGGAAAAGGAGACGTGCGAATGTTTAGAATACAACTTAGAAAGAGTACCCTCCCTTGACTCAAGACCTTGCGTTAATCAATATTAAGGATTTGCCATAGATGCCTATTAGAGAAATATATTTTATTATATAAGAGATAATTCAAACCATTCTAGGGAATTTAATTATTATTGGTTAATAAATGATTCTCTTAAAACTGATGAATAATAACAATTTATAGGATATCATGCTCAAAAGATTTTTTTTAATTAATATAAATTACATCTCATTTTATATTGATATAAATTATTTTAGTACATATTATATTATAAAATAAGTATATATTAATGTTTAATAATATATAAAAAGAGATTTAATAATATAAATTATATTTTCTTATTTTCTATTAAGATAAAATATTTTAGTACATTGTATTATTATATATAATAATAATAATAATAATGTTATGTGATATAGAAAAAGATATTTCTAATACAAGTTACATATTTAATTATTTTATCTTGCTTTGTTTTTGTTAGATTTTGACATTTGATAAGTTTTCCTACAACATATACTATTATATTCCAATAGCTTGTTTAACATATTAATCTATTATCATGAATTCATGATAGTTCTCTAATATGGTGACCTATTATTCATATATATTTAAAATTAGTTACCCAATTTTTTCACTAAAAAAATGTACATTCATGTATATATTCCTTTATTGAGTGATCTGTTACCTACTTGTCCATTCTAATTCTTTAAATAATTAATTTTTTAGGTTATTGGTAAGAAATATCGACATAATTTTTTAGATAATTTTATTGTGGATTTGAAAGTTCCTTTGTTGACCATCATATCGTATGTTCATGCAATATGATCCTTGTCTTATGTATTAGATCTATATTTTTTGTATTGGTCAAAGCAATTTCACAAAGAATATTTCAATGAGACCTAGTGTAGTGATGAAGATGTGCTACAACAAAAATACACCTTTCCATTATAATCATAATTTTCAGTAATGATCAAGACATTAGTGAGGATTGAAGGCATAAAGTATATGTAATGAATAATTATTATGTAGCCATGTAGATTGTTCTTATAAATATATATGAATTGACAAATCAAAGAGTATGTATTTTGGTCATTCATAAATATGCCAAAGATATTGATTTTAAAGGTGATAAATCTAGATCATTCTATTAGGCCTTACCCTAAAATTATCAAAATTTTAATCTTTGTACTGATTTCTTCAAACTCTAGCCCTTTATAGTGCTAATTGAGATGTATCTATTAAGATAAATTCATGCTTTCCTATTTTCTAATCCTTGGTCCTATATAATATTGAATTTAATATACTTACTATTAAACTCAAAAATTCAAACTAATGGTAACTTTTTTCACCAAGGTTTTATGTTTACCACTATATTTTATGTTCTAATCTATCAGCGACTCACTATCATGTGCAAAATGTTTTAAGTGAGGTATTTTGTTTTGCAAGATGACTTATAATGAGGTATTCATAATATGTTTACTATCCATTACTAGTTTCCTTTTATCTTCCTTTAGAAAATAGAATTTACTTTTATGAGCATAATATAGTGAACTTGGTTGAGATAGCAACTACATGGTGGTTCCATTGGAAATATTTTAAAGATGTGTTAGGCTACATTGTTTGAGAGTGCGAAGTTTTGGTAGATGGAAAGCCTATAAAAATGGATAGTATTACATTCAAATAGGCTTATATAGAGTTACATTTGTCATCCTCTAATATTTTGGTACCTAAAGTGGCCCTAGAAAGCAATTATTTTTCTATATTTTATCTTTGGTTGTTGAACGATCTCCACTAAATCACCTCCTCCTCAAGTGTACCATCGATCTAATGGTAGGATTATTATTTTTGGTTACAATATAAACATGTGTGGGCCAAATTTATGTTACAATTTTGTTTTGAATAAGCTAGTAGCCTCAAGACTAATTGAAATGTTCCAAGTGTGAATGATGTTGAAAGTGGGATCAATTTTTCTATATGCTAAGTGAATATATGAATGCAAGTGTCCTGAATTTTCCACATGCACGAGAGTAATGTAAAGTATGATTGATATATATACTTTTCATTATAGTAAAGTGAAAAAATTCAACAACCAATGCTTTTTATGTTAGTTTCTTTTACCTGCTATGCATTATCTACATGACATATGCATCAATCAATAATGGTCATTGATCCTTATCCTTTTAAAAAAATGGTATGTGTGTTGTAGAAAAAAGGACCCTTTGCTTGACATGGGATTAATTTATGATAAATTAGACTTAATGAGGCCTTGATTCAGATGTTATGAGGAATTTTATGCATCCAAACTAGGCCTTAGACCCTTGAAAATTTAATAACATGCTTTCAACGACGTCTTGTAAAGGTGTTCTAAAGTCTTGTAAAGGAATTTCACACTTTTCTATACTTAATTAACCCGTTTCTCCCTAATTCAACATTATAAAACATATTTAATTACATTATCACATCAATATAGAAGGTTTTTGAATTAAAATTAATGATAAACTAGTGTTGTAATGTGTCTTGCACATTCACATTGGTTCTTGCACCTTCTTAAGCTATGTGGACCTCATTTTAATGTTGTAAAAGTGTATTTAATCACACTTTCACATTGATTTTTGTGTTTGAAGCCCTATTTGACATTTACATCATCACTAATAGGCCCATATTAACCCATATTGTGCATCCTAAGGCCTAAATTGATCAAATACTTGACAAGGTTATATTTTAGACCTTATTTCCTTATCTCTTGGCATCTGAGCTATCAAAACAGCCCCTGTGGGACCCATTCACCATGCATGGTGAATTAGTCCCATCTAGGTAGGACCCATCTTCCATGTGTGGTGAATGAGTCCCATTTGGGTGAATTTTGACCTTTGAGTAGGAAAAAAAGTGAAATTTAAGTTTAATTTTGCTTCATGTGGGCCTATGATGAGGTATTAATGGGTAAAATAGGTATAAAAGAACCTCTCTAAACTCATTTTCACATATATCCCTCATCCATTAACTTAATCCACATATTCATCCACCAATCTTTCATCTCAAGTCAAGAAACTTGGGGTTTTATCATTGCCAGACATCAAGAAATCTTCCTAAGACATTTTAGGGTTGAATCTTCCTTCATTGCTGCACATTTTCAAGATCAATCACAATGGAAAGCTAATAAATTCCATTGTTTCGTGTCTCATTTCTTTATTTCATGATTTCACTTTAATTATCTAAACGAGGTTTGACCAAGGTGAACCCCCATGCCCTAACATTCAAAATTTCTTCTTCTCTTCTTGTGTGTTTGTAGATTTTGACATCTTGGATGGATTGGAAATTATTGTAGATTAGTTTGAAATTTTTTTGAAGTCATCTCCACTTTTTCAAGGCAAAAAATTAAACAAAAATTCATTTACAGCTTCAAAAATCAAGGTTTCAGACTAAGAGACGTGGAGGTGCAAATTAAGTAGATCGAAAGCTATATATTTCATTCTTGAGTTTTCAAAAAAGCCACAATGGACTAATTTTCCTAGAGTGTGAATGAGTCCCATGGTACTTGCTTCTTGAAGAGATTCAAACACCCATTTGGCTAAAACGGGCCCTAGTGCAGTTTCCTAGAACTAGGACTGATTCACCCAGAATGGTGAATGAGTCCCACCAGGCCTAAAACCAACATCAACAGCATTTCAAATTTCATTTCCAACCTTGTTCAACATATCAGGTGCACACTTTTAGTTTGGTTCATTTCTCTTAAGTTTTGCATTCATTTCTAGTTCATTGTTGCATTACATAATGTGTTTTCAAACATCACTTGCTTCTTAGATTTGGCATTCATATTCAATCAATTTCATAGCTTAATTTCACTAATACCATTTCATTTAGTCTAAATAACATCATAAACATCTTAATTTGAATGAAACCTTTAACATTTTTGGCCCTATCTCTCTCCTTTTAGGTGAAAAACCCTAGAAGAGCTAGAGAAGTGCATTGGTGCCAAAAATATATCGTTCATTTTGGTGAACCTTCTTTTTTAACATCTTATTTTCTGATTTGGAGTCCATTTTTATCCTAATCCTAGCTTGCATTGAATTTGGATTAGATTTGCATTGGTTAATTTGCATCTAGGTTTCAAATTTTGCATTCATAAAAGTGCATTTAGGCTGCATTTTTGGCATTTAAATTCATTTCTATTCTTTAAAATACTACATTTTTGAATTAGGGTTGCATTGTAACTCTCAAAAGGCATAAAAAATCACTCACAATTTTCTAAAAATTCTAAAAAAAAGTCCATACTGGGACTCATTTGCCACCCTGGGCGAATCAGTCCCTTTTGACCCCTGAAACTACATTTTACAGAACTTAGAACTCTATTTGTAAGCTTTTTTTTGGTTCCTTAACCTACCTATATCAGTTAGTTGCATTTCTGTAACATGCATTTCACTAGATCTCACTTAAAATAGCTCATTCCATGCATTGTTTAATTAAAAAAAATTGTATAAGAAAAAAGTGCATTTACCTTGCATTTTTCTATACAATTTCCTTAAAAATTTCTGAAATTTTTCATCTCCATCTTAGGTCTTCCTCATACAACATCAAACACATAAAAAACAATCCAAAATTTCTAAATTTTTTGTAAAAAAGCAATACTGGGCGAATCAGTCCCTATCCAAATTTTTGACTAACTGTTACAACATCAGAAACCTCATTTCTATGCTTCATAAGCCTCCTAGTATCATATATTATAAGTCTAGAAAGTTTCTAGAATGTTTATTTTATGCATCTAGCTCAAAAACATCATTTTAGATTCCTCATTTTTCAAATCACTTCATTTGCAAACACCATTCGATTTGAAAATGCTTACATTTTTGCAATTTTCCATAACATTGATAAAATTAGTTTTCACTTTTGCATATACAATGTTTCTATTCCTAAAACTTTGCATAAGTTTGTTAAAAGTGATTTTCATTCTTGCATGTACATTGTTTACATTTTCCAAATCTTGTATATATTGGATAAGAATGTTTTTTATCTTTGCATATACATTGTTCATCTTGTTGAAACATTGTATGGAATGGTTACATGTACTTTTCATTCTTATTCAAACAATCCTAGTACCTTACATATGTAGACATGTTAAGAAATACTTCCTATCCCCTCCCTATGAGAGTGTTTTAGTGAAAGATACTACAACTGGGGCTATTCCTAATGATCATACTTGTTCTTCTCCTAATATCTCTCCTCTTGGTGATGAAGATATTTTCGTAGAAGAACCAATTAATGAGAGTTTTGAGAATCCTAGTTTTTTCTCTCCTTTTACCTCTCTTAGTGGACACAACATTGATAAACAAGACAATACAGCAATAGGTAATCACAACAACAACATTTTTTTTTCTTCTAGTATCTCTCCTAGTTGTGAAGTAGATAGTTTGATGTTAGACAACACAATCTATAAAGGTCATTACTATCTTAGTTGTCCCCCCTCACCTGATGAAACCACTCTTTAAAAACCATGTTCAACCACTAATCATTCCCATACTTGTGATGAAGTCCCTTTAGAAGAACCTTGAACCTATGAATGTCAAAAAAATTGGCTTGTTGTTTTCCTAAAAACTCTCCTCCTAGGGAGAATATCATGGTGCACAAACATATGAACATTAAAACATATCCTTCAACCACTAAACCTTCGTTAGATGAAGTTACTCAAGTGGTATTAGAATCCCATTCACCAACATATCATTCCCATCAAGACAAAAATTTTGAGGTTGTGACGACACAAGTGGGATCTCCTTTAATTAGTGAGATTCCAAAATCACATTCCATTAGTGAAAAACACAAAAAAATTAGAGATGTCTTGAAATCCATCACACAATCTACTCATAACAATGTTTTGCAGCCATTCAATTGTAAGTTAGTTGTTCAAACATCTAGAGGACCACATGACATTTCTACACCATTACCTTTTCCTCAAAAAGTGCCTAGTGTTGAAGATCTTAAAAAGACTCCTACTAATATATCTATATGGGAACTCATTCAACTCTCACCAATAGTGAAGCTTCTCTTTCATGAAATGTTGGAAATAAAAAAGGAAGAGATACAAGCTTACATAAAACCAAATCATGTCACATCCTCCTCTCGTCCCATGCACTTCACCCACTCAGACATCACATTCCCTAAACATGAATTACCCCCACTTTAGATTCAAAACAAGAATGATCCCTTGATGATAAAGGTGGTCATTAATGAAAGTCTAGTTAGGAACACTCTCATCAATAATGGATCAGAAATTAATGTTTGTAGCATCAACCTCCTACACAAACTTGGCATGGAAAAAAATATCATTCAACTTAATGATGTTCACATTCGTGGCTTTGACAATGTTCATAGGAAATCACTTGGGATGATCACATTACCTATTGAGGTTGAACCTGTAGTGTTTCCTACCTCTATGCATATCTTGTAAGGACCACTTCCATACAATCTTATCCTCGAGAGACCATGGATTCATGTTATGAAAGGAGTCCCATCTACCCTTCACCGTGTCATGAAATTTGAATACAACAACAAGATATATACGATTGATGTCAATGAGTGAAGCAATGTGTTAACTGATCAAAACATTTCCAACTCCCCTAATCCTTTCACTCCTAGGTCAAAATGTGAACCTATACAAGTTGGTCCTAACTCTTCACCTACAACAAAACTCTTTCAAATGTGATAATTGGGGGTCATTAGATTCTACACCTCCTTTCCATAACATTTCCAAAATATCACCCTCATGGTCCAAAGAGTCCTATACAAATGATTCATTTTCAGACACAAGTTCTAGTAGTGATTGGAGTTTCACACCTACCTTTAAGGAAGGGTGTGCAATATCCCACTCTCAACCCAAACAACCTTGTGTCCCATTCACTCAACTTAGTTCTACTAAATCACCCCATGGTGGTGATGGGGGCTATATAACTCCTATCCCTCATTAAGCAATGACGCATCACATTTAAAAGGATTTTTTTTCTTGTAAAGCAACCAATCCTTCTCACAAACACACACCCCTTCATCTAACTTGGAAGATTGTTATGGTACCAGTTACAAGCTTCCCCCTACACATGGATGCAATGAACATACAGAAAAATCTGACATATCATACTTATCTTCACTTTTGTAATGCCCCGCCACGCAACCCTAGGGGAAGTTGCAATTCACTAACCAAATGCAACCAATTTTTTTTTTTTTAAAGGAGGAATAACGTACAAATTCACTATACTTTGCAAACATCCCCTAAGGCTACGAGGCAAAGATTATTTAACCCGAATTAAACAACCAAGGAAAGAAATCATAACATCATTCAATTAAAGAATTGAAGAACATACATTCCATACATGATATAATATCAAGGTCCAATCATTATTTCACAATATCCAATCACCATTGTTTACGTTATAATTACATCACTCATTCCCCGAATGAGGTAAATCAAATAAACATGATAAATTATTATAATTTCCACCTCTATACAAATGAGGGGTAATGAAATGCAAGAATAACAGAAATTAAAGAAACTAGAGGAGCAACTGAATCCAACGAGCTCTCCAACATGAAAGTCTCATCCACACGATCACGAACAAAGCCAACGGTGTAAGGTGCACGCCACCCGACCACGTGGAACCCAAAGGCCCCACTCCCTCCGTGCTAGGAGGTAGTAACAAGGATTTCTGGTCAGGACCAAATATCTCTAGACAAAGGCTAAACAAAACTGAACCGACTCAAATACCAACAACATCACTTAACATAGTACGGAAACTCACAAGCCAACACATTGCTACCAAGTTACATCGGACAAGTACACCATTGTACAACACATAATAACAGATTCACTTGTTGACGTAAGGAGAGTGTCATACATAAATTGTCATGAGTTACCCTAGCTCAACCTTCCTAGGCTACCGGACCCCCATCATGGGTTACCCTGGCTTGCCTCTACCGGCGCTGGACCCTCACGCAAAACTATGCGTCTCATCTCATCTCAAGTCTTAACAATGCATGTTTCATGAGAGAGGCATTCTTTAAGTTAATTAGTGTGAAATTCCCCATTAATTATTTTAAATTATCACTTGATTAAACCCTAGGTGAGTTACCCTGACACCGCTTTGGGCGTCGGACCCTCACAAAGGGCCACTCCCCTACGGACAACACTAGAATACCAATACCCTCAATCTAAGGGTAGACAAGATGCACAAAACTCAAGACCAAAACCAACCTTAACACAAAAGGCCACACACCCGATCGTAGTACTCGGGGAACCAAAACATATCACAGATCCCGTTCGTGCTGACCGGAGACAATACAGCTTACAACCACGTGCACTACCCCCAAACAAGACATAGGTTTGACCGACATACCGACAACCCTTACGCTTAATATGACAACCTCAAAGGAAGACTTTCAAAGCAAAGATAACATAGACCAACATTGAGAATATCGGGACAATACTTGAAGAATACTACAAGCATCTTTAGAAAAAACATCTAACATTAGGATTTCGTAAATCCAATTCACTCATCAACATAGTGTATTTAATTAATTACTTAAATCATATTCTTTTCGCACTTAAGTGAACGAGAATTCTAATTACGTTATGAAACATTACAAAATCTCACACTAAACATTTGATTTTCATTTGCTTACTCTAACAACGAATTTTAAACATAATCTCTTTAAATAAAGTAAACATCTTATTTCAATTCCTTTCTTTCATCTAACCTTTTTACAACAACACAAAATTGCTTATATTTAAATCTACGCATGTACATATAAATATTCAAATATAACTTATATATATAAAATAAAATAATGATTTCATTTTCTTTGTTCTAAATATTCTTATTATTTAATATATTTAATATATATTTATATATATTATATATATAATACATATATTAAATATATAATAATAATAATAATATTAAAATAATAAAAATAAAATAAAATTACAATAACCAAAAAAAAAACACATATAAAATATTATAATACCAAATTACATTTAAAACAACCTAATATCAAAACAAAAAGGGCCGAGCCCTAAGCCTGGCGCGGCCCCTGTTCACACAGGGCGCGACCGCCATTGCTGGGGCCGCGGCCTGTGAGGGCAGCGAGGGGCCGAAACCCCAAAACAAAATTTCATTTAAAAAAATCTAATTTCATTAAAAAAAACAAACGCGTTTCTGGCGGAAAAACCCAGACGCGAAAAAGAAAAAAAAATGAACCAAGGTTTATTTTTCTATTTTTATTTTTATTCCCATAACTTAAAATTAGATTTAATATATATATATATAGGATACATATATATTTATGTATAAATCCTCTATATATATATATATATAACTTCCACAAATTTACAGTCATGTTGAAGGCACTCAATCCACAAAAATGACTGGTAATAAACAAAAAACAGAGGTTTGTTTTGTTTTCTCATATTTTTGACAAGATTATTCTTTTGGTGTTTTGGTTTCAAGTTTTGCATTCAACAACAAAATGGGTTTTCCTTTCAATCCACAACAATAAATCTTCTAAACAAACTTGAACAATTTCTAAATTACTTTCAAAATAAATTGCACAAGATTTAGACTATGAACCTTGTGTTTTCTCCAAAGCTTGTAAGCTTCAGCAATGGAGATCTTCCCTTTTCTTGTCCAATTTAGCTTCACCCAAATCCTCAATCTTTCTTCTTCAAATTCCTCCAAGTATTTCCTTCAAGTTTTCTCTCCAAATTTCCAAATTAAATTCAAAATAAAATCCCCATTTACCTTATGCAAACCTCCCCTAAAATTGTCAAAGCCCTAAAATGGACTTACCCACCAACATTCATTGCCAATTTGGATATTTTTATTTTTGCAATTTAATAAAACAATTTCATTTCCCCAAATTCATTTGCAACAATTTTCTTTTTAAAAAAAAAATACATTTGCAACTCAAAAAGGGTAATTAAATTTATTTGACCAAATGAATTTGACAACACACAAATAAGATTATTTTTAACTTCATTTCTATTTTTCCATCTAAATCAAAATATCACCTTAAGCCAACCAACCAATCTGATTTAATTTATCCTTATTGATTTTATTAGACCATAGAATAAATCCAATTCAAAATTAGATTATTATATTAATTAAATTAAATTTATTAATTAACCACTAATTTTTCAACATCTCAATAAGACAAAACAATCATCATTATAAATTCCAAACACCATTTAATCTCTTTTAACTTGAAATTTACATAAAAAGCCAAGGAGAAAAATAACACCATAACACATTGAACCCGCCTAAGACTGACGACACACTATGGCTAGGGTGATGGTTTGACACAGAAACCCAAGTTACTATCTCCCAATCGATACCGTTGGTCGATGGACACGCTCTAACCTGTGAAATCAGGTGGAGTCGATGTCCTATACCTGCATCCTGCACACAATACAAGTGTCGAAACATGCATATAATATATTAAAACACACCGTGAAGAGGAAATCGCGGAATCCCAGGGCACTCGCATGCGAGTGATGTGATCCCGTCCCCTTCACCAATACAATAATACTAACTGACACATCTAATCATCCATGATATAATCAAAGCATAAAGCATCAATAATTCATACACATGCTAATTTAATCCATAACATGACATAATAATAACATCTGAATAAAGTACCATCACATCAAAATAGAATGTTTACATCGCTTAACAGATAGCGGTTAAAATAACTGAGTTTCATAGTCACCATGCAACAGAATTAAAACATATCATAAGAAAACACTGTTCGATAAAAGAGCAAAATGGAGGGGTGTTACATCCTCCCCCCCTAAGGTCAGGCTTACTCCTGGAAGCCTGCAAACAAGAAGGGATAAAGCTCCCTCAAACACACTCAAAATCTAGATCCCTGAGGATGAACTCCTGACACTGAAGGATGGACTACTCCCTGATGCCCGGCCTGACGGGTATCCACTGCAGCAAGCACCCTATGCGATCTGCCCGCATCACCTACCGTTGGCTCAGAAGCCAACGGTCTCTGACTAAAACTAGAAGCACCCTGCTGAGGACACTGACGAGCAAAGTGACCCTGCTGACCACAAGCGAAACATCCTGTTCCCCTGCTGAACTCCCTAACAACAGGAGATGCACTAGGCCGCGAAAAACCACCTCCACTATACGCTGACTGAGAACTCTGAGCAGGCTGATCGTAGCGATCACGATGAGCTCGAATCCAACTCCGATCCCTCTTCCTCTGCTTCCAACTACCACCGTGTTGGGACTGAGAATTTTGTTGCCCTGACTGTGAAGGTTGATGTTGCCCACTCTTTGCGGTTTCCTGATTCCCCTTGGGAACACCTGCAACCTGAGATTGACCACCCTGAGATCCAACACCAAAGGAAGGTGCACTACCAAACTGAACTCCTGACTGACCACCATAAGCCAAAGCTATATTTTCCTCCACAATTCGAGCCTTATCCACAGCTACCTCCATGGTCTTTGGCTCAAATATCCGAACTCCACCACTGATCTGGGCATTCAAGCCCCTAACAAAATGCTGCACAAGCATACCCTCATCGTCACCTATACCGGCATACTGTTTGAGCTCGTAGAAACGACGCTCATAATGATCTACTGTCATATCCATCTGCCGTAAAGCATGGAACTCGTCCCCTCGACGCTGCCTCCAATGCTCTGAAAGGAATCTAGCTCGGAACCTCTCCAGAAACAACTCCCAAGATACCGTACCAATATCCATGTGGAGCTTCTGCTCCTCCAATCTCCACCAAGTGGAGGCAAATCCTCTCAAGTGCATGATAGCGCACCTAGCTCGAGTGTTGCTACCATATGGGTGCATAGCAAAACACCTAGTCAAGTCAATGAGCCATGTCTCTGCCTCCAAACCACTGCCTGAACCATCAAATATGGGTGGACGTGCCCTAAGCAAGTCCCTCATATGAGCTGCTACCTCTGCATCAGACTGATCTGGTACAACTCTCTCTCTAACCACAACTGGTTCAACCTCCTGCCTAGGTCCAAGACGGGTAAGGGTCTCCTCTAACAACTGACGCAACTGAGCATCCTCGATCCTAGGTGGTTCCGAATTCTGATTAACCTCTCCTTGAATGTTCTGAGAAGCCTGTTGCTCCTCACGATCAGGCTCACGAGGAACATGCGGAGGTAAGTCCCATTGTTCCCCAACATGATCACCTAAACGACCACGTCTGCGCCCTCCACCTCTTCCGCGTCTAGGAGGCATACTCCTGCATAGACACCTCAAGGTATTAGGCAAGACACACCACTCAAAACCTACACACTTCAAGCATAATCGGTCCACCATAATCCCAGAGTACCCAGTGTTTAAACCTGGGCTCTGATACCATGTGTAATGCCCCGCCACGCAACCCTAGGGGAAGTTGCAATTCACTAACCAAATGCAACCAATTTTTTTTTTTTTAAAGGAGGAATAACGTACAAATTCACTATACTTTGCAAACATCCCCTAAGGCTACGAGGCAAAGATTATTTAACCCGAATTAAACAACCAAGGAAAGAAATCATAACATCATTCAATTAAAGAATTGAAGAACATACATTCCATACATGATATAATATCAAGGTCCAATCATTATTTCACAATATCCAATCACCATTGTTTACGTTATAATTACATCACTCATTCCCCGAATGAGGTAAATCAAATAAACATGATAAATTATTACAATTTCCACCTCTATACAAATGAGGGGTAATGAAATGCAAGAATAACAGAAATTAAAGAAACTAGAGGAGCAACTGAATCCAACGAGCTCTCCAACATGAAAGTCTCGTCCACACGATCACGAACAAATCCAACGGTGTAAGGTGCACGCCACCCGACCACGTGGAACCCAAAGGCCCCACTCCCTCCGTGCTAGGAGGTAGTAACAAGGATTTCTGGTCAGGACCAAATATCTCTAGACAAAGGCTAAACAAAACTGAACTGACTCAAATACCAACAACATCACTTAACATAGTACAGAAACTCACAAGCCAACACATTGCTACCAAGTTACATCGGACAAGTACACCATTGTACAACACATAATAACAGATTCACTTGTTGACGTAAGGAGAGTGTCATACATAAATTGTCATGAGTTACCCTAGCTCAACCTTCTAGGCTACCGGACCCCCATCATGGGTTACCCTGGCTTGCCTCTACCGGCGCCGGACCCTCACACAAAACTATGCGTCTCATCTCATCTTGAGTCTTAACAATGCATGTTTCATGAGAGAGGCATTCTTTAAGTTAATTAGTGTGAAATTCCCCATTAATTATTTTAAATTATCACTTGATTAAACCCTAGGTGAGTTACCCTGACACCGCTTTGGGCATCGGACCCTCACAAAGGGCCACTCCCCTACGGACAACACTAGAATACCAATACCCTCAATCTAAGGGTAGACAAGATGCACAAAACTCAAGACCAAAACCAACCTTAACACAAAAGGCCACACACCCGATCGTAGTACTCGGGGAACCAAAACATATCACAGATCCCGTTCGTGCTGACCGGAGACAATACAGCTTACAACCACGTGCACTACCCCCAAACAAGACATAGGTTTGACCGACATACCGACAACCCTTACGCTTAATATGACAACCTCAAAGGAAGACTTTCAAAGCAAAGATAACATAGACCAACATTGAGAATATCGGGACAATACTTGAAGAATACTACAAGCATCTTTAGAAAAAACATCTAACATTAGGATTTCGTAAATCCAATTCACTCATCAACATAGTGTATTTAATTAATTACTTAAATCATATTCTTTTCGCACTTAAGTGAACGAGAATTCTAATTACGTTATGAAACATTACAAAATCTCACACTAAACATTTGATTTTCATTTGCTTACTCTAACAACGAATTTTAAACATAATCTCTTTAAATAAAGTAAACATCTTATTTCAATTCCTTTCTTTCATCTAACCTTTTTACAACAACACAAAATTGCTTATATTTAAATCTACGCATGTACATATAAATATTCAAATATAACTTATATATATAAAATAAAATAATGATTTCATTTTCTTTGTTCTAAATATTCTTATTATTTAATATATTTAATATATATTTATATATATTATATATATAATACATATATTAAATATATAATAATAATAATAATATTAAAATAATAAAAATAAAATAAAATTACAATAACCAAAAAAAAAACACATATAAAATATTATAATACCAAATTACATTTAAAACAACCTAATATCAAAACAAAAAGGGCCGAGCCCTAAGCGCTGGCGCGGCCCCTGTTCACACAGGGCGCGACCGCCATTGCTGGGGCCGCGGCCTGTGAGGGCAGCGCTCCCCAGCGATGGGGTGCCCATGGGGGCCGAAACCCCAAAACAAAATTTCATTTAAAAAAATCTAATTTCATTAAAAAAAACAAATGCGTTTCTAGCGGAAAAACCCAGACGCGAAAAAGAAAAAAAAACGAACCAGGGTTTATTTTTCTATTTTTATTTTTATTCCCATAACTTAAAATTAGATTTAATATATATATATAGGATACATATATATTTATGTATAAATCCTCTATATATATATATATATAACTTCCACAAATTTACAGTCATGTTGAAGGCACTCAATCCACAAAAATGACTGGTAATAAACAAAAAATAGAGGTTTGTTTTGTTTTCTCATATTTTTGACAAGATTATTCTTTTGGTGTTTTGGTTTCAAGTTTTGCATTCAACAACAAAATGGGTTTTCCTTTCAATCCACAACAATAAATCTTCTAAACAAACTTGAACAATTTCTAAATTACTTTCAAAATAAATTGCACAAGATTTAGACTATGAACCTTGTGTTTTCTCCAAAGCTTGTAAGCTTCAACAATGGAGATCTTCCCTTTTCTTGTCCAATTTAGCTTCACCCAAATCCTCAATCTTTCTTCTTCAAATTCCTCCAAGTATTTCCTTCAAGTTTTCTCTCCAAATTTCCAAATTAAATTCAAAATAAAATCCCCATTTACCTTATGCAAACCTCCCCTAAAATTGTCAAAGCCCTAAAATGGACTTACCCACCAACATTCATTACCAATTTGGATATTTTTATTTTTGCAATTTAATAAAACAATTTCATTTCCCCAAATTCATTTGCAACAATTTTCTTTTTAAAAAAAAAATACATTTGCAACTCAAAAAGGGTAATTAAATTTATTTGACCAAATGAATTTGACAACACACAAATAAGATTATTTTTAACTTCATTTCTATTTTTCCATCTAAATCAAAATATCACCTTAAGCCAACCAACCAATCTGATTTAATTTATCCTTATTGATTTTATTAGACCATAGAATAAATCCAATTCAAAATTAGATTATTATATTAATTAAATTAAATTTATTAATTAACCACTAATTTTTCAACATCTCAATAAGACAAAACAATCATCATTATAAATTCCAAACACCATTTAATCTCTTTTAACTTGAAATTTACATAAAAAGCCAAGGAGAAAAATAACACCATAACACATTGAACCCGCCTAAGACTGACGACACACTATGGCTAGGGTGATGGTTTGACACAGAAACCCAAGTTACTATCTCCCAATCGATACCGTTGGTCGATGGACACGCTTTAACCTATGAAATCAGGTGGAGTCGATGTCCTATACCTGCATCCTGCACACAATACAAGTGTCGAAACATGCATATAATATATTAAAACACACCGTGAAGAGGAAATCGCGGAATCCCAGGGCACTCGCATGCGAGTGATGTGATCCCGTCCCCTTCACCAATACAATAATACTAACTGACACATCTAATCATCCATGATATAATCAAAGCATAAAGCATCAATAATTCATACACATGCTAATTTAATCCATAACATGACATAATAATAACATCTGAATAAAGTACCATCACATCAAAATAGAATGTTTACATCGCTTAACAGATAGCGGTTAAAATAACTGAGTTTCATAGTCACCATGCAACAGAATTAAAACATATCATAAGAAAACACTGTTCGATCAAAGAGCAAAATGGAGGGGTGTTACAACTTTCATCAAATACTTTGCACAACAATAACATTCAAAATCTCAAGGATTGTGGTGCTCTTCCTTATGTGGCAACATCTAATTCCTTCCCTTGATACTCACTTTCATCCATTCCAGGCTCACCTTTGTCCTGCACTAAGTTGGGGCAAGGGGTTATGTAGCCTTATCCTCCATATGTCACTTGTAGTTTCCTCCTTTGGCTAATCATTAACTTTTCATGAACAGATAAGAGCAAGCTTGGGATGTGGATGACATGCCTTAAGTTGGCTCACATATGACATACTTCTCTTCTTCATGAAAAAGCTTATTAGAAACATATGACTTTGCATAGGGCTTTATGAGTAAGCTCTCATGTCCTCTTCTTCTACTTTAAATAAATTTCTCACAATACGGGTGCTTGCACTGACTTTAAATTGGGGGCATACATCACCACTCACATTTCATTGTGTGATTTCTTTCTTCTTGCAATGCATACTTTTCTTGGTGGAGTCATTGGGTTCGATTCCCTCCAAGAGCGTGATACTTCTTTTGCACTTATCATCTCTTAGAGACATTAGGAATAATGCTCCCTGAGAAGAAGACCTTGCATGAATAAAGCAAAATCCCCTTTAACAAAATTTTTACATGACATTCAAGAACATTTACAAAAAACCATTTTCCTTTGTGGTGCCTTATTAAAGTTATCAGGAGGTATAACTTTGATATGGTTGAGTGGGAAGCCCATCTAGTGGCATGAATTTTCCCCATAGCCACATTTGTGTTTATGATTACATACCAACTAGTGTATGTATTTCACCTTTTGGGATTTCTCACTCTGTTGACAACCAGAAGTTTCATGGCTCTAGAGTGAGTATACTTTTGGGATTTTTCGCCCCATTGCCAACCATAAGTTTTGTAGGCCCAAAGTGAGTATAATTTTGGGTTTTCTCACCCGACAGATTTCCAAGAGTTTCGTTGCCCTAGAGTGAGTATACATTTCATTTCTGAACAAACAAACCTAGATTTGATTCACAACTAGTTGGAAAAATGATTGAAGCTTGATCCACCTCACTTTCATTCCTCTTAGTTCTTGCCATTACATGATTTTGTATCTTGATGGTTTGACTTAGGATCTTGGATCTTGGGGGCTTGATTTCCTTCTTGATCTTTATCATTCTTTGTCATATGCATCTATACACTCAAATCTCTCTTGAATTTCTACTTTAGTGTGAGTTTAAAGTAAGTTCATCCTCTCACTAAAGTGGGGTCTAAATGTGCTGTAGAAAAAAGAACCCTTTTCTTGACATGGGATTAATTCATGATAAATTAGACTTAATGATGCCTCGATTTAGGTGTTGTGAGGCATTTTATGCATCCACACTAGGCCTTGGACACTTGCAAATTGAATAACATGCTTTCAATGACATCTTGTAAAGGTGTTGTAAAGTATTGTAAAAGACTTTCATGCTTTTCTAGACTTAATTAACCTATTTCTCCCTAATTCAACATTACAAAACATATTTAATTATATTATCACATCAATCTAGAAGGTTTTTGAATTAAACTTAATGATAAACTAGTGTTGTAATGTGTCTTGCACATTCACAATGGTTCTTGCACCTTCTTAAGCTATGTGGACCTCATTTTAATGTTGTAAAAGTGTATTTAATCACACTTTCACATTGATTTTTGTGTCCCAAGCCCTATTTGACATTTACATAATCACTAATAGTCCCATATTAACCCATATTGTGCATCACGAGGCCTAAATTGATCAAATACTCGATAAGGTTGCATTTTAGACCTTATTTCCTTATCTCTTGGCATCTGAGCTGTCAAAATAGCCCATGTGGGACCCATTCAACATGCATGGAAAATCAATTCCATCCAGGTGGGACCCATTCGCCATGTGTGGCGAATGAGTACCATTTGGCTGAATTTTGAACTTTGAGCGGGAAAGATGTGAAATTTAAGTTTAACTTTGCTTCATGTCAACTTGTGATGAGGTATTAATGGGTAAAATAATTGAATTTCCTATAAAATCACCTCTCTAAACTCATTTTCACATCTCTCCCACATCCACTAACTTAGTCCACATATTCATCTACCAATCTTTCATCTCAAGTCAAGCAACTTAGGGTTTTATCATTGCAAGACATCAAGAAAGCTTCCTAAGACATTCAAGGGTTGAATCCTCCTCCATTGTTGCATATTTTCAATATCAATCATCATGGAAAGGTAATCAATTCCATTTTTGCATTTATCATTTCTTTTTTCATCATTTTAGTTTAATTACCTAAACGAGGTTTGACCAAGGCAAACCCCTATGCCCTAACATTCAACATTTCTTCTTCTCTCCTTGTGTGTTTGTAGATTTAGACATCTTGGATGGATTGGAAATTATTGAAGATTAGTTTTCAAACTTTCTAAATTCATCTCCACTTTTTCAAGGCCAAAAATTACACACAAAGTCATTTATAGCTTCAGAAATTAGGGTTTCAGACTGGGACACCTGGAGGTGCAAATTAAGCAAATTGAAAGCTATAGATTCCATTTTTGAGTTTTTAGAAGATCCAAAATGAACTAATTCACCCAAAGTGGCGAATGAGTTCCACTGTACTTGTTTCCTAAAGATTTTTGGAGATTCAGACACCCATTTGGTTAAAACAGACCCTAGTGCAGTTTTCTGGAACTGGGACTGATTCACCCAAAATGGAAAATGATTCCCACCAAGCTTGAAAACCAAAATCAATAGCATTTCAAATGTCATTTCCATCCTCCTTCAACATCTCAGGTGCACACTTTTAGTTTGGTTCATTTCTCTTAAGTTTTGCATCCATTTCTAGTTCATAGTTGCATTACACAATGTGTTTTCAAACATCACTTGTCTCTTAGATTTGGTATTCATATTCGATCAAATTAATAGATTAATTGCACTAATATCATTTCATTTAGTCTAAATAACATCATACACAGCTTAATTTGAATGAACCTTTTAGCATTTTTTTCCCTATCTCTCTCCTTTTAGGTGAAAAACCCTAGAAGAGCTAGAGAAGTGCATTGGTGCCAAAAATCTATGGTTCAGTATGTCATTTTTTGTCCCTAAAAATTTTCAAATAAACATAGAATCAAGGTTAGTGGTTTTGTTACTTAGCACATGGAAGCAATAATAAATGTGGATGCATAGGTAGTTAGTCAATACCTTTGGTAATGCATTAGTTACTAAAGGGTGATAGGATCACATTTTTAGTCCTATAGGTAATTGGTCCCATGGTGTTACAAAGTGAAAAGAACTAAGAATAATATTTTTTATTGCTATTATACATGGATGTGATAAATAGAATAGGAAAAAAGGTATGTACAAATTTACTAGTCAGAAACTTAGCAAAATTTGTATGCTTGACGATGTTATTTAAGCTAGTTTTGGTCTTGTTGGTGACTTAGATATTATAAATGTTGGGTTAGATCCATCACTTGTATTCATTTATAAAATTAAAATATGGAAATATGGAGATGTGAAAATTTATCATGCCCTATTTTTTTAGATTTGAAACATAGGAAAAGTGGGGGGGTGGATAGGAAACCTAAAAATACGATGTGAAATGAGAGACCTATGCCAAAAGAAAAAAGGGGGGTGTCCACCTAATCAAAAATCCACATTTTCTATGTTCATTAGGAAGAGGGATAGTGCCACAAATGATTAGAATTGACTTGGAAATCTCAAGGTGAGTCAACCCTAGGTTTGGACACTATGCTACCCTAACTTCCTTATGATAAAAATGACTAAACAATAGTTTTGGGAGAAGAATAAAAGTTCATTAACAATCAAAGATATGAGATATAACTCTTGAAATATGAATTATTATTATAATACTAACAAAAACAACCATTAATTATCAAATCTAAGAAGGTTAGGATGGTATGTACTTGGTTCCAAATATGGTTTTTGAGGCACTATTGAACGACATGTTCACCCAAGGGTGAATGGGTCTTTGTACTAGGGTCTGAAAATTATTTTTGTAGTCCTTAGATCTTGGATCTAAGCTTATGATTCCACTAGGTTTGACTGTCAAAAATTCAAAAATAAAACCTATAGGTGAGTTTCTGTGTCTTGACAAATTTGATGAAAAATTTGAAAACTTTACAAAATTTTACTTTTGATAAAATTTTAATCTTTCCTCACCTATAATCCTATAAACACAAAGAAGGGAGAAAAATGTTTATTTCTGGTGGATAAGGGTTTGCCTTGGTCAAACCCTAGTTTGGTAATTAAACCTTTATAATGAAACAATGATAAAAATGGAAGAATTGATGAATGAACAAAGCTTGTTACACCTCACCAAACCCTTTAATGGTTTCCCTTACAGGACTTAAGTCTAACACATCACTCCAAGGATTAGATCTTGCATGAAATGGCTTGATTTCTTGATAGATCTTGATACTCAAATGTTTTCTTGAAACTTTAAACCTACATCACTATGTTAGCTCAAAAATATTGAAAAGATGATAAGATATTGAATACTGCAATGATTGACTGATAAATATGCTCTCCAATGCTCTTAAAAATAATTTTTTCTCATGTGAAATTTGAATTATGAAACTTAGATTTAACTAATAAAAGACCTTGTATTTATAGGTATTTTCCCTAATTACCTCACAATTAAACATTAGAAGACAACCTTTGCAATTTTTGAATTTAGATCATAAAAATTCCAATAAAAACATATTAAAAATGGCTCCTAAGACTTAAGGATGACCCATTAAACCTTGGGCGAATGGGTCATAGGACCTAAATCTAGGACACACATTTTCCAAAATGTGTAAGTAAGTGTAGGCATTGATTAAATGTGGGTTACCCTTTTAGAAAAAAAAATTAATTAGGCTTATGAATGTGTATTTGGGCCAATTAAAGGCTTAATTAAGTCCAATTAATAAAGGGGATGCACACATAGTGTGAATAGGTAAATGTGTACATTTTTTGACACTACATTTAGGCCCAATTTTAGTGAGAGTATGGACTTGCGCTCAAAATCACACTAAAGTAGAAAAATAAGTCAAGAGAGGTCTAATTGTACAAGTGTTGTAAAGATAAGATAAAAAAGGTTGAGGATGATTAAGCAACCAAGATGTAAGATCTCATGGAAAATTAGCAAAGGCAAAAAGAGACACATGAAAGTAATAGCAACACAAGATGCACAATCATATGATGCCAAAATTAAAGTAAAAATAAAGAAAAGGAAGGAGATCCAGACTATCCATGGTTGCATTGTTGTGCATAAAATGTGGTCACAAGTGAAACCTCATTTTCCACTGTGCAAACAAAATATACTCACGAGGGTTAGTGAAAAATAGTGTCCACTAGGTGAGCCCCAAGAAAGTGAGAAACACACACTAGGTCGGTATGTACCCACAAAAAGGTCGTTAATGTGAAAGTCATGCTAGGTCTATAGGCTCCCATACGTCAACCATACAAAAAGTCATACATCTTGATAAATTTGATAATTCACCACAAAAATGGTTCCACAAGGCTAGCAAGTTGGATTATGCTAGACACTCATGAAAAATAAAAAGGTACCACTGGAAAGCAAGTTGTGTTATGCTCGGTGGCCATGACAAAGTTTTAATTACAATAGGATAGGATAGTTAAAGGGTTTTTGCTTAATTCATGAAAGGTCACACCTTAGGGAACATCGTGCTTAATGTCATGAAGAGAGGACTAGTCGAGGAATAAAATATTTGTAACTTAGGGAATGCAACCCATAACATTACCACTAAGAGGAATGCCATATGCCAAGAAAGATCACACTCTTGAAGGACATCAAACCCAATGTCACCAACAAGAAGACACATCAAATGAAGTAAGAAGACCACAATTTCAAAGGAATATGCAAACAATGAGTGGGGATGTGTATGCCCCGAGTTTAAAGAAATTGCTCAACACCATGTGATAAATTACTTTAAAGTAGTAAAATGATAAATACCAATACATGAGAGATTTATTCATAAAGCCCGATATAAAACATTTGTTTCCAAGTAGAGCTATGTCATGGAAAAGAGGTTTCCCCCCATATGCAATCCTAAGATAACACACAAGGGATCCATGGATCTGGGGTCAATGTATGTCTTTGCTATAGTGATATAATCGAGCTCATAACTATCATCATTACCTAAATAACTCATGGAACAATGAGCACAAAGGAAGAATGGTGTATAGAGAGAAAACAAAGGAGAAGCCTTTTGGGTCAACATGAAACAGACCTAAATGTCTCGATGCTTTGCATTGTCCCCAAAAGGAAAACAAAAGAAAAATAAAAAAGACAATGGATACAAAAGATAGAAGAATGAAGATATACAAATAGAAGAATTTCACAATAGGTTCACTTCCTTTGTATTCTTACACCAACGGAGTGACAAGGGTCATCCAAAGTAGGATCACAAACATATAAAGACATGCCAAGCAACACGATATGAGGGATCACATTATGTGCACATGCAATCATGTAGAGCATGAAAAATAAAAAAAGAAATTACTAGTAAGGCACATGTGAGTCAACCTATAGTAGGTCATCCATATCCCAATCTTGTTCATCATATGCAACAGGAAAAAAACTAGCCAAAGTGATTGGATTATAGAAGGTGTTTGCATAGATGGACAAAAGGATGCATTATTCTCAAGGTTTTGTAAGGAGTCTTGTCTAAATTGTTGCATGGTATCTTCATCTTGTCCTAAGATGTCTAAACACACAACTTGAAATGTCTACCAAAGATCTCAAGGACACCCATATTTTACCTAAAAGCATATCCATGATGAAGTTGTTAAAATACAAATGTTAATGCAATATTTCAGATTTGAAAAATGACTAATTAAGGTGGAAAGAATCTAAAAACAATGTCTTTTTAATGCTAATTTGGATTTTAGACAATGCACTTAATTTGAACAATTGAACTTAATGTAAGAAAGTATAAAAATTTATGTTTGTTGAAATTGGAAGACATATCTAAAAACAAAATGAAATAAAGCAAATAGAGACAAAATGGTATCCATTTTTTTTTAAAAGTACCTATACAAGGTTTAGTTCACCCATGGGCGAATGGGTCTTTGTACAGTGTTTGGAAAAAAATAATGTTTTTGTTACTGGTTTGATGCCTAAGTTCTCTATTTTAGGTTGCAGATTGTGAATTCTATGATAAAATGTTCCACCTTTAGTTGTCTTAATGCAAGTTCAACTAGTGACAAATAGTGAAAAAAGTGAAAATTTTGAAATGTAGTTTTGAACTAACTTTGAATCTAAATGACTAAAAGAGACTCTTGATGCAACAAAAATGCAAGATGTGTGAAAATTAATAATTTTTTTTTTTTTTTTTGTGAATTCAAATGATGCAAACATGCAAAATTAAACCATAAATTCAATGCAAAGCACATAAATGCAAACCTAGATATAGGGTTTTTAATGTCTCCAAACCAAAATTTAAGACGTACAAGGTCAAGTTCACCAAAATGAAATGAATGAAAAGGGGGATGGATGGATAGAAGACCTTAAAAATGGGATGTGAAATGAGGGACCTATGCCAAAAGCAAAATGGGGTGTCCACCTAATTACAAACCCACCTTTTCCATGTTCATTAGGAAGAGGGACATTGCCAAAAATGATTAGAATTGATTTGAAAACCCCAAGGTGAGTCAACCCTGGGTGATCCCACAATAGTGGTTTACAATTTTTGGCCAAATTGGACATTGAAATATATTTTTTAACTAAATCTTCACTTTTAGGCGCTTATAGTAGCTAAACCGTGAGGAATTTGAAGATGATGCAAACTAGAGTTTCATGAAATTTTTTCTATAGATTCTAAATATATTTTTTTCAAAAATTTTGGAATCAGATTGTAGTTCTTTTTCCATCTCCTTCGAAAAATGGTTTTTTTTTTCAGAAAATAACATTTTTAAAAAGTGATGCTCACCGTATAACGTATAACATTTTTTCCATGAAGGATAAAATTCTATTCTAATGTAGATTTTTAACTTCGATATCTAGTGCTTCCACTTGGTTAGATATTTTTTTATTGAATATTTTTTCCTTAATCAAGTTTCAAAATCAAACTAGTTACAATTCAGACATAGCGTAACCGTATAATGCATAACTTTTTTTGTATGTATCGAAATTCTTTTTTTTTTTGTTGGATCAAGGACTTCAATATATGGTGCACTCATATTTTTCAATTTTTTTGATAATTTTCTATTTTTCCACATGTGCAAAACAGAGAGCTTGATTTTTGGTGAAAAACCTACATTCACAAGAAATACAAAATAAATATAATAATAAAATTAAATTTATTTAAAATTATAATTTTTGGGAAGCTTATAATAAGGACTACATAAAAAAAATAAAAATTAAATGAATTCATTTGATCCCCCAAAAGGTAAATCAAAAGTGATTTTTTATCAGCATTTGGATAGGTGTAAAGGAGACTCTATTATAGGTTTGGTTTAAAACTAGCAGGGTTCTATCCAAGGGGGTTTGAACTAAGGTAGTTTGATCAAACCCTCTTCAATTGGAATGCTTTAAATGGAAATTTTTAAGGCTTAAATCATTATATTTTCTAAAAATATGTGATTTCAACAAAAATCAGAATCTCCCAAAAATTGTAAACCAACTTTGTGGGATCACCCCTAGGTGTGGACAATATGTTTCCCTAACTTCCTTCTGACATAAATGACCTAACAATAGTTTTGGGAGAAGACTAAAAGCGCATTAAAAATAAAACCTATGAGATATAACACTTGAAACATGGAGTATTATGATATTACTAATAGAAATAACCAGTAACTAGCAGACCCGAGAAGGTTAGGATGGCATGTACCTAGCTTGAAAACTGGTTTTTACGCTTTGTTGAAGGACATATTTTCCTATGGGTGAATGGGTCTCTATATAGGGGTTTAAAAATTATTTCTGCAATCCTCAAATCCCAAATCTAAGCTTCTAATTCCCCCAATTTTGACTATCAAAAAATAAAAAATAAAATGTGTAGGCGAGTTTTCGTGTCTTGACAACTTTGATGACAACTTTGAAAGCTTTGTGAAATTACACTTTTGATCCAATTTCAATCTTTCATCCCCTATAAACCTACAAACACAAAGAAGGGAGAAAAATGTTTTCTTTTAGTGGATAAGGGTTTGGCTTGGTCAAACCCTAGTTTGGTAATTAAGCCTTGATAATGAAATAATGATAAAAATGGAGGAATTGATGGATGAACGAAGCTTGTTACACCTAACCAACAACTTTAATGACTTCCCTTAGAGGAATAAATTGTAAAACATCACTCCAAGGGTTGGATCTTTCCTAAAATGGATTGATTGCTTGAATACTTACTTGAAACTTGAAACCTACATGCATGAAAACATGGATTGATTGCTCAAAAACATGCATGAAAACACACAAATCTTGACACCACATGACATGATCTTAAATGTTGTAATAATTGATTAATAAATCTACTCTCCAATGTTCTTGACAATATTTTTTTCTCATGTGAAATTTGAATTATGCAACTTAGATTTGAATTGATAAAAATACATTGTATTTATAAGTATTTTTTTAATTACTCGATAATTAAATATCACAAGTTGACCTTTGAAATTTGAATTTAGATCATAAAAATGATGCCAAAAATATATTAAAAATGGGTCTTAAGACTTTAGGAGGACCTATTTTGCCTTGGGTGAGTGGGTCCTAGGCCCTAAACCTAGGACACACATTTTCCAAGATGTGTGATTAAGTGTAGGAATTGATTAAATGTGGTTTCCCCTTTTGGAAAAAAGAAATTAATTAGGCTTGTGAATGCATAATTGGGCCAATTAAAGGCTTAGTGAAGTCCAATTAATAAAGGGGATGAAAAAAGAGTGTGAACATGTAAAGGTGTACATTTTTCAACACTACAAGATTGCAAGAATCGGGTAGGCCCCTATAAACTATAATCTGCCTTGAGAAAAATTTCATGTGACTAGTGAGATTGGCATGGCACGCCAATTGGTACCACATGGATGTGGGGGAGATTAGACCTCATGACCTTTATCCTATAATTTACGATGATTTAGCAAATTGAGCTAGGCCCCTCGCCTTGATCATGCCCTTTTACTTGCAAGATTGAATTGAACATAATTTTTGTTTCATTTAGTTATTATTTTCCTTTCTTCAAAGCTACATTCAATTATTTAATATGTAATATTTATTGTTAAAAAATTATAGATGTTTGTAGTGATGTGAAACAATAGGATGAATGTAGAATCTAATAAAAACAACTATAAGCCTAAAAATATATATATTTTTTTCATATAACTAAGAATCCATCTTCATATCATATGTCATTAAAAATTGGTCCAAGAGAGGTTTCCTATGTTATACAAGTTCTATTTTGACTACATATAAATATGACTAGAAATGAATAGTTCTTTCTTTGAATTATCATGTTTTCTTGCATCTGCATGCATCTTCAGATCTCAAAATAAGATTATAATATTATATATATGCATGTTTATAAGATTTCAAAGGGTTTGGTTTTTGAAAAATCTCTAATAAAGGTGTAAAAAGTGTAATTTTATTATTCTATAAGGGGAGGGATTTTATTCTATGAATTAGAGGAAGTTTTTTCAAGGAATTTAAGGATTCCATAGTTTGATGTCTTTGTGACTAGTTGAGTTATTTCAAGAGATTTTATGATTATCCTAGAAAATCTCTCTAGCCATATTTGTTGCATTGATTATTTTAGGGATTACATTATAGTACTATATGCACCCAAAGTTGTATGGATCGGCCTAAGATTTTTATGATAAAATTTGGTGGTCAAAACTATGGCCCACATAACATCCTCATTGTAGGAGTTTAGATGAACTCCTCAAACACCCCAGAATCACCTGCAAAATGAAATAACTTCCACAAGAGATAAATGACATAAATATCATGCTATCATTAAGATGCAATAATTCCAAATTGAATATGAGATGATTACAAATGTACAAAATTCCTTGAATATATAGGCATGAGTGAAAACCTAAAATGCATAAGATGTTGCCAAGTGCTAAAATCACACTACATGTGACAACATGTGTAAACCCTATCTAGGAATGATAAAGAGATAGAGATAAATTCTAGAAGGACAACTCATCTTCTAGAAGGAATCTTATCTCCTACAATCAAGGAAGGGGGAATTACCCCATTATTAAATGATCTATCTAATTATGCAACCTAGGACTTAATTAATTAAATACAAGACCTAAGTTAACTTATGCTAGTGCAATAAATAATTAATTACACTAACACCCCCCCATAAGTGCAACTTAGGGAGAAGTAGATTATTATGCAAATGTTGCAAAGATGCAAGAGATGGGTCCCAACAACAAAGGATTGATTAGTTACCCATTTACAAATGCAATGAAAATGGTGTAAAGGAGAAAACCACATGGGAACAAAAACTCCTCCCCAAAATAGGATGAAATTATCTAAGTGATGAAGGATGGAGGAATCCATAAGACCCCCCAATGACACCATCCATCACAAAGATACATGAAAGATGCCCCCATAAGAGAGGAATGAAAATACCACATAGCCCTCCCAAAAAGAAGTAACTCCAGTAGGACTGAAGAAACCACATGTCTTGAAAGAAGTGAGAGGGTGGCCGCATGAATTCAATATTTGAAGGTGGAACAGGTGTAGCCCAAGATGTCTCAATTGAAGTAGAGGTGACCTCAACAAATGAAGAAGTCAAAGAAGGTGAAGACTTAAGAGTAGCCTCTAGAGAGGGAGGATTAATAGGATCCTGTTGCACTAAAACAAAAGAAGCCACATCACTAGCAATAGCAACAACAATAGAAGGATGAGGATATGGAATGGAAGGATCGAGAATAGGATCTAAAGAAATAAGCTCAAAGTTCACAAAGCCAAATGTTTCCTCAGAATGATGGTTCACACTAGAAGTGTGAGGAACAACCGCAAGAACAGAAGCACTATCAGTAGTAAAATCTGTAAATGAATACTACCAAGATGAGTGATCCACCACCCCAGTATCTATGACCACTCTACTCTCCAAGGATACGATGATAGCAAAATTAGGTGTAAACTCCACAGATCTCCCATTGCCTCCTCGTTTTATCTAATATATGGAAATAAGGTTGTTTGTCAAATGAGGAACACACAAGACATCCTAAAATGTGTTGTCCCCAAAACTAATAGACCCCTTCCCTGTAACACTCATGTATGTATTGTTTCCCATTAAAATAGGATACATAGTACAATGCTCAAAGGAAGTGAAAATAGACTGCAAAGATGCCATATGATGAGAAGCTCCTGAATCTAGAAGCCATCTTCTTGATTCATGACTTGAATTAGCACAAAGAGCATGTCCCTTCAAAAATGATGTGGTATGAAAAACAATTGTGCCTATGTCAAGCTGCTCTAAAGGAGGGGAGGAAGACGATGTAGACATCCTAGAAGGAAAATCAATCTGATGTTTCTGAAGAATATGTTTCAACTCATCAATATCCTTCTTGTAGCATCTATGTTCTGCATGTCCTTCCCTCTTGCAATAAGCACATGTAAATTTATCATTCTTAGATGATTTCCCCTTAAAAGAGGAGGATGAATCTGAGGACTCCTTTTGTTGCTCATGAGATTTGAAATCATTTTGTTTCAGTTTCTTTCCTTTTCCTGAAGAAGCCTTTTGATTTTTGGCTCCTAAGATGCAATGAGTGCCTATGATGAATTTGACACCATTTTCTGATGGACATTCGTCAGTCGTTCGACAAATCTTTGTTGGACAAGCAACGAAATGACGAAAATATTTTTGTTGCTATTTTTTCATCGAAAGGCCGACAATGAATGAAATGTCAAAATAATGGCAAAGATTTTTCAGTCATTGACATCATAAAATGACTCAGGTTTTTGTCAAAATATCGACAAAAACTTTGTGTAACCACCGACGAATTACACCAAAAGTTCGTCACCATTTTGACAAAATGGGCAAGGATCAGCATCGAAACAACATCAGACGTTCATCACAATTTCAATGAAATGGGTAAGGATTAGCATCGAAACAACACCAAACGCTCGTCGAAAGTGCAGTGAAATGGGCAAGTAGTAGCATTGAAACAACACCAAAATTTTGTCAAAAGTGCGACGAAATGGGAAAGTAGTAGTGTTGAAACAATACCAAAAGTTCATCAAAAATTTGATGAAATGGGGAAGTAGAAGTGTCGAAACAACACCAAAAGTTTGTTGAAAGTGCGGAAAAATGGGTAAGGAGTTACGACGAAACCTTTGTCACAGCTATAGGAACATCGTTGAACCTTTTCGGCGATTCGTCGGTGGGTTTCGTCAAAATTGCGATGAAGCAATGTAATTTTTTTTAAAAAATATTCGTGGAAATGTACCATCACGAAGAATGACGACTGATCATACATATAAACTGCATATTAGTTTGATGCTTCAAAGGATGCATTTCTTATATTTAAAAGTGCATTAACTTATTGAGCTTCTCTTTGTTTTGAGAATAGTTTAATATTCTCTACTTAACAGGGCCAACCACATGAGGGTGGAAGCTCATTTGGACCTCCCCCCCCCCTCACATCACTCTCAATTCCCCATACCCAATCATATAACATTAATCATTCATTCATTCATTAATAACATATAACATTCATTCATTCATCCATTAATAACATATAACATTCATTCATCCATTAATAACATATAACATTAATTCATTAACATATAACATTCATTAACTAACATATTCACATTCATTCATTAACATAGTATATTCATTCTTTCAGTTTTTACATATTATCAAAAATATGGTTGGCATGATATGATTACAATCACTTTTTTTTGTTTCTTTTTCAAAGCTACATAAAGCTAAAGTGGAGTATCATTTTCTAAATCAATATTTGTCCCCCCTTTAGTTGTTCTGCCCTCTGCTCGTGATCTTAATGTATGCCTAGTCCTCTTCTCATGACGTGGACACCGCTGCAAGGGGGGGTCTGCTGCAATAAGAAAGAAATGTTAAACTGATATCTTTTATTATTATTGTTACAAGTATTTCATTAATTAAAAGAAAATTAGAGTGGTTATCTTTACCTGATGGGTCCACATCATGTTCCTAAACTTTTGTTATAGACTCATGCTCAACATGTTGAACACCCTCTAAATCCTGATCTGTAGTTGAATCACAAAAGGTTACATTAATTAATACACCAATTGAAATTAAATATGTTTAAGAGAACATGAGGGTGGTCCTCTTTACCTGATGGGGCCACATCATGTTCCTGATATTCTCTAGCCTGATCATGCTCAACACCTTGATCAAACTCTACATGCTCTAAAGTTGAAACATGAAAGGTTACATTAATTAATACACCAATTACAATTAAATATGTTTAAAAGAACTTTAGAGTGGTCCTCTTTACCTGATGAGGCCACATCATATTCCCAATCTTCTCTAGCCTGATCATGCTCAACATGTTGATCATGCTTTACATGCTCTAAAGTACTAGAATGCACATGATGACCTTCATCTACACGTTGTCCTCCACCCTCACCAGGCTCCATTCCAATGCCACATGTAGTATTATCATTGCTTGAATGTTTAAAACAAGTAGGCATGTAATTACTGTATGGTGGAAATTAATATTGAATAGATTGCACAAGTATTCAATTTTAAATAAACTTTATTGAATTTATTTACCTGTGTGTCAGATGCAATGGAAGATTGTGTTTGCCCAGACAAGACTCTTAGGTGTTCAACCATGGCTCCATAGCCTTGCTAGAAGGAAATCTTCAGGTCCTCTTTTGTGGAAACTTTGTTGAATTCAGAGCCCTACATTTTTGCATAAGATCTTAAATTTTGCTTCTATGGTGTGATAAAACCAATTTTTTTTTTCAATTTATTATAATTTGGATGCAATATTTCATTTATTGATAATTGCAATTCATGCGGCTAATTTCATATAACCTCTAGAGCCAAGTTTGTGTTTCCCGTGCTTTTCTAGTCTTTCCTTTGTTGCCTTCGATGTGTCGGGCAGCCTATGAAAATTTTGAAATACATTAGATTATGTAAAAAGAAAGAGTATTTAGTATATAATTACATTGTTGATAGTATCACACATAGTAACATTAATCGTTTGGGGAAAAAATTGGCAAACCAAAAATTCAAGATTTTTTGAAAAAATTGGGAAAAGATCGAGAAAAAATCGGATTTACAAAAATACACAAAAATTTCACGAAAAATAGTCAGAAACTACTTTTAAAAAAAAATTTAATGGCATTTCCATCGCATACAGACATTGAGAGAAAATAAAATATAGAGTTCAATCCATGAATTATAGAAAATATATTTTTGTTGGTTATATTCATATCGCTGATTACATTGCACAAAACATACTACAATTGCATAAATATCAAATGGTGATAGTTGTCTATGCTACCACATTTTTCATACGTGTCTACCAAAGCATTTTATCAAATAGTTCATTGCCTTGTTGTTATAGCTAAAAGCCTAAAATAGGTGCTTTTGAACAAGTTATGGATGCTTGGAAAAAATCTATCAAAGCATAATAGTAAGCAATAACATAGAAAAAGCAGTGAACTATTTCAAAAAATGCCTCAAAGAACTGTGGTCTCATGGTGATGGAATTCCATGACATTCCATAGCAATTTTCTTGTCATGGCATTTGTTATGGCATTCCATCACCATGAGACCACTTTTTTTTGAAGCATTTTTTCAAATAGTTCACTATCTTTTCTATGCTACCACATTTTTCATACATGTCTACCAAAGCATTTTATCAAACAGTTCAACGCCTTCATGCTATGGCTAAAAAGTAAAAACCTAAAATAGGTGCTTTCGAACAAGCTATGGATGCTTGGAAAAAATCTACCAAAGGATAATAGTAAGCAATAACATAGAAAAGGTAGTGAATTGTTTGAAATAATGCCTAAAAGAAATGCAGTTTCACGGTGATGGAATGCCATGACAATCCATAGCAATTTTCTTGTCATGGCATTCGTCATGGCATTCCATCACCATGAGACTACATTTCTTTGAGACATTTTTGTCAAGCAATTCATTGCCTTGTCTATGCTACTACATTTTTCATACATGTCTACCATAGCATTTTATCAAACAATTCATTTCCTTGCTGCTATGGGTAAAATCCTAAAACAGGTGCTTTCAAACAAGCTATGGATGCTTGGAAAAAATCTATCAAAGCATAATAGTACGCAACAAGCCATGGTCTCATGGTTTTTTTTGCACGAAAATTAGCTCAATTTTATTCATGTTCTTTTGTAGATTTTAAACATGTTTTTTTGGTGATTTTGCAATTTGAAATGGAAAAAATATTATTGACCAAAAAGTCAATGATTTTTTCAAAAAATCAAGGAAAAAATCGTCTAGCCCACAGATTTTTTAAATATCATGATTAATTGGGATTTTTTGCAGATTTATGCTTGTATATCACATACCTTCCTTGGCCCAGTGGTGTCTTTCCTTTTTTCTTTTCAGCCTTCTCCTTTCCATTTGACACCAGGTCCTTCCACTCCCTCTCCAGAATCATGGGGGGACACTCGTACTTTTTTGTCTTCTCTAAATGTGACCTATATTGGTCCCTTGCATAATTTAGATAGGTACCAACTTTCTTAAGGACCTTGGTTCGGTTGAATTTTTTATCACTGAACAACACAACTAAATGGTTAATTAGCTCATCTTTTAAATCTTGATTTTGGGCATTCCACCGTGTATGTATGGTGGGCCTGAAGAGATCCAATGTAATATCACTTAGATGTTTATAAAAAAAATAATTTCCTGCAAAATGATCATGGGATCAATAGTCTAAAAAGAGTGATCAATAAGTAAATTTCAATTGGATTATATAGAATAATAATTAAAAAAATTTAAAGTACCTGGGACCTTCTCCATATTTATGGGAATGAAATCATCAGTCACCACAAGTGTGTCTAGCAATGTTCCCGTACTAGTAATACGGGAAGATCCAGGAAATGCTGCTAAAACATCACCGTACTAGTGGCCTCTGCATCCCTAGGTACATGTCCTGACGCATGTTATAGTATGTGTTCGCTGCCAGAGGGTGCATTAACGGATGCCTGCATGGTATGTGTTGCCGACATTTTAGACGACAATATAGGCACGGATGATGGGGTCAGATGATGTGATGTATGTGTAGGAAGATCAGGATGGACACTTGTACCAACCCTTACTCCTTGGGCAACACTTGTAGTACCCTTATAATGGCTAGGAGCATCATGAGGAGGAAAATAACCTTGTAAAAATAACACATATTTTAGTTCATGACATAAAAGAGTACAAAATATAAAACCATGAATGAACTTATGTTATAATTAAAGATCTCATGACAGATTACTTGCAAGTTTTGTAATCTCTCAGTCAATACTTTAACCCTCTCTCTTATCTCATCTATTTGAGGCACTATGAACATCAACTTAGTCATTTCTTCATTACATTATTTTTGGAGCTTCTTTCTCGTATCAAGAGGGTTTATTGAATAAGCGATGTCATCATCACAAAATATTGACTGCACCTCACTATGGATGCTCTCCTCTACTGCTGGTGCCTTTCCCCAATCAGACGACTACGACAAGAATATTAAAAACATTATCGAAATTAACCCAAAAAACTTATGAAAAAAACATAATAATTAAACATTTTTCTCATATCTAATTTTTACAATTACAATGAGGTAAACCTGTTGGGTAGAAGCACTTGAAGATACATCGCGATGTGTGCTCTAGGCTAGATCCTTCTCCTTACGATCAATGTCCCCTTGTGAAAAAAATTAAATATAAAAAAACATTACTGAAATGAAACCAATAGACTTATGGAAAAAACATAAGAATAAAATGGTATATTAGAGTCATTAAATGGAGGTTGGGTAAAATGGTACATAGTAAGTACCACCCCCATAGTAACTGTGTTTATAACTAAGTGATTCAAATTGTAATCGATTAGCAACTCTTCCCATGCAGTTATTGATTTTATCACACATACGAATACACGGTTTCCCTCACACACCTCGAATATACAATTGGGTTGCTTATTTGTTGACCCAGGTCGTGTATTGTTTATAAACCCTTCAATGTTCCCTAATGCTTCTTTCCTTCCATCAATGTACATAGCCACTCCTTTATTTTGATCCTTATCTTTTAGTTGTATATAATTTGCTGACAGTTCATACCTATGCATACTTCATGTATATCGAACCAGTTGCATCCAATCTTTGTAACTGTAACAGGGTCCAACATACTCCATCAATTTAGTAACTTTTTCATAACATACCTTTATGCCTTCCATGCAAAATAGGCCCAAACCATGTAATGACGATGGTGCTATGCGATATATCCTCTCATTGACACAAAAATCGATGTTTATTGGAGGAAGTTCCTTGGGTACCCATTGTTTCCATAGATGTTTGTACCTCAAGGGAACCTCAACGTCTCCTATGCTCTCATCATCATAAGAACATGACCATACTTCAGCAAGAAAAAATTCCATGTGTTTACAAAATTTTCTTCTAATCTTTTCACCTCTAGTTGATCTCCCTCTTTTAGACAATACATGTCTCACTTTCATCTTCTCTTCTTGAATTTTCCTCGCTAGAGGAAAACAGATCTGAAAAATACCTATTTTGTGGTACCTACATTTATAAGGATGTTGGATGAAGTTCTTTGATGGTGATGTGATCCCAAGGTGACATTATGATTAATCTATCTTTTCATGGCTAGAGTTTCATAGGTTATAAGGTAATCAAGTCTTGATAGATTGCAAGCTATTGTTACTACCGTCCAAATGTGTCCATTACAAATCAAATCTACTTAACTTTTTAACTCCCAAACTTTGTAACAAGTGTTAAATGTGACTATGGTCTGCCAATTACACAACCAAGGCCTCAAATTTATTCTCTAATTGTAATCAAAGGACTTTTGCTCTTCATTCAATTAAATAAACTTGAAGGGAAACACCACCAAGTGGTTTATTGGACACCTACATGACTAAAAATGGCAGCAAATTTACATTTAATTTCCATATGTCTAAGTGGTTAACGGGGAGGGAGTGTTTACTAGGCCTAGTTAAGTCATCATAAGTTTATGCTTTGGTAATAATTTTTTTTTAAGTCATATTAAATCTTCCTATGTCTAATTTCTAGGAGATTTTTGGTATGTTTTAAGGTAGGATGATTGATGAAATAGCCCAAAGACTAGCCTTTCTCCATGGTATCCAAGTACACATAGCAACGGTCTTCTCTTATACGGCTGGACATGATTTAAAGAACTTAGCTAGGAATTATTCATTTAACCTAAGGTTTTCTCATAATGCCATCATTGGAAAAGTATGACCAAATTCTTCTATTATGAAGAGTTGGTCAATGTGCCTCTAGTAATCACTATAAATGTTTGTAAGGATAAAATGACTAATTGCATCAGGTAGGAGAGAATCAACTTTGAGTTCTTCAAAGATTATATTCCTCTATTCATAATTTTTAAGGGTTGTGTGTGGAGGAGGTTATCACTACCAAGAAGGGAGGAGACCTTTCCTTGTATTCTTTTATAATTTTCATTATTCTTATTTATTTTGCACCTACATTTACAAATACACATACATATGCATTTACTGTTTTCATTTATTTCTCATGTAGTTTAATAGTTTGATCGATTCATATTATATGTGTTGAAGACTTTATAATTTCAATTACATTAATTTATGGATATGTTGTATCTATAACAATACAAAACCATATGCTCTTTGCATTTACACTTGCATTTAGAAATACACATTTATATACATAGATATAGATTTTTTTAATGATATGTTGCATTTATTGTTCTAGGAGAGCATCCAGTAATTGCATTTACATTTACATTTTAAAATACATATATATATTTATATATATATATTTTTGTGTGTGTGTGTACATGTGTATGTATATCATTTATATTCAGTGTTCAGAAACAACCCATTAGGTCTACACATGGATAAAAATTCATAAAATTAGATATCCCATACATGTTTTGTTGAAACCTAGGCTTGAACCTCTCATTTCACATGCTTTTCTTCACAAAACTATTGAGGATAGCACTATACCTTCTTTATTTCTCATCATACTCCCTATTCATGCATCCTACAATTACAATAGTATCCATGGGGCCTCTTACACAAGCTACAGTAATCACAAAAAGTGTAAGAGCCACTTTATATCATGTTTGGACTACAAAACCTTGAAAAATAGGGTAAATCAGATTATGATTTGTTGGTGAGCTGTATGGACAAAATCATTAGCACCAGCTCATTCTTTGAGTCTTTTGAAAGAGAAGCAAATCAGGTGGTAGTTAAGTACAAACCTTATAGTGTCAAGGTGAATGAGGTGATCAATTTTGATTGGCCAACTGATGAAGAGTACTAGAAATGGGTAAATGTATATTTAACTGAGGAAGAGTTAAAAGGAGTAGGCTGCTAATAGTTGAAAAACTAGCTATTGCAGTTACAATAGATTCTAGTTTTGTTTTTTGGTGATAGTATAGGTGTGGAATTCTTAAAGTTTTTTGTTCTTGCATCAACCATTCTCAGCGGGCATGATGAACAAGAAGATTCTATGGGGAGATTGTTGTTGTAACAATTTTTTGGAATATCACAAGGCGGTCCAATTGGCTGGTGACACATGTACTTTCTGGCCTGATACTTATTTTCTCCTCCTTTTCTATAAGAAGGATTTCAAGGCTAGAAGTACGGGTTAGCAAGTTAGATTTTTTTGTCGAGTCTAGATGAAGTTGCCGATCAAATTGTAAAGTCTGATGGTTTTAGGGAAAATGCAATTTAGGTTTAGAGTCATTCTATAGTAGGTTTTGAATTCATGGGGATTTGATGTTTTATGACAGTACTGACATTTGAATTGATATGATTAATTCAAACTCATGTCTCTCCATTGTTCAAGAATATCTGTATTTTGAGTAAAATGATCAAGGGTTTTTTCGCTCATCTCACTGTTGTGGTGTGTATGATTCTCGTTTTAGGTTTAATTCAAGAAATTAATTAAAATGCTTGAATGGGATTATAGGTGGATATGTTATGTATAAGCTATTTTATTTTTTTTGTCTTATCTTATACCATTTTACGAGAATGGGGATGTCAATGTACAAGAATATCTTTGGAAACTAGGCATGAAAATTGAAGGTTAAAGAGAATGGGGGTGCCAAACATACAATACTCATTGCCCCTTGGTTGTTGATTTTCCCTGAGTGCTCTCAATGTCGTCCTTGGCGCTGGTATTGACCTTGTTTTCACTCCTCCAAACTCTTCCTCAGCATTGATATTGACCTTGTTTTCACTCCTTCAAACTCTTCGTCGGTGCTAGTATGGACCTTGTTTTAACTCCAAACTCTTCCTCGGTGCTGGTATTGACCTTGTTTTCAATCCTCCAAACTCTTCCTTAGCGCTGATATTGACTTTGTTTTCACTCCTCCAAACTCTTCGTCGGCGGTGGTATTGACCTTGTTTTAACTCCAAACTCTTCCTCGGTGCTGGAATTGACCTTGTTTTCACTACTTCAAACTCTTCCTCAACACTGGAATTGACCTTTCACTTCTCTAATTTGACAAGCTACAACCTGGTTTCGTTAGCTTTTACAGTATGTTAATTAAGTTCAAAATTTTGGCACCATTTAGCTAGGTTTTAATATTCTACAATATAGTTAAGTATATATTAGCTATATTTTACATAATAAATAATCTAATTATTCAACTTCTTATAATTATATATTATATTCTTTAACAAAATTATTAAATACGTATAAAATTATTATAATTAATAATTAATAATAAGTGTATTTTTATATAATACAAAATATAATTACTATAATATATATTTAATATAATAGTAATTTATATTAATATGAGAGAGAGAAACTAAATTTTGATTGGTTGTTTCATGTCAACAATCCAAGGATGGCATGTGTCATGGGGAGTTATGCTCAAGGCAGCATGCCATTTGATTAAAGATATGATAATTCTCCTTTAAGACCTCTTCAATGTACCCATTGCACACTTAAGGAGACAAAGATAAATATAGGGAAGAAAATATAGAGAGGGAGATAATGAAAAACATACAAATAGAAAGGGAGACAACAAAGAGATAGAGAGGGGTAGAGAGATAAGAATATGAATAGATAGAGATATAGGGAGGTGATTGTTATATCTCTCCTACTTCATTCTCTGCTGTCTCCCTATATCTCCCACTATCCTATGTCACGCCTCTTCCCCTCTATCTATTGAGCTATCTCTCCCTCTCCCCTATTTTCTCTCATTCCTCCATCTCTCCCTCCATCCTCTCCCTACTCTATATCTCTATCTCTAATTCTCTTTTTATCTCCCTCTCACTCCTCTCTCTATCTCTTTCTATCTATATCCCTTTCTCTCCCTCCCCCTCTCTATCTCTCACCATCTCTCCCTCCCTATCCCCCCTATTCATCGACTCTCTATCTCCACCTCTCTTCCTTTCTCTTCCTATATATCCCCATGTTTCTCTCTTTCCATATATATATCTCTCTCTCTTTCTCTCCCCATATATTCACTAAGAAGCCATGCAAGCATACAATAGTATATCTTGGTAAAACTATAATAATGTTTTATTAAGTTTTTACTATAAGTAACACTTATCTTTCTAATGTCAAGCCTTCTTATAAAAATAGTCTTTTATTAAACTATAAGTAGATTATTGTCACCACTCTTCATTCAACATGAAATGCCAAATGTAGCAATTGTTTTGTTGCTTTTGTCAAGTTTCATTAACCAAGCTATTTACTGGGTCGAATAAAGTTGTGTTATGACCCTTCTTCTCTTTAAAATAATTAGACAATATTAGTAAGATCGGGAAGGGGAGAAAACTAAACTCCTTCAAAATAGGGGTAATTGTGGGTTTGTTGGTTTTCTTTGTATACTATATACTTAGTTCCTCTAGGATAAATAAGTAACTTTAGATCATTTTCTTAGTTGTGTATCCTAACTAATATAGAGTAAGCTTTTTCATTTTAATTAACTACTACATTATAGTTTATGTGTTGAAAGAATTGTTTCCATTGTTTCTAATTTTTACATTGGAATACAAATCATATTTAATTTCATACCAATATACTTCTTTCATAAAGATATTTGTTTGAAATAAGTGCTTCATAACCCATCTAATCAAATCATAATTAACCTATCAAAAATGCAATAGGAATTTTCTAAAGAAAAGAACACTTGACGCAATCATAAGTGTATGGCCTTCAAAGAAAGGAGTGATACACTTTAGCAATAAAAACTACCTGATTTAGACCTGGGTATGTGCAGGATCATGCTGGGCCAAAAAGTGGCAACATAAAAAAAGTAGCATTTTGAACTCACCAAAAAATGTGAAAATCCCAAGTTGACTTTTTTTTGGGTTGGCTATCAGTGCATTGCTCCATAGCAATTCCCAAGCCAAAGTACTACAAATAGATACAGAGAGAGAGAGAGAGAGGGAGAGAGAGGGAAAGGGAGGGATGGAGGGAGAGAGAGAGAGGGGGGTGAGAGAGAGAGAGAGTGAGAGAGAGAGAAAGCAAGAGACAAAGAGACGGGGAGAGAGAGAATTAGGAGGGGGAAGGGAGAGAGAGGGGGGAAGGAAGAGGGAAAATGAGAGAGAGGGGGGGAATGGAGAGAGAGATATATATAGAGAGAAAGAATTAGGATGGGGAAGGGAGAGGGGAAGAGGGGAAGAAGGGGAGAGGTAGAGAGAGAGAGAGAGTTAGGAGGGAGGAGGGAGAGGGAAGAGCAAGTTGAGGGGTAGGAGGATAGGAAGGTTTAAGGGCTCTATGGCTGGAGGGTTTAGGGATGAGGGGTAGGGAGGGATAGACTTGAGAGAGAGAGAGAGGGAGGGAGGGAGGAGAGAGATAAAGGAAGGAGGGCTAAGGGCAGAGGTGCAGGGCTCTAAGGGGTTAGCTGGTTTAGGGTTTAGGGTTTAGGGATGAGGGGGTAGGAGGGAAATACTTGAGAGAGATAGAGAAAGGGAGGGAGTGGGAGAGAGATAAAGGAAGGGAGGGTTAAGGGTAGAGGGTAGAGGTTTTAGGGTTTAGGGTTTAGGGATGATGGGGTAGGAGGGAGAAACTTAAGAGAGAGAGAGGGAGGGAGTGGGAGAGAGAGGAAGGGAGGGTTAAGGGTAGAGGGTTTAAAGGTTAAGGGTTAAGGGTTAAGGGTTTAGGGTTTAGGGTTAAGGGGAGAGAGATAGAGGGAGTGAGTGAGAGAGAGAGAGACCTAAGAGAGGGAGAGGGGGTAGGAGGGAGACATGGTTTAGGGTAGAGGGTAGAGGGTTTAAGGGTTTAGGGTTAAGAGTTAAGGTTAAGGGTTTAGGTTGGTGGGTAGAGGGAGAGAGATAGAGGATCTGTGCTGAGAGAGAGAGGGAGCAGTGAGAGAGATGTAGAGTAGAGGGTTGGGCGGGTAAAGGGTAGAGGCAGAGGGTTTTAAGGGTTAAGGGCTTGGCGGCTGAGGGTTTAGGATGGTGCAGGAGGGAGATACTTGAGAGAGAGAGAGAGAGAGAGGGAGGGAGGGAGAGAGATAGCTGTATGGTGCTAAGGGTAGAGGGTAGAGGGGTTTGGCGGCTAATGGTTAAGGGTTTAGGTTGGTGGGTAGAGGGAGAGAGATAGAGGGATTTGTGTGAGAGAGAGAGGGAGAGAGGAGCAGAGAGTAGAGGGTTAAGGGTAAAGAGAGAAGGTAGAGGGTTAAGGGGTGGAGGGGAGGGAGATAAGAGTGAGGGAGGAGTGGAGACAGAGAGACCTGAGAGAGGGAGAGGGGGTAGGAGGGTGAGACTTGAGGGAGAGAGGGAAAGAGGGAGGGAGTGGGAGAGAGATAAGGGGTAGAGGGTTAAATGTAGAGGGTAGAGGGTTAAATGTTTAGGGTTATGGGTAGTGATGGAACTTCAAAGTTTTGTTCTTTGTGTTCTATTTTATCCTGCCTTGTGTCTCTGGTCATCTATGGTGTTTGGGAAAAGCCTAAGGATTGGTTTTTACCTTCGTCTTCATGTAAAACCCTAGTGTTCATCTTACACCTTGGATGGGATCTATTTGGCCGTTACTTTTTGGGAAGGCTTTAAAAAGATTTAAGCCCCATCGCTTCTTATGACTAGGCTGGGCCCCCTTTTGTTTTATTGTTTTATTTCCTTCGCTTGACTTTATTTTTCCTAAATCTTTTGTTGGTCCCTTGTTCCCTCGTTAAAACAACTTATGTCATTGTTTGTCATCAACCTAGTGATGTCCCATTATTCCTTTAGGGGAGAGGGCCCAATAGTCGTGTAGGCTAACTTTCTCAGCATGTAGCAATTGACTAGTCTCTTATTTATCTATAACTAAGGTTTAGAGGCATGAATCATTGTGCAACTCACCACATCAGTAGATCTTTTGAGAAGTGTCTAAAATTTGACTTTTTAAAGGTTCGAAGAAAACTTAATCATGGAACCCCCAATATTTGAACCAAAAAAATATCATTTATTGCTTGTAGAATATGATATTTTTATTTAAATAAAAATTAATATACAACCTAAGTGGACCAAATACTTATTGATAACCATAAATATTTGATATCTCTACCTTTTATATTCAACACATATGAACTAATAGTTGAACACAAAAAATCTATTTATTGTTATAAAAAAAATACATAATGATTTAAAATACAACTTATATTGAACAAAAATGGACCAATAGTTGAACACTAAATTTTTTTGAAAATCCTTCACATTTAATGGGAAAATACATGTTATTTACTATTCTCACCTTTTATATTTGTGATAGGAAAAACTATTAATATAAAATCATCCAATTCTTGTACTGATGGAACTTCAAATTTTGTTCCTAATGTTTCACTCATGCCCTGCCTTATGTCACTGGTCTTTCATGGTGTTGGAAAATTTCTTAGGGCTGGGGTTTTAGCTTTGTCTTCATCTTAAACCCTTGTGTTTACCTAATTCCTTGGTCAAGATCTATTTTGTCGTTACCTTTTTTGAAGGGTTTTAAAAACATCTTATGCGCCATCGTTCTATCTAGGCTTGGTTCCTTTGGTCTTAATATTTTATTTCTTCTGCGGGTTTTATTTTCCTATGTCCCGGTTGGCCCTGTGCTGAACAGTTTTAAAAAAACTTATGTCATTGTTTTCCATTCACCTAGTAATGTCCTCTTGCCCTTTAATGAATGTTTTATTTTTTAGAAGGATGAAATTCGCCCTGTCGTCGATCAAAATACCTTCAAAATCAATGGTTGCTCACCATCCCATGATCGAGAATTGTAGGATGGCAATATCATAGGCAGGCGACACGTGTCCCATCTGGGGGATCAAATTTGTGTGACTATTCATCAATTGTCCTTTGATCTGAGTTGTTCCTGCCATCACGCGATGGTGCTTTGTTTGATTACGAAATCATGGGTAGGTGCCACGTGGACTGTACAAGGTGGGGCTTGAAGAAAATTTTGTGATATATTTTAAATGTTTCATTGCTTCCAAAGAAAAACATTTAAAATGAAATATTTGACCATCGATCAAAATGCCTTCAAGATCAATGGTTTCCTACCATCCCGTGATCGAGAATTGTAGGATGGCGATATTGCGGGTGGGCGACACGTGTCCCATATGGGGGATCAAATTTGCATGACTGTTCATCAATTGTCCTTTGATCTGAGTCGTTCCCCACCATCCCGTAATGGTGCTTTGGTTGATTGCAAAATCACGGGCGGGTGCCACGTAGACTGTACATGGTGGGACCCGAGGAAATTTCTATGCTATATATTTTAAATGTTTCATTGCTTCCAAAGAAAATCATTTAAAATGAAATATTTGACAACGCTGGGGGAAATTCATTAAAAATGAGAAAAAGTGGAGAAATTAGGGCAACTAGTCAAGTTAGGAGCAAGCTACGCAACATACAAAATGGTATGCCCATCCATGGCCTGTGAGCACCCTGCCTTCTGTGCAGAAAATAACCTAATTCGTAACCCTCACAGTTTTTATTTTCGAGCCCAGATACAATGGTTAAACTATTATATATGTTTTGTTTAAAATATTTAAAAAATATTTTATAAATTATTTATAAAATATTTATAATATAAAATATTTGTTTAATATATTAAACAAATATATATAAACTCTTTAATATTTTTTATTAGTGATTTTAATGGTATATAAAAAAAAATCATATTTTGATAGTTGAATACATTCAACATATTTCTAATATATTTCTAATTTAAAAAATATATTGTTTAATTTTTTAAATATATATTTTTATTTCAAAAATATATTATACATACAAAATTACATAATCAATAATAGATAATAGATTTTGGTGAATATATCTAGGTATGTTAATATGCTTGAAAAACTAATTTTAATTAAAAAACTTACTAACATCATTAAAAGGTAATTTTTTAATTATAAAAAATTAACATTAGAATTATTTAACATTTGAAATAGAAAATTTAAATATTATATTATAATAGTTTATAATTTACTTATATAGTACTATTTTGGATAATAGAAACAATTTTGATTGATTTAATATTTTCTAAGTTCATTATTGAATTTAAATCTTATAAATATAATTATATATCTTTAATCAATATTATAATTTAAAAATAATAATCAATATTGAACATCTTAGATTTTAGTATAACTTAAATATTAAAAAATTTAATGTATAAGTTTATAAAATTTAATATATATTTTTTTAAATAAAGATTTAAAGATTATTATATATGTATATTTAAAGATCGATAGAATTATCTTTTTAACTATGAAATTAATATGATTAATTTCATTTATAATTTTATCTTATCTTATCTTTTTAACAATTTTTTGGTATCCTACCCCAATCTAAATCCCAACCCTACTATTAACCCCAATCTTGAGCCTAACAGTAACCCTAAGTGAACATTTATCATAATTGAACCTTAACCCTAATTTATCCCAAACCCTAACCTTAACCCTAACCCTAATTAAACTCTAGCCCTAATTGAACCCCAACCCTAACCTAAACCATATTTGTTCCTAACCCTAGTATCTCACAAATACAAGATCGAGACCTTTCCAACTCTGGTAAACCTTATTGGATAGTGATAAAAGCTACCTTATCTTTCATTAAGGTAGAAAATTTTTGTTATACAACATGCCCCTTGAAAATTGGAGATAGGCACTGCAAAAAGAAGGTAAACACTAATGAAAATGGTCAGTGGTATTGGGGAAGATGTGATAAAAATTTCCCTGAATGTGATTATAAATATATAGTTCAATGCAAAGTGCAAGACCATACTTCATGCACTTGGATTACAACTTTTGAAGTGGAAAAAGAAATTATGGGTGTAACAACAAAAGAATTGAACATTTTGAATCATGTAAAACAAGATGATGTTAATTTTTCACACATTATACAAAAGGTCCTTTTCAACATATACATATTTAAACTTCAAGTGAAAAAAGAGACTTATAATGATGAACAAAGGATTAAATGCACAGTCATAAAAACAACAAAGTTTGATTATTCATCTGAGAGCAAAGCTTTATTAGACTCAATTGCAAAGCTATAGGTTTCATACCATTCAAATGCTTGAATGTATATAATGTTAACAATGTATTCAAACATTTGAAAAAAAAAATAGTGGATATATCTAAGTTAGTTAATGCCATTTTGTCATGATATACTTCTTTGATGCTATTATTACTAAATCTAATGATTGATGAACATTTCTACTTTTAAATTTATTGTTCTTGGTTGATTGTTGTTACAGACAAGTTGGTATGATTTCAAATTTGAATGTGTACCCTTATATATGGGAATTGAGATGAACATGTAAGAATTTTTTCAAGTCAATAGGCATCTTGATAAAGATAAAGTTCTCGGTGTGTTTTACATATATTATTAATTAATATAGGTATGCTAGTTAATTAAATTATTAACTATATTTTATTTGAATTATATATTGAATTGTTAAAATATGTAAAAATCTTAATACTAAATATGTAGGAAAATGGTTAAAAAATTACATATTTTTCAAAAAATAAAATATAGTGTGTAATTTAAAATATAAATTATATAATTCTTATAATATTTATTGATTATTTTATAGAATTTAAACTAAAAAATTAGCCTCCCCCTCTCACTCTCCCTCTCTTCCCCATCTCTACATATATCTCCCTCTTCTCCATCTTCTATCTCTCCCTCCTCTACATATCTCTCTCCCTTTCTCCCTCCCTCTCTCTATCTCTCCCCATCTCTCCCCGATCTCTTGCTCCCTCCCTATACCCTATCTATCTTCATATCTCAACCTATTTGTCCCTTTATCTTCCCATATATCTCTATATCTATGTCTTTCTCTTCCCATTTATCTATCTCTCCCCTATTTCTATTGATCCCTCTCCATCTCTATTTTTCTTTCTCTACTTATCTCTCTCTCTCTCTCTCTCTCTCTCTCTCTCTCTCTCTCTCTCTCTCTCTCTCTATATCTCCTTATATCTCTATCTTTCCATCTCTCTCTATATATATCCCCCTCTATCTCCCTATCTCTCTATATATTTATTTCTCCCTCTATCTCTCTCTATATCTCTATCTATTTTTATCCCTTTTCCTCTCTCATTCTATATTCATCTCTACCTCTATCTATTAATTATAAATATTTTAAAATCAATTAAGTATTTCAATCTAAAATTTTAATATTTGACATTACAAATAAAATTAAACTAAATTCTAATTTTTAAAATCCATAAAATATATATTTATTATCTATTTAGTTTTACTAATTATCTAATACAATTAATTTAAATTAAATTAAATATTCATTTTATATTAATTAAACAATTATTAATTAGAATTTTAGAATAAATTAAGAAATAAGATCTATATAAAATCAATTTTCTATTTTTTTTCTTTGTGTCCAAATCATTTCATTTTCTAAAATTGTACTAAATTCTAGATATCATAATTAAACACAAAACTTTATTCTATTCTAATCCTAACCCTAGTTAAACCCTAACCTATTTGGACTCTAACCCTTACCCTAATTGAAAACTAAATCTAATTGTAATTGACCACTAAGCATAATTGAATTCTACCCCTAACCCTAACCCTAAATCTAACTAAACCCTAAACCTAACTCTAATCAAACCCTAACCCAAACCTACTTAATTGATTCATAATCCCAACCATAACCCAAACCCTAATTGAACGTTAAAACTAACCTCAATTAAGTATTGACCCTAATTGAACATTTATTGAACACTAGTCCTAATTGTACCATAACCCTAACTTTGAACTACAATTGAACTCTAATCCTAACCCTAACACTAATTCTTATCCTAATTGAACCTTCACCCCAACCCTAACCTTAACCTTGACCCTATTTGAACTCTTATTGAATTCATAACCTTAATTAAACCCCAACCTCATCCTCAATCCTAACCCAAATTGAACATTCATTAAACCCTAAACCTAACCCTAAGTGAACACTAATCCTAATTGATCTCTGACTTTTTAGTTGAAAATATTAAAGTGCCTTAGATTTTCCCATTCATCGTCATTTATCATTCAATTCCTAATAGAACTCCAAACATTTATACTTTTATAATGTTTTAATACACACCTAGTATTAAGGGTTTAGAGTTTAAGGGTTAATGGTTTAGGGTTAAGGGGAGAGAGATAGAGGGAGTGAGTGAGTGACCCATTTACATATTATTCTTTTATTCTTCATTAGTTAAATATTTCTAAGTTACCCATTTACCATTAGCATAAATGACCCAAGAATTTAATAGAATGGACTACTCATATAATACCTTGCATTATGGAGCTGAATTCTCTGATATATTACTACTTATCAAATCCTTTGTAAATAATTGTAAACTTATGACTCCATTTAAGAATTTAATTGATTTTCTTGAATCAAATCAAAAACATAGACACACAATTGAAAAATTTCTCAAAAGAAGAATGACAACATCATTAACATTTCATTCAAAATTCACTCAAATCCACATAAGGAGAGAAAATATATTAGAATTATATGTTTATTCATGCTTATAAGTCATATATGCATACAATTTAAGATAATTTGCATATATTCTTCCAAAACTCAAAACAGGCTATCTATTCTATTCCGTCTGCTTGGGGTTTTAACAGCCAATGGCACCACATATATCACTTCCTCATTAGAGGACATATATCTTTCTACCTATAGACATGCAAAATTAACATTATGCATTCAATTAGGTTCATTCATCAAGTAAACCAGGTTTCACATTAGGTCCATTCATCAATTGATCAAGTTCACCTTTGTCCATTTATCAGGTAATCTCATTAATTTCCATCTCCTAAGGTCGTTAATTTAAAATTAGATAAACTTCATCATTAACCTTTCAATGAAATAAATCAAACATCCATTTAATAAAATCATAATGCATGTTCCATCCTTTTCTGATTTAAATAAATCAAATATTTAAGTCCTAAAAGGCCAAATCATCCTAATCATCATTAAGCTAACCTAATCCTAATTAGCCTAACCTAATCACTTATCACATCCTCTAGATAATGCCACTTGCACAAATAAATCAATTTATTGATTTATTAAAATCATCATTGTCACTCAACATGGCATTTATGGGGAATATTCCCTCAAGTTTGAAAAATATGACAAGTTGATTTGTCCCTCCAACATTGCATTTATTTCTCATTTTCTTGTCCCCCTCTCAAAATTTATTACACAAATTTGAATTTGAAATTCCCTCTCATGGGCACATTTCCCAAATCTTGCATAACCTTCAGCCTATCACAACTTGACAAGTGGCCTTCTTTCATTGGTCCACATTTAGTCCCACATTTACCCATTATTGCCAATCTCTCATCAAGAAAATCTATAAATAAGGATGCCATTCTTCATCAAAAGGATCCACATTTTACATGCAAAGTCACTCTCTTGGTTTGAGAACTGATTTTGTTCTTCATCAACATTGCATCTCATCATTTTAGCTTTGAGCAAGGATTGGGAAAGGGACATTTGCACATTTGACACCAATCCACTATGGAATAGGTACTTGTTAATTGTTTTCATGATGCTTTTAGTCTTCTTTTATCATTTGTTGCATTTTAAAACATTTACAAGGTATTTCATAAGAGCATTTTGATGGATTTGTGGAATACTAACCCCTACATGAAGTTTAGTGTTTGCAGATTTTAATAGATGCTTCATTGTGGCACTAGAAGGAGGGCACCTTGTTTGTTTATGATAAACTCCAAAGATTTGGATATTCATAATACATGAAAGTCAAAATAATTTCATATTAGCTTTCTTATGCAATAATATCAATGTTGTTGCTTGCAGTTAAGAAGCTTTGGACTTTCTAACTGTTTATATAGTCATGTCATAGGCTTTTTTCTTAAGCTTTTAGATGGCATTAATCATTAAAAAGTGTATTTATAAGATTTCTAATAAATAGAAATTTGCTAGATATGACTGGCTACTGAGAAACAAGACTAGCTGATAGGTATTGCAACTCATAAGAAAACTATTGCAGTGATTATTGTGGTAAACACAAAACGCTAATAGAAAGCTACTTTACTTGTATGTTCAGACAAGAATGGTAACTATTAAGTCTTTGATACTACTTGAATGTTTTTTTCCCCTGTGCTTTTCATTTTACTTGGTATTTTGTTTCAATTTGTCATTTTAAATGGGGAGGGAGGAAAGGAGCTATGGCGTGGCTACACTCTTTATGGCGCTTGTGCATGTCTTTTAAATTTCGCCATCTAATTTTGTCTCCCTAGAAAGCTTGTTGTTAAATTCTCGAGCCAGTAATCTCTTGCTGTTAAAAGAGACATAATTATATGCTATTTTTTTTAGAAAGAATCTACTTAAGGGTTCTTTGGCATTGAATATGTGATTTCTTTATTTTTTAAACTGCCTTCTGAACCTTTGGCATAACAGGCCCTTATGCTTCATGTGTGGACCGAGAAAATCACTATGAACATGAAGATTAGTACATTGTAATTTCAGAACATTGGTATCCCCATCTAAATGTAGGCTTTGGTCGTATCCCAGTCCATAAATACACTAATCTATCTAGATACTTCCAGCTTACAAAGTGTAGTCTTGTACTCCTTCAAGTGTGCAGTTTTGACTTCTTTTATATTATGTCTTTGGAGTGCTCAGTCTTCTCTGAGTAGATATTTATTATGGTTGACACTCATTTTAGCTCGATAGAAGCAATGTTATAAATGACCAGTCATGAATGATTAGGGACCAAGCGATCATTTTCTTATTGTTTCCTACAACTCCTCATAAATGTCTCATATCTACATTTGGTTGTGGAAATGAATTTATGTTTAGTATTATCAAACATTTATGGTATTACTGCCACCGTCCAAAATTTTTTGTCTTGCCTTGTCACCTCTACAATAAAGAAGGGATAGAAGGCGGTGTAGAAAATTTTTACATGGGGGCGAGGGACCAGGTTACAAGCTATATGATATTGCTAGTAAGGAAACAAGATTAGGTTAGTAGCAGGCACATAAGACTTTTGAATATTTTTGTTTCTTGTCAGTCCCTCTGTAGGTACACGTTTTTATACTCTGCGCCTTCTCCCTTGGTTCTTTCCTTTTGAAGTGACAATTTTAAGCTAGTCTTCTATGATGATCACTTCTTGTTAATGATTGAATCCTTGCAAGAACAATGGTCAAATATATCATATCTAAGACAAATCTTTGTGAACTATCAACTTGTGGCATAAATATTATTTTAGTAAAATAGAATCCAACAAGCGTTGAAACATTATTGTGAAGACGGTGGTATGTTTGACTTCTTAGTGCAGGATATTGATGGTGGTTGTAGCTACGCACTAATTTGGAGAAGTGCTTTTTGATAGGGACTACATTTTGATCTTTTGATATTTCAACAAATACATAGTTAATACTAATGTATTGTGAATGTGGAATATTGATGCAACACTTTTTGGTACTTTACTTTGTGGTTGACAATATTAGTTTTCTAAATCAATATTTCAAGGGATGTATTTGTGACCTTCAACATATCTATGATTTTAAAGGAAATCTAATGTTATGTTTTGCATGATAGGGCTGACATCAAGGAAGGAATTAATTATTTTTTGAGTCAATAAGGATTTATTTAAACCTTGTGCAAATTTATCTTGGCTATCTTAAGTATTAAGTGCTATTTTTTGTCATTTCTTTGTTACCTGAGTAAGCTAACATTATAGAGCCCAAATTTTATTTGGAGGAGTTGTGATTTATCTTTTAAATATCTCAATTAAAATAAATTTATTTTAAGACTTTATTTTGTAATGTTTATAGGTACAAACAAAGAAAAGCAAAGGTAAGAGCGAAGAAGGTACAAAAAAAAACAAAGACTAATGAAAGGACAACGAAGGAAAGCAAGGAAGGCAAGGAAAGTGAAGGTGAAACGAAGAAGAAAAAAGAAAGTAGGAGAATGAAGATGACATTTTGGGGGAGATTATTAAAGTGTTTTTTAACACTTTAGTGTTTGTTTTTAAACACTTTTTGTGAAATTGTTAATCTTTTTGTTTTAGGACACTAATTTTCATTTGGGTCTAAAAAGAACACTTTGATTTTTCATTTGCAAAGGGTTAAAATTGAAACTTAGACACCTACTAGATTTCAGTTTGGGCTAAAATTGGACAAGCAATCTTCATCTTTCCTTTGGTGTTTTAAAACGAATCAAATCATTGCTTTGAAGGATAAAATGAATGTATTCCTTTATTGTTTTGTAATTATTTACACAAAGTAATATCATCAAAATACGTATGCGCTTCTCTCACACCACATGGCGATCTTGAGAATCAAAAGGATTTTGGTGACATTAAGTTGCGTAAATAATTTCCCATACAAACTTTGATTTGGGCTTAAAATTGAACATCTTGTGCAAGTGTGAGTAGAGCATCATCACGTAGATTATCTTTCTTTGAGTCGTCAAAGATTGATCGAGTTACGAATTTTGTCTTTGCTCACTTTTTTTTATCCTAGATGGCCAGCCTTGGGGAAAAAGTACTCACCCAAGGGAACGACTCAACCGGTAACACTCTAAAGCCAAGAGTATTTCTAGCTAGGATATAAATGTGGGTATTGGAAGAAATGCCAGTATTACCCAATTGATTCCTACAAGATCGATCTGAAAGGGGACTCTTGCCATATGGGTCAATCTCCACGAATGGAAACTCCTTACTAGAATCCATGTGCTAGAATTTTCCAAAATCCTTAATCTATTTGTTTGTGCAAGAACGGTCATTCTAAAGCTGCCCCACACTTTTACGGTGTTTAGTAGAAATGTAAAACATGCCATGGGAGTTTCATGGGTGTTGATGCTTGGCTACCCCATATAAGTGAGTGTCATGGAGGGGAGCCAGTGGAGTCAAGCATCTAACCATTCACTAAAGATAAGCATAGTTGGACTTGTCCAATTGGGATTCAACAAATATTGTCTTACACATCCATAGGGTTTGTACTTGTTCTTTGTTTGAAAACATAGTGCTTTATTCGAAAACATTTGCAAACAAACATTCAACATGATCACCAAAATTTCAAACCCTTTAGGAGGAAAATATCATTGACCAAATTCTCATGTTATTGCTTGCCCTTGGGATTACATCCTTAGAGGTTTCTAAGCACTTGAATTTACATCTCAATTTTCCCACTAAAGTTAAACAACAGGTAACCCTTGCCTTAAATTCATCAAAGTTTCACATAATATACCTTGTGAAATGAGACGAAGTTGAGACATTGGAAATTTAGTTTGAAATCTAATCAAGAGTTTGTTTGTGGTAAAAATAATCCATTAAGCAAAGACTAAAATCAATTGGACGCCACACATGTGTCTCTAATGATTTCACACAAAATCAAGATCAAGAAACCAAAGGTGAGAGCCCTTCGTCTAATAGTCCATCAAGAACGTCTCTCTATGTTATATGAAGTTAGACAAAGATTGCTTTTCAAATTTTACAAGAAGGATTCAAGGAACAATCCTGGTTTGTATTTGTTCTATTACTGCCAAAACCCAAATATTTTCAGAAAGTTTGAACATCTTGTTTAGAGAAAAGCTTGTTCTTCAATACCTAGGTCTAGGCAAACAAAGTGTCTTTTTTAGGTTCATCTTAGGATCAAATCAAATCAAAATCATTTTCATACATCTTTCAAAACATCAAAACAAAAATTATCTCACAATCACCTTTTGGAAAATCTTGAGATCATCCTTAATACTAGGCTTTTTGGAAAAATAAAAAATCATCAAAATCATTGAGACTAAATCCTTGAAAACATTATCAAAATCACCTTTGGCTAGGTATGTGTAGATGCATCATTTTGCTTATGCTTAGTCAAAATCACCTTGTTTAGCTTAGTATATGTAGATGAATCCTTCGTCATATGCTTAGTGAAACTATCATCTTGTTTGGATAGGTGTGGATAGATGCATCCTTCTTCCTGCACATATTCAAATTATCATCCTTTGATCAAGTCTATCCCTTAGATAATAATCTAGAAATCTTAGGGTCTATTTGTTCAAAATCAAAATCAAAATCAAAATCAATCAAGGACAAATCCCAAAATCAAAATCTGTAACATATCCAAAAGTCCCAAAAGCCTAGTATTTCCTTCAAGATTTACCAAAAGATCATAACATCCGCATCATTCATCTTTTACATCATCATCATATCATCTTTTGATCCACAAGATATCCTAAATTTTTTCACTTTGCGGCATAAAATAAAGATAAATCCAAAGAAATCAAGAGAGTCATCTCCCATTGTTAAAAATTGATCCTTATTTTATGGTTCAGACTAGATCTCAATACAAGAAGAGGATGGAAACCAACAAAGAAACACTCGCTTCAAGTGATTTGAGTCAAACCACTCCTGAAATGAATCCCATTGGATCAGGAAATCTCACAATTAACCTTCTGACATCATCACAAAATCTACAAGAGGAAAGCCAAGGAGAGGATCTTACCCTTGGAATGTCTCACGAAGAAATAATTGAAATGCTCCAAAATCTAGACAACCATAAAATCATCAACATCATGATGAGGCTCAACCCTTCGTTATACATGCTTGAACTAGCAAAACAAGGGGCCAAGTTACCTTTGGATTTCGACATGAGTACCATAGTGGAGACATCATTTCCTCCAATCTCATCCACCATTCCCATCTCATCTACACCCCCATCCCAAAACATCACGCAAAACATTCCGCAAATTATGACATCGTTTGCTCCAACACAATCCAATGTTAATAAGGGAAATGCATTTCTTAATGCTATTCAAACACTCCCCATTGTTAATAACCAAAGCTTGGATACAAACACCACTTTCGAGAAAAAAATACCCAAAAATCCACTACATAAAAATGTTCCTCTCACATTCCATCATGATCCATCATCATCATTTTTTCACGCAACGCCTCAAACACCTATTCTCACAAATTCACAAGAAGAGGGAAATATGTTTGGAACAGGGGGCATCTTTGACACCACAACATTTTCACAAGGACTTGCACCCCTTACGTTTCCACCTCTACCACCATTCCCATTATCATCTGCACCACTCCTTGGTTTAGGGCTTCCCCCTCTACCAAGTATCAATCAAAACAATATCCCAACCATCAATCAAAGCATTACACCGAACACCCAAAATTTGTCATTGATATCGCAGCAACAAACAACAAATACACAAGCAATTGCAACATCATCAAATACCCCATTAACATCACAAAGCATGGTCTCTCACGGGCCAATCACATCAATAGCACCATCCATCATGCAAAACACCAACACCACCTTCACGAACACTATTCCAAATCCACCACCACCTCCACCACCACCAATTTTCACCACATCAATTCAATGCGACACAACATTGCAAGCCACTTTTTAAAGAGGATACCAACAAGTGCAAAAAACAAAAATCCATATACCTAGCTACTCAACAAGCTGCTGAAGCTACACAAGCCGCACAAGTTTCCCAAGCTGCACAAGCTGCATTGCAAGGGCAACAAGCACAACAAGCCCAAGCATTATTGTAGCAACAAGAAGAAGCCGCTGAAGCTGCACAAGCTACACAAGCATTACAAGCCCAAAAGGCCACTCAAGCATAATTTTTATTGCAAAAACAAGCAGCACAAGCACAAACAACACAAGCACAGCAAGTGCAAGCACAAGCACAACTTCTTGCACAAGCAACACAATTGCAAGCATATCAACAAGCAATAAAGCAATATCAAGAGCAACAAGAAGCAATAGAATTGGCAGCCCAAAAAAAAGAATTGTTGGAACAAAAGTAGGCACAACAGCAAGCCCAACAACAAGTGTTGTTGGAATAGCAACAAGCGCAACAACAACAAGATCAACAATAAGTGTTGTTCATACAAAAGCAGGTAGAAGCCTACCTCGCTCCCCAGAACATACATATACCATCAAACAATGCACCGAACAACCCATCCAACCAAACCATGATTGAAGCACCCCAAAACACTTTCATCCCACCTCCTGATCCACAAAATGTTGTGACGACACAACTCAGGCTGCTCTCGCAATAAGTGCTCAACCTTATATCAGGGCGAACAACCAAAATTCTAAGCAACTTGTGTCCCTATCCATTTGATAGGAGCTTAGAGATGAAACCATTCCCCAAGGGATTTGAGATCCCAAAATTTGACAAAATATCAAGGGATGGGAAACCTTGAAGATCACATCAGGGAATTCTAGGTTCATTGCATGGAAGTCGCATATGACAATACTTATCTAATGTGGCTATTTCCTAGAAGCTTGGCAGGCCATGCTATAGAATGGTTCTCTCGCTTACCTTCAAGCATTAGAACATTCCAAGAAATTAGGGATGCATTCATTAGGAACTACGCATGTAACATTGCAATGGATGTTAGTCTTGAAGAACTATACGCTCTAAAACAAGGAAAGAATGAATCTTTTGCTTCATTCCTTCAACAATGGCAATCCAAGGCCAATCGAAGCAAGTGGACCATGCTAGAAGAACAACAAGTTTGCACCATCATAGCCAATCTTGAAGGCCATTTGTCATTTCATCTCAAGGTTCAGGGAATCACCACATATGAGCAATTGATCTCTAAGGTGCTTAGTATCAAAAGAGCCCTTGTGATCCAACCTGCAGAATCAACATCATACCATGAACAAAAAAAAAACTTCCCACCATCCAATTACAATGATAAACCTCGCACATGGGCAAGGAAAAAACCATCACTAATGATGGCGTCGTCAATGCCAAGGTGGTCATTAGTGGTCCATGCCAAAATACACCCACACCGCAAATCCAAACACAACACCAAAACACTCATCACACAACATACCAACCCAACAACAATCCAACCATCAATAACCTCAATGATCAAAGAGGACCACCCCAATGCAAAAGTTATCCAAAACAAAAATACAACATTTTGGGGGAACCATTGGAAGACAATGAAAAATTTGATCGACAAAAAAACTCATCAAGCCTCCTACATTTGAAAACTACCAAGAACCCGATGTCAAACCTCCTTGGTATAACAAGAAAATCATAAATGTTGAACAACCTACAGGAAATTGGGATCTTAAGATATATACGAATCCGATGCTGAATCATGGTAACAAAGGCAATAAAAATGATAAAGGGAAAGGAAATGTAAATCATGTCTATGAATCCATCGTTTCCTCACTAAATGAATACTGCATGGTCATCACCATCAAGGGCACCCATGCCAAAGATTGTGGAGTCACCACAAGAGGCAGAAAAGTAACCATTGTAGGATCATCCCAACCAAATAGAGTCCCTTCATCTAGATCCGTTCCTAATGGCTATAATGTCCTAGACCAACTCAAGAGAACACCAGTACACATCTTCATCATGGATTTGTTAAAAATATCATCAGCCCATAAGAAGATCCTTGAGGAAGTATTAGCCTCATCCACTATCCCCACAGATATTGATGCAGAGAAATTCCAAGCTATGGTCGAAAATATCATTACGCCTAATCTTCTTACATTCTCTGACAAAGATTTTCCTGCCCAACCATCTCACAACCATGCACTTCACTTGGAAGCCATTATACATAAGAGTACAATCAAAAGGGTCCTGGTGGACAAAGGTGCAAGCTTGAACATATGTTCCCTAAGCCTCATCAAGCAGTTGAAAATATCAGAAGATTCAATCAACAAAGGAAAGGGCATCACGATAAGAGCATACGATGACCAAGAAAGATTGTCTCAGGGCACGATTAAACTCCCTATTCAAGTAGGGCCAATGCTCATGGAAACCACCTATTAGGTCTTGGACCTCAACTTGCCATATAATATCCTCCTGGGACGCTCATGGATCCATGTGATGAAAGCCGTAGCATCAACCTTCCACCAATGTGTGAAATTTACACATAATGGACAAGAGGTTATTTTCCATGAAGATCCTAAACCTTTCTCACACTGCAAGAATCTTGAAGAAAAATATTACAAAATCCCCTAGGTGCCAAAAAATGACGAGGGTCCATCCACACAATACATCAATCCCGCCACCCTCACATCCACTTCTGTGACAAAGACACCTGCCACTCCCGCCATTCCCACCATCCCTAACATCAAGCTCATCATCTAGGATGACGGTTGTGGAAGCTACAAGCTCCCTCACAATTCTTTTGTGGTAGGAGAGTTACTAGAATCTCCTAGATCACAAGGACGCCCATAAGAAAATCAAGCTTCCACATCACAAACCTATCCTGAAAACTATCCCGAATTCACAAGATGGGGAGACCTTGGCCATGAGGTTATTGAAGCAGATCCATCTCACATGTTGTATCAAGATGAAAGACCAGCAACAAATTTATGAATGGATGAGACAAGCAAGGGCCTACAAATGATGCTTGCAATGGGCTATGACATAAATCAAAGATTGGGACAAAATGAAAATGGGCTCATAATACCTATCATGCCAGAGACGTGACCCATAACAAATCTTAGTCTTGGATGTATGCCTCTGAGAATAACCATACGTGGCTGAAGTCCTTTGGTTAGAGTAGTTAATGTCTCTCCTCAACCAGTACTAGCACAAGTACACTCACCAATATTCATAGGTGGTGACACACATAATTTTATCACTGAGCCCTATATTAGTAGCGATGATGAAGACACCATATCTAGTCTACCTAGGTTATTTGAGGACACCACCCTGTGTATGATTAACACCTCTCCTTTGATACAGACCATCCAAATCATGAGATCTGTTTAGTGTACCCCCAACTGATCGACTATGGCCAACGAGGACCACCAATTCTTGATACATTTGAAAATGATGAGGCACTCTCAAAATTCATGGGATTGAGGGATACCATTCCAGATGGAGATCACAAGGTAGGGTTTATAATGGAGTTGGACACACATGCCTATTATGGGGAAATGATTTAATCCTTTAGTCACAAAAGTGAGAAACTAAGAATCATATCCAAGTCCTTGAGTGAAAACCACACCATGGCACTCTCGAACAAGAAAAAAGTAAAAAGAAAGGATGTATCCAATAGTGAAAACCTCTTTGAGGCACCCAAGGATGAAGGATTCAATCTTCCTTTAAGAGCTATTCATCAGGAAAAGTCAGCAGTCTTGGCCAAAAAATGCAATCTTGTCAACCTAGGAACAGAGGAGACCCCACATATCACATTCTATGCAGAATCACTATTATCAAAAGAGCAAGAACTCCTAGCAACATTCCTGAGGGAAAGAAAAATAAACTTCGCATGGAGTTACGCTGATATGCCAGGACTTGATCCAAAGACTGTGGTCCACCACTTAGCAATGTATCTAGAAGCAAAACCTGTCAAAAAAAAGCTTCAAAAAATGCATTGTCAAATCACCTTATTGGTCAAAATGGAGCTCAAAAAGTTGTTAGATGCAGGATTCATTTGACCAATCAATTATCTAGAATGGGTGTCAAATTTGGTACCTATTTCAAAGCCTGACAGAGCCATTAGAATTTGTACAGACTTCAAAGATTTGAACAAAGCATGTCCGAAAGATGATTTCCCACTTCCTAACATCGACATGATAGTAGACATGATAGTAGGACATGAGATGCTATCACTAATGGACGGATTTTTAGGATAAAATCAAATCATGGTAGCAAAAGAGGATCAACATAAGACAACCTTCACTTGTCCATGGGGAACTTACTGCTGGAATATGATGCCATTCAGACTAAAGAACGCAAGATCAACATATCAAAGGGCCATGACATTGATATTCCACGATATGATCCATAAAATAATCGAAGACTATGTTGATGACATCCTAGCTAAGTCAAGAAAGAGAAAAGATCATATAACAACCCTAAGTGCTATCTTTCACAGATTAGAGGAATACAAAGTCAGACTAAACCCTAAGAAGTGCATCTTCGGCATATAATCAGGTAAATTTTTAGGATACATAGTGTCTATGAGGGGTATCGAGGTGGATCCAGCAAAAGTAAAAGAAATCCTCGAGATGGAAGCACCAAAGACATTAAAACAACTGACAGGTCTCCAAGGTAGACTTCAATCCATCCGATGATTCATAGCACAATTGGCAGACAAGCAGAATCCATATTCTCACCTACTCTAGAAGGGGGTAGTGTATAAATGGGATACAAAATGTGAAGAGGCATTCAACAAAATCAAGGAATATCTACTGACACCGCCAGTCTTAATGCCACCCATCCCAAAGAAGCCATTGATCTTATATGTGTCAGCAATAGCAGTAGCCCTTGGAGCTCTCCTAGCTTAGCATGATGAAAATGGAATGGAGAGGGCCATCTACTATATTAGCAGGACAATGGTCAGTCATGAGATAAATTACTCATTCATCGAGAAAGCTTGCCTCGTAGTAGTGTTTGCATCCCAAAAATTTTAGACATTACATGTTGGCACACAAGATAAAGCTCATTGTGAAAATTGATCCCCTCAAGTATCTCCTATCAAAGGCAATGCTCACAGGCAGAATAGAAAAATGGGTAATGATATTATCAAAGTATGACATCGAGTATGTAGAGCAGAAAGCCACTATAAGACAAGTTATTGCAGATCAACTAGCAGAAGCACCCATTTATTCTAAGAACCCTCTTGTCTTAGAATTCCCAGATGAATCCATCTTTAACCTCAACGTAGCTGACCACTGGAAACTATACTTCGATGGTTCATACACATAGCATGGATCAGGAGTTGGTGTCTTCTTCATCACCCCACAAGGGGATTACACACCGAAGTTATATAAATTGGCATTTCCTTGCACCAACAACATCGTAGAATATGTGGCTTTGACTATAGGCCTCAGGATAATAGTACAATGGAACATCATAGCTCTCAAGGTGTATGGGGACTCTCAGTTGATCATAAATCAGGTCAATAATGAATATCAGACTAAGGATGATAAGCTCACTCCATACAAGAGATTGGTGGAGACTCTTAAAGAATCTTTCATTGACATAACATTTGAGGAAATTCTAAGAACCAACAACAGAGCAGTAGATGCCATGGCTACAATTGGGTCCCTATTAGACATCCCTCATAACGTGCCAAAATATGAATTTATGATTGAGCAGCTTCTCGTTCCCACATTCAAGGTACCAGAATCAGAATATGTGTGTGAAATCATTGGTCCTGGTGATCCTTGGTACCATGACATCTACACATATCTTTGCATAGGAGTCATACCCGCGAACCTCCCATCAAACCTAAAATGAACCTTTATCAAAAAGGCATCTAGATTTTTCATCCTAGGTGATACCTTATACCATAGAAGCATAGAAGGTACCTTGCTACGCTGTTTAAACACTAAGGAGAAATTGACCGCTCTAACCGAGGTTCATAATGGTATATGTGGCTCACACTCAAGTGGAATGACCTTCGCTAAGAAACTATTAAGGATGGGGTATTATTGGCCCACAATGGAAAGAGAAGCGCATGATCATGCTAAAAGGTGTTTACAATGTTAGCAGCATGGGGACCTCATCCATGCTCCAGCTCAAGAGCTTCACCCGATCGTCACACCATGGCCCTTTTTATAATGGGGACTCGATCTCATTGGAAAAATCACACCCACCTCATCCAATTTCCATAAGTTCATCATAACTACAACTAAGTACTTCACAAAGTGGGTGGAAGCCATACCCATTACGTATATCACTGGGAAGCAGATCTCAAAATTTATCCTGAACTATCTCATCTATCATTATGGTGTCCCACAAGCCATTATCTCAGATAATGGGACACCATTCAAGAATCAGGAGGTTCGTGACTTGTGCGAGAAATTCAAAATATAGCATCGCTTCTCCTCCCCATACTATCCCCAAGGCAATGGCCAAGTAGAAGCTATGAACAAAACCATCCTCAAAATCCTTAAGAAAATAGTTAATGACACAGGTCATGATTGTCATCTGCAGCTTAATTCTACCCTCTGGGCTTATCGAACCAGCATCCAATCGCCCACCAGTGCCACCCCCTTCTCCTTGGTCCATTGATTAGAAGTCGTACTCCCCATTGAGATCGAGCTCCCATCCCTCAGAATATCATTACAAAATCTCATCACTGATGAGGACTACCAAGTGTCAAGATTAAATGAGCTAGAGTTACTGGATGAGAGATGAATAGATGCTTTAAATCACTTGCAAGTCTATCAGAATATACTCAAACAAAGCTACAACAAGAAAATCAGAAGCAAAACTTTCCAATTTGGAGAACTGGTCTTAAAAGAAAATCAAAAGAATGTCCCAAACCCCAGCAGCAAAGGTAAGTTCAAACCTAATTGCTTAGGACCTTTCATCATCATAGCAAGTTATAATTCAGGGGCATATCAACTATCAACACCTGAAGGGGAACCTCTGTAGGAGCCCATTAATAGCTCCTATCTCAAAAAGTTTTATGCCTAAATCTTTCAAGGTATAGAACCAAAAAAATCCAAAAAATCAGAAAAGTCCTAAAAAATGGTTACTTTGGCAAAACACGGCAAGCAGTCTTGGTGACAACAAAAAAATAAAAAAGCAAGCAAAAACAAAATCCAAAAAAATTAAAAAAAGGATCAAAAAAATCATCTATAGTGAAAACCACTTTGGTGGCACTTTGGGCAAGTACCTCAGCGAAAACTTGACAAACAAGCGCCTTGTGTAAATAAGCACTTTCCATCGACCGGGATCTTTTCGGCTTGTTCAATATCAACCTCCATTTCGCTTCCATCATCCATCGCATTCAGGTCTCCATCCATCACTCATCCACTCGCATCTACACCATAGCTTGGTCCTTTTTTCGTATCATGATCCCTCCTAGTACTACTCGGCCCATCCTCAAGGTCAGTTTGTCTGTCTTTATCAAAGTAGTCTATTGCATCACGCTAGGGAGCACATTCTCATTGGATCAGATTCATGTATATTCTTAAAGTCCTCAAATTAGAAAATCAAAAACATTAGAAAATCAAAATCCAAAAACATTAGAAAATCAAAATATAAAAACATTAGAAAATCAAAAATAAAAAAACATCAAAAAATCAAAATCCAAAACATCGAAAATCAAAAAATCTGAAAACATCAAACATATCAAATCCAAAATAGGTCAAAAAATAGTCAAAATTCCAAAAGAGTCCTCTTGCCAGACTACATCATCTGAGCTTGAATGTAGGCAAGTTGATCTTTGATCATCCCTAGATTAGTTAGTCTTATAGGAGTTTGTCATAATAAACTAGCATCTCATCATGTATATCATCATTTTAAATCGGGTCAAGTCATCAGTCGAACTACGTGGTCTCTGCATGTATAAGCAAGGCTAATCTGTTGATCAGCCCACGAGCTCTAGGATAGGTCTTTAGGTTTAGTTTCTTGGTCAAAATCTCAGAAAATCCCAAAAACATTTGAAAAATCAAAAATCAAAACATTTGTAAAAACCTCAAAAAATACCAAAAAAGGCCTCAAAACATTGCAAAACATCAAAAGCATCCAAATATTTGAAAAAATCCATCCACCTCATCTCACTTGCACCCGCAATAAACACCACTCATAATAAACTGATTGCCATCCTCAACCTTTGGTGAAACATTTAGAAACAAGTCTAGCAGGTTAAACGTGAAAACTCAAAAGCGTCAAGTCTCAAGTCTATGTCAGTACGTAAACAAGTTGGTCAATTCTTTGTGTCGATAGTCCATCATCCAAATAGTCCCATAACATTATTTCCTAGGATGAATCCTTCCTACAAGGGGCATTATTTATCAGAAAGAACACTTTGGATAAACGAAATGACATGCCGCCATCCACTAACATGTCGTAGGATGTATCCTTCCTACAATGGGCATTATCTTTTGGCAATAAGTTTTGGTTCTTATCCTTAAAAACACATTCCCTTTTGGTTAGCGGTATTGAAGAACATCAACTTGTTTGTGTGCTTTATCTTTTTCTTTTGGCTTATCTTATTGCGCTCAGTCCAAGGACCTCTCAATGATATCCGAACGAAGGATTTAGAGAGATAGGAATGGGGAAATGATCATTATTCTTTTGTCTATTGTGCTTGTTGGATGTTCTTGTAAAATAACTTGGTGAATAATTTCTTTGTTAGATATGTATAGAGGATGTTTTGGATAGCTTGTTGACTATTGCATTGATTGGTTATACTTTTTCTTGTTTTGGTCCAAGATGTTTGAAACTTCTAAAGTACATCCTAGCAAGGTTTTTGTATGTTAGGTGTGAACAAGAATACTCCTTTCTATTTGTCGAGTCAAAGTCCATCACACTAAGTACAATGCCATCCTGGTCCTTTATACCTTGATGCATCGTACTTATGTGTGTTATCAAACATAAGGTAAGTGACTCTTTTTTTTAAATCCCAATCCTTGATAAGAAAATCATCCATCTATCATCATCATTTCTCATCATCCTTTCTCATCATCATCTCTCATAGTGTTGGCTTGTTGGATCCTCTTGTCATCATCTAATTTCTTAATTTTCCACACTAACATCATAGCATGAATAGTTAATCATCATCACCAATACATCCATCATGCATCCATCATGCATTCATCTTGCATCCACAAACTATTAGCATACCACATATCATACATAATAGGAAACATAGATCATTTCACAATCATTTTTCATCATCATAATATAGATCTGTTAGTCTAAGCATCTCATAAATCATCACATTTGCATAAATCATGTATTTGCATAATCACAACATATCATCATCATAATATAGATCTATTAGTCTAAGCATCTCGTAAATCATCCATTGCATAATTACAACATATCACATCATCAATCTCATCTATCTCATATCATATCATCATTTAAGTTGTTTAGGATAATATAGATTTGTTATTCTAAGCATCTTAAAATCATCTCATTTGCATCATCGTCCATAACCATCCATTTTGAACCTCTTTATCATGAGATCGACCCTCAAATTGAATCTTTTTGCTCAATCTCTTGAAGGGACAATGTACTAGTGTACTTCTTTCCGCTGGGGCATCCCAAAAAATTAGAAAAAATTTGAATTTTGATCACGGTAAGATTATTCTTTGAACCAATGCAACAAGTACATTGCTTCAAAGAGGGGAAAAATTTAAACATACAAAAGTAACATTATGCATTCAATTAGGTTCATTCATCAAGTAAACTAGGTTTCACATTAGGTCCATTCATCAATTGATCAAGTTCACCTTCATCCATTTATCAGGTAATCTCATTAATTTCCATCTCCCAAGGTCATTAATTTAAAATTAGATAAACTTCATCATTAACCTTTCAATGAAATAAATAAAACATCCATTTAATAAAATCATAATGCATATTCCATCCTCTTTTGATTTAAATAAATAAAATATTTAAGTCCTAAAATTCAAAATCATCCTAATCATCATTAAGCCAACCTAATCCTAATTAGCCTAACCTAATCACCTATCACATCCTCTAGATAATGCCACTTGCACAAATAAATCAATTTATTGATTTATTAAAATCATCATTTTCACTCAACATGGAATTTATGAGGAATATTCCCTCAAGTTTGAAAAATATGACAAGTTGATTTGTCCCTCCAACATTGCATTTATTTCTCATTTTCTTGTCCCCCTCTCAAAATTTATTGCACAAATTTGAATTTGAAATTCCCTCTCATGGGCATATTTCCCAAATCTTGCACAACCTTCAGCCTATCACAACTTGACAAGTGGCCTTCTTTCATTGGTCCACATTTAGTCCCACATTTACCCATTATCGCCAATCTCTCATCAAGAAAATCTATAAATAAGGACCCCATTTTTCATCAAAAGGATCCACATTTTACATGCAAAGTCACTCTCTTGGTTTGAGAACTAATTTTGTTCTCCATCTCTATTGCATCTCATCATTTTAGCTTTGAGCAAGGATTGGGAAAGGGTCATTTGCACATTTGACACCAATCCACTATGGAATAGATACTTGTTAATTATTTTCATGATGCTTTTAGTCTTCTTTTATCATTTTTTGCATTTTAAAAAATTTACAAGGTATTTCATAGGAGCATTTTGATGGATTTGTGAAATACTAACCCCTACATGAAGTTTAGTGTTTGCAAATTTTAATGGATGCTTCATTGTGGCACTAGAAGGAGGGCACCTTGTTTGTTTATGATAAACTCCAAAGATTTGGATATTCGTAATACATGGAAATCAAAATCATTTCATATTAGCTTTCTTATGCAATAATATCAACGATGTTGCTTGCAGTTAAGAAGCTTTGGACGTTCTAACTGTTTATACAGTCATGTCATAGTCTTTGTTCTTAAGCTTTTAGATGGCATTAATCATTAAAAAGTGTATTTATAAGCTTTCTAATAAATAGAAATTTTCTAGATATGACTGGCTACTGAGAAACAAGACTAGCTGACAGGTATTACAACTCATAAGAAAACTATTGCAGTGATTATTGTGGTAAACACAAAACGCTAATAGAAAGCTACTTTACTTGTATGCTCAGACAAGAATGGTAACTATTAAGTCTTCGATACTACTTGAATGTGTTTTTCCCCTGTGCTTTTCAAGGGCCAACCAAGGAGTCTTCAACAACAAGGGAGGTATAACTATTTCCATTTGTCTCATCTATTTCCCTTCTTGTTTTATCACTCTTTAGGCTAGTCTTGAAGTGTCATTAGTCTTTTATCATTCACATTTTTAGTTATTTTGCACATTAGAGTAGGGTAAAATTCCAAGGTACACAATGCCAATCTGTCTAGATACTACCAACTTACACAGTGTAGTCTTCTACTCCTTCAAGTGCGCAGTTTTGACTTCTTTTATATTATGTCTTTGGAGTGCTCAGTCTTCTCTGAGTAGATATGTATTATGGTCGACACTCAGTTTAGCTCGATAGAAGCAACATTATAAACAATCACTCATGAATGATTAGGGACCAAGCGATCATTTTCCTATTGTTTCCTACAACTCCTCATAAATGTGTCATATCTACATTTGGTTGTGGAAATGAATTCATGTTTAGTATTATCAAACATTTATGGTATTACTGCCACCATCCAAAATTGTTTGTCTTGCCTTATCACCTATGCAGTAAAGAAGGGATAGAAGGCAGTGTAGAAAATTTTTATGTGGGGGCAATGGACCAAGTCACAAGCTATATGATATTGGTAGTAAGGAAACAAGAATAGGTTAGTAGCAGGCGCATAATACTTTTGAATATTCTTGTTGCTTGTCAGCGCCTCTGTAGGTACACATTTTTATACTCTGCACCTTCTCCCTTGGTTCTTTCCTTTTGAAGTGACAATTTTAAGCTGGTCTTCTATGATGACACTTCTTGTTAATGATTGAATCCTTGCAAAAACAATGGTCAACAATATCATATCTAAGACAAATCTCTACTAACTATCAACTTGTGGCATGAATATTATTTTAGTAAAATAGAATCTAGCAAGCATTGAAACATTAATGTGTAGACAGTGGTATGTTTGACTTGTTAGTGCAAGATATTGATGGTGGTTGTAGCTATGTGCTAATTGGGAGAAATTCTTTTTGATAGGGACTGCATTTTGATCTTTTGATATTTCAACAAATACATAGTTAATACTAATGTATTGTGAATGTGGAATATTGATGCAACACTTTTTGGTACTTTACTTTGTGGTTGACAATATTAGTTTTCTAAATCAATATTTCAAGGGATGTATTTGTGACCTTCAACATAGCTATGGTTTTAAAGGAAATCTAATGTTATGTTTTTCATAATAGGGCTAACATCAATGAAGGCATTAATTATTTTTCAGGTCAATAAGGATTTATTTAAACCTTTTGCAAATTTATCTTGGCTATCTTAAGTATTAAGTGCTGATTTTTGTCATTTCTTTGTTACTTGAGTAAGCTAACATTATAGAGCCCAAATGTTATTTAGAGGAGTTGTGATTTATCTTTTAAATATCTCAATTAAAATAAATTTATTTTAAGACTTTATTTTGTAATGTTTATAGGTACAAACAAAGGAAAGCAAAGGTGAGAGTGAAGAAGGTACAAAAACAAACAAAGACTAATGAAAGGACAATGAAGGAAAGTAAGGAAGGCAAGGAAAGCGAAGGTGAAACGAAGAAGAAAAAAAAAGGAGGAGAATGAAGATGACATTTTGGGGGAGATTATTAAAGTGTTTTTTAACACTTTAGTGTTCGTTTTTAAACACTTTTTGTGAAATTGTTTATCTTTTCATTTTAGGACACTAATTTTTGTTTGGGTCTAAAAAGAACACTTTGATTTTTCATTTGCAAAGGGTTAAAAGTGAAACTTACACACCTACTAGATTTCAGTTTGGGCTAAAATTGGACAAGCAATCTTCATCTTTCCTTTAGCCTTTTAAAACAAATCAAATCATTTATTTGAAGGATAAAATGAATGTGTGCTTTTATTTTTTTGAAATTATTTACACAAAGTAATATCATCAAAAGATGTATGCGCTTCTCGCGTGCCTCACGGTGATCTTGAGAATCAAAAGGCTTTTGGTGACATTAAGTTACATAAATAATTTCCCATACACACTTCGATTTGGGTTTAAAAGTGAAAATATTGTGCGAGTGTGAGTAGAGCATCATCGCGTATATTCTCTTTCTTTGAGTCGTCAAAGATTGATCGAGTTACGGATTTTGTCTTTGCTCACTTTTGTTTATCCTAGAGGGCCTGCCTTGGGGAAAAAGTACTCACCCAAGGGAATGACTCAACCGGTAACACACTAAAGCCAAGAGTATTTCTAGCCAGGATATAAATGTTGGTATTGGAAGAAATTCCAGTATCATGTGGTTGATTCCGACAAGATGGATCTAAAAGGGGACTCTTGCTATATGGATCAATCTCCACAAATAGAAAGTCCTTACTAGAACCCATGTTCTAGAATTTTCCAAAATCCTTAATCTATTTGTTGGTGCAAGAATGGTCATTTTGAAGCTTCCCCACACTTTTATGGTCTTTAGTAGAAATTGAAAATATGCCATGGGAGTTTCATGGGTGTTGATGCTTGGCTGCCCCGTATAAGTGAGTGTCATGGAGGGGAGCCAATGGGGTCAAGCATCTAACGATTCACTAAAGATAAGTGTAGCTAGACTTGTATAAGTGGGGATTCAACAAATATTGTCTTACACATCCATAGGGTTTGTACTTGTTCTTGGTTTGAAAACACAGTGCTTTATTTGAAAACATTTGCAAACAAACATTTAATATGATCACCAAAATTTCAAACCCTTTAGGAGGCAAATATCATTGACCAAATTCTTGTGTTATTGCTTGCCCTTTGGATTACATCCTTAGAGGTTTTTAAGCACTTGAATTTACATCTCAATTTCCCCACTAAAGTTAAACAATAGGTAACCCTTGCCTTAAATTCATCAAAGTTTCACATAATATACCTTGTGAAATGAGATGAAGTTGAGACATTGGACATTCAGTTTGAAAGCTAATCAAGAGTATTTTTGTGGTAAAAATAATCCATTAAGCAAAGATTAAAAACAATTGGACCCCACACATGTGTCTCCAATGATTTTATGCAAAATCAAGATCAAGAAACAAAAGGTTAAAGCCCTTAGTCTAATAGCCTGTCAAGAACATCTCTCTATGTTATACGAAGTTAGACAAAGATTTATTTTCAAATTTTACAAGAAGGATTCAAGGAACAATCCTGGTTTGTATTTGTTCTATTATTGACAAAACCCAAATCTTTTTAGAAAGTTTGAATATCTTGTTTAGAGAAAAGCTTGTTCTTCAATACCTAGGTCTAGGCAAACAAAGTGTCTTTTTTAGGTTCATCTTAGGATCAAATCAAATCAAAATCCTTTTGATCCATCTTTCAAAAAATCAAAACAAAAATAATCTCACAATCACCTTTTGGAAAATCTTGAGATTATCCTTAATACTAGGCTTTTTTGAAAAATAAAAAATCATCAAAATCATTGAGACTAAATCCTTGAAAACATCATCAAAATAACCTTTGGCTAGGTATGTGTAGATGCATCCTTTTGCTTATGCTTATTCAAAATCACCTTGTTTAGCTTAGTATATGTAGATGAATCCTTCGTCATATGCTTAGTGAAACTATCATCTTGTTTGGATAGGTGTGGATAGATGCATCCTTCTTCCTGCACACATTCAAATTATCATCCTTTGATCAAGTCTATCCATTAGATAATCATCCAAACATCTTAGGGTCTATTTGTTCAAAATCAAAATCAAAATAAAAATCAATCAAGGACAAATCCCAAAATCAAAATCTGCAACATATCCAAAAGTCCCAAAAGCCTAGTATTTCCTTCAAGATTTACCAAAATATCATAACATCCACATCATTCATCTTTTACATCATCATCATATCATCTTTCAATCCACAAGATATGCTAAAATAATTTCACTTTGGGGCATAAAATAAAGTTGAGTCCAAAGAAATCAAGAGATTCATCTCCCATTCTCAAAAATTGATCCTTGTTTTATGGTTTAGACTAGATCTCAATACAAGAAGAGCATGGAAACCAAGAAAGAAAAACCTGCTTCAAGTGATTTGAGTCAAAGAACTCCTGAAATGAATCCCATTGGGTCAAGAAATCTCACAATTAACCTTCTAACATCATCGCAAAATCTGCAAAAGGAAAACCAAGGAGAGGATCTTACCCTTGGTTACATCATCAGAAGTGTTGCTTGTAAGGTCAATGGGTGAGTGTTGGCATCCATATAAGGAGCCATGCTCATACCTTATTTTCCTACCAACACTAGTAATAGAGCACACCACCGACTACTTGCCTTTGTCATCTACTAGTTGAGCAACAACGTCCTGGAATTGCAACCTTCTACTACATGTAGTGGGAACAAGCCTGGTCTTGTCAACCAAAGCACCTTCTTGAATAGTAGGATCGAGCTTTTGTGAGCTCAAACGAATAGACCTCCTTATTGACTTACTCATTTTTTCTTCTTAGACAAGCACTCAAACTTGATTAGTCTTAGCCCACAAAGTGCTCTAATTGCTACAAGAATGACACTATTAGCAGTTAATTCCCTTGTATTTATTGTGTGAGGTAATCGCAAACTTCATCAATGCTTAGTAAAAATGTATGTGCAAACATGGCAATTTGGTAGATGTACTGTCATAGTTTAACTAGAGTTGCATAAGAATCCAAAGATCACCCTTCATGATTTCCAACAACATCTTCACACATATTAAGATCAACATGACTACACAAGAAAGGAACAATTCATTAATGCTTCACCAGTTGTACAATAAAACAACCACCATGTGCCATTTTCCAACTTCAAATACTACCTACTGATCTCCTGAAGAGTTGGCAGATCAAACAGTTTATCTCGGGCTAACTCGGTTTGACATCCAACGAAGCATCATTCACCTTCCTCATGACCAATAACATTAATCCATCTCGGAAACCAACTACCATGTTGGTAGGTCCTATGCACTTTGCAAACTGAACGGCTGGAGCTACACATCACAATCTCATTGACCTCGCAGCTTTTAACCAACCTTCATCTTCCTCTTGCGAGCTAGCAGGGAACAACAGAGATTTACATTATCTTTTGATCATGGTTGTCAATCTTAAACCATGGGTTATGAGATCAATAGTGGAGATTGGGCCCCACATTCCATATAGGACACACATCTTCCTTTTGCTGACCTCGCGCCAAATAACAGGGCGACACCTTAGGTCTGCGAGTTGGTGGGTTATGATCAAGTTCTTCTCCCATATCTTCGAATTTAGAAAACCTACACATTGCACGGTTAGTATTTAATGAAAGGCTTTTGCTAAGCTGTCGGTGACATGACCACTGGGGTTAATGGCTTAGGCTTATGTCAGCGGATTAAAATTAAAACCCAACTTTGATTTTAATACTTTATTTCCTCCACAAGGTTTTATTTCCTAAGTCTCGGGTTGCCTCATGTTTCATCTTTTAAAAAACAACTTATGTTGTTGTTTGTCGTCTGCCTAGTAATTCCCACTTCTCCTTTTAATGAATGTTTTATTTTGCAAGGGTTGGTTTAGTACTTCTGTTGATCTATTTCCTATAGATATCAACAGTGCTCACCATCCCATGATCGGGAATTGAAGGATCATGAAATCATGGGTCAGCACCATGTGTCCTATCTAGGGGATCAAATTTGTGCTATCGCTGACCAACTTCCATTTGATCTGAGTTGTTCCCTGCCATCCTGTGATGGTGCTTGGGTTGATTGCAAAATCATGGCCAAGCACCACGTGTCTCATCCGATGAAGCCTAAAGAGTAAAAGAAACACTAGCCAGCATTAAATGTATTAAGGGGTGGATTACTAAAGTGTTCTTGAGATGCACATGTTCTAAATCGATGGATATGTTATAATCTCGTTGGAAAAGTTTCTCAAAGGTTAACGAAATGGATGGCAACTGTGTTAAAGGAACGAGATCATTGATGCTTAAGATCAATGGTTGCCCACCATTGCACGATCAGAAGTTTCAGGATTGTGATATAGCAGGCAACCACCACATGGACCTCCTTCATAGTGTATGGTCAGGTGGGCCCCTGATTGTCGTGTTGGAAATTGTGTCAGCTTGTTTTGAAGGTGGTCGTCAATGATTTGATCAAGCTGAAGAATCAACGACTTGAATTTAAATTTGCATCAAATATGGTTGGAGTCTTTCGTGCAACATGAAATTGAGCTTTAATGGCAAATGAGATACTTGCTAGTGTAATTTGATCGACAATAAAATCAATTTCCATGTTGGTCTGTATCACAAAGCATTCAACTATTTCGTGGAGTAGTTTCAGAGCTGACGGTAGAATTGTGAATTTTTGTAGCTAGAATTTGGGAGTCTTGCAAACAAAGCCATGAGTTTATTTTCTATGCCTCCCGGTCATTTTTCATTTGAATTTGGGAAAGGCTTAGGTGGATGTGCTGTGAGCTTGTTGATGAATGTGTTAGGGCTATAGTTTAATTATAGTTGTGAGAAATTGTAGTGTTTTTTCCTATAATTTTCTATCTCTGGTTAGTCTTAGCTATCTCAATTATAACGTTGTAAAGAAGCCCTAGTTTGTCTGAGATGGCACTACCCAAGCAACATCCTGGCCAGACTGAATATTTGAAATGAAACTTGTATGATGATTTCCTGGATCAATTCCCCTTGTCAACAAATGATAGGAGGAAGGGATTGCTCCTAATGCGAGGGAAAATCCTGGGGGAAGGGTTAGTGTATAATTGCTCCAACATTGTCGATGCTAGGGTTCCCCTCACTAGCTTGGAATTATTCAGATTGTGGTACGGACAGAGGAATTTTCCTCACCCTTTTTCAAATGGATGGATGTATGATATGGGGAAGCTGGTGGTACCAAATGTATTCCCTAATGTAGACCTGCTTAGGGAAGTGGCTGTAAGATATGACCCTGTTACATGGATAATCAGGGACAATGATGGAAAGGTTCTATTGAGCATTAACAGAGAAGAGGTCCAACATTATTTTGACTTGAGTGAACTAAGTGAAGACTTGGTTCCTATCAACCTTGAGGAAATGAAGCAGGAGTATGCAAAGTTGAAATCTTTTTTTAGAGCAAGGTTGCTTCCACCTCATTTGGCTAAGGCAGGAGATTCAAAATTTCATATCTGCCCCAGTGAATAGGAACCTTTCAAATTAAATTGTTTTACAAACCATTTCTTGGCCACTTTCTATTCTTTATGTCAAATTTTGGGTTTCAGTCCTAGTATGGTAATGCCCATTACTTATATGTTCATGCGGGTGCAAATACAACACCCTAACTTCTCTGTGACCTATGACTTCACTTCTTTCTTGGCTGAGAGGATGCATGAAGGACTATCAAAGTTAGAAAGAAATGATACCGACACTCAATTCTTTTGGTATTCTATGCTAATGCATATGTTTTTGTTTAAGAATGTTGATTTTTTTCTCTGAGAGGATGAAATTAAGGTAATTAGTTGATGGAGAAAGATTGTCAGTACATATATGGGCTATAGATTTATCTTGTAATAAGGAAAGCATTAGTTATGTGCAATTTGATAATTGTTTTGCTTCCAGATTAAGGGCTAGATTAATGGTGAATATACCTAGGATCCCTAAGGAATTACATGATTTCCTCAGGCCAAAGGAGAGGAAGCCAAAATTGAAAGTTTACCATAACTGGGGTGACATTATCCCATACCTAGTCAGCATTGTCTTGAGAGTATATAGTTTTTAGGGAGCCCCTCATATATTGCCATACAATGTGCAACCAAGAGTGGGATTTATAGAAGTTATGTGGCAGATAGGTTGTATTCATGAGGACAACCTCACTCGAAGGGGTAAGGAAACATTTTTCTCAAATTATACAGTGGTGTCTGATTTTCTATTTTCAAAGGGAGGCTGGACGCATTTTGATAATTTCTTTAATGATTACCATTTGAGGTGTGGACCAAAGCGACATCATGATCCTGAGGGTTTCTTTGCTCTTTTCAGACAAAAAATAAAAGCTGGAAATTTTTTGTATGAGTTCAATTTCCCTAAAGACTTGATTAGAAATGAATTTGATTTGAATAGACAATAGTTGAACAAGGAGAAATGGATAGCTTATGGTAAGCTACTAGATGTTGTACACAAAATGGATCTGAAATATGATCCATTATTGGAGTTCAGTCCCCACCATAAGAAAATTGATTTTCTGATGGGAAACTTCAAGGAAATTATGGGTACATTAAGGACAAAAAAGGTAAATTTAGAATTGAGTCTAGGTGTACAAGAGCAAGGTGCCAGACCAATTGAAACAAGGCTAGCATACCAGCCTACAAAAAGGTGGACCATTACATGAGGAAAAATGATAGTGGCAGTGATGAAGAAGAAGTGGACCAAAAAGGAAAACATATTATGGAAGTTCCTCCACAACCAAGTACAAAATTCAAAGTTCTTGGGGCAATCAAAATTATTTATTTAGAATCATCACCGAAAGACAATCCCTCATCACCACCATCTGAGCCAAGCCCTAAGAGGCAAAGAATTGATCAACCACAGGAGGATCTAATGGATGAGATTATTGTTACTGATCAAGACATGGAAGTTGGGATGCCTTCCCCTTCTAGGCCATCTGAATTAGTTTTATCTGATTTAGATATGAAGGGTAAAAGTGTACAAGATGCAAGAATGGAGGCATGCAAGGAGTTTCTAGATGACAATACATTTGTAAAAACTCCTATATTCTTGCAATTGGTATGGAGGATGAAGTTTGAAGAGTATCAAGATAAATGTAGGCAGAGAAGAGAACTAAGGCCTAACAGGTCAGACTAGGAGAATGACGAGGAGGTAAAAGTTGAATTAATGGAAGAATTCAAGAACATCACTCCTAAAGAAGGAAGAAAATTAGTGAGTCGGGCTGGTGTATTAATTTTTCCTGAATGGGACATTGTAGATGTAGTAGCCTTTAATGCTATTATGAAGTCTAAGAATCCCTTTCAAGACTCTGAAGAAGAGGTCAAGGCAGCATTACAAAACTCTTCTTTCAGTGAGGAATATGAAAATTTAGCAATTTGGGAATTGACCACACAAGGGAGAAAACCAAATGTTTTTGATATTAATCCAAATTTCAAGGGAGGATTGATAATAAAGAGAGATTCAGAGACCTCAACCACTGAGGCCAATAATTTGACTGTAAATGTGGCCAAATTGGCCCAAAAGACTGCTAAAAGGGAGGAAGCTGAAAGGAAGAGCTTAATGGAAAAATATAACCTTTTGATTGAGGAGTACAACAAGATGCAGTAGAAAAATGTTGAGTTGCAAACTGAAGTGGAGAGGTTTAGGTATAAGTAGATTGGGGAGACATCAAGTGCTCCACGAACCAGTACATTACCTTCCATAGCAAGGTCAGTGCCTCTTGCTTCTCCAATTGTTTCCACACTAGGATCTCCCAGTCAGAATCTTGTCCCCACCCTTTCTTTAGAGGAAGTTTAAGAAGAAACATAGTGCTCTATCGATCCTACAAAGAAGCAGCTCTTGCAAAAAATTGATGAATTGTAGGCATCATTAAACAAAAGTGAGGAGGGATCTCTCTTAGAGAAAAAGGAATTGTTACTACTGTTTTGAGGCATTTAAATGAAAAGGTTGATAGAAAAATTCTATCTATACATTCTTTATATTCTTTGTTGTTAGCAGTAATAAAGAATATTGATAGGGATCAGAAAGTAGCAATACCAATAATTGAAAATTGAATCCCTAGGGTCAGTGATCTGGATATCATGTATAAGGCCTCAAGGTTTGATATAAATAATAGGCCCCAATCATTAAAGCCTACTCATGTGTTAGTAAAATCATTGCAAGGATTTCAAACCTTACTAGATGACTTGAGTAGGAAGATTAGGAAGCTGGTGAATAATTTCAATGATTGGGGCAACACATTGTTACCTGATATAATTGATGAGTAGGGGAAAATCAGGTCATTTCAACAATGGCAGGCTAAAGCAAGTGAGGCCATCAATGATCAAATAAAGTCAATTTGTGATGAGTTAGACTATGATTTGTTGGTGAGTTGTATGGACAAAATCATTAGTACCAGCTCATTTTTGGAATCTTTTGAAAGGGATGTGAATCAAGTAGCGGTAAAATACACACCTTATATTACCAAGGTGGATGAGGTAATTAATTTTGACTGGCCGACTGATGATGAGTAGTAGAATTGGGTAACTAAATATTTGAATGAGGAGGAGTAAAAGGAGTGAACTACTAACATGTTGCAGATCAGATGTTGCGGTTGCAACGGTTCCATTTTTGTGTTGATAGGTTTCTCGGTGAGGTTTTCTTGTGGTTTTTTGCATCAACTTTCCTCAGCTGATATGATGAAAAAGAATATTTTTCAAGGTGGTGGCTATTGTAACAAATTTTGGAATATCACCAGGTGTTCCAATTGACTGGTGACAGGTGTACTTTTTGGCCTGGTGCTTGTTTGCTCCTTCATTTTCTATAAGAATGATTTCAAGGCCTGAAGTATGGGTTAGCAAGTTAGGTAATTTTTTTCAAGTCTAGGTGAAGTTGCAGAGCGAATTGTAAAGTCTGATGGTTTTAGAGAAATACAATTTAGGTTTTGAGTCATTATGTAATAGGTTTTGAGTTCATAGAGATTTAATGTTGTATAACAGTACTAGCATTTGAGTTGAAATAAAAATTCAAGCTCATGTCTCTCTATTGTACTTGCATATCTGAACTTTGAATGAAATAACTAATGGTTGTTTTATCCATCTCACTATTGTGGTGTGTATGATTCTATTTTAGCTTTAATTCAAAGAATTAATCAAAATGATTGAATGGGATTATAGGAAGATATGTGTTGTATAAGGATTTGATGAGTAGTCCTGGGTTAGAATTCATACTGATGAAATTGTAATGCAATATTGTCAGGGATCTTATATGTGATGTATTAAATTTGTTATAAACCTCTAGATGCTTATGAATTTTACTCCTGCAATGGATATATGGCACTGATCTAAGTTGTATTTATTAGTGTAGTTCAATATTTGTTTGTCTTTTCCTAGAGCTTGCTACAAATTGCAAATCATTGACTATCTTATACAATGGATTGTGTTTAGTTATCTCATGCTCTAGATAGTTGATATTGTCTATGAACAACTAATTCTAGTTGATAGTATCTTATCATGTTTAGCTATTAAGTGAGATCATCTGCTATTTTTAATGTTGTTTATAATAATGGTGCAGAGGTTGTAAACACATTAAGGGATCACCCTCCTAGGTCTTGCAGAGCCCGAAGTGTAGGAGGCTTTTAAAGTCCTCATCAGTTGGTCTAGGTCCTTCAAGCTACCTTCGATTGGAATTGGAAATTCCATAGGTAGATTAGAAGACAAACCTGGTTATATTGTAAAAAGAACCAACATACATGTCAACCACTAAACAACCACCTCTACAACTGAATTTTTAATCTTTTATGATCACATGAAACATAAAACACACTAATTTCAAGGTTGCTAACATCACTATTGAAATGTTTTAATTTTTTGACCTTTCAAAGATTAAAAAGTACATCATTAAATTAATTATGTAATGGCACAAAAATTAAAAACATCATGAATTAATTATGTAACCACATAAGTAAAATATAATTCTATCAAGAAATTAATATCAAATAGATAATATAATCACATAACTTATACATTTCAATGTCATTGATCTTCTTCTTCATCCAACTCTTTGTCTGTATCATCCGATCCAGATTTGACATTGTAAGGATTGGTCATATCATCATCATCATCATCGATATCAGTTTCGATAATGTCATCATCCACATAGATATCATCTTCATGAACATTAACTCCTACATCATCATGATCTAGTTCCTCCTCTTCGACATCTTCATCAGGGACATTATCAACTAACCATTGATCCTAATCATCATCTACATCATCTTCTAGTTCTTCGGTATCTTCTTATTCCACCACATTATACTTTACCAGCCTTCCTCTTGGATCATGTCTAACAAAAAATGACTAACACAACTTACCTAGAACCTCTGAGTAAAATACCTGATCACATTGGCTTTGAAGAACATAGGGCTCATTTCTAGCTCACTCAATCAACCTTGCATTAACAATGGTAAATCCATTATCATGTTCAATAACAGTTTTCTCAGGATTATTTTCATTCAATCGTAGCATGTACCATAGGACGACGAAAAAAATTAATCTGAAAGACTTAAAGTCACACTCAAGTATACCATCCAAAATCCCGTAGTATCGATTTTTTGAGACTTCTAGATGTATGTCGCTTCTACATGACACATTAGTCACCTGAAAGACTATAGTTATACCAGAATCACAAGTTTTCTTCATGTCATCCAACATTTTGATTCAAAATTTATGACCATTGCACCACATAGCCTTGTGGTGTTTCACCTACAATATGTCAAACATATAAAAATTATTGCAATATCATCAATTGATAAACATATTTATTCCTGGCCGAATGTATGCAAAGAAAATAATCTCAACATATATATACATCAATATACTTGAAAATAATTAAATAATATGGGTGATTAATATATTTATGCGTACCTTTTTATCTCTTAAACCATATGCTAAATTAATTTCCCTTTGTGTAACATTTGAATGTCCATTACAATGAGCTTCTTTAACCAATGAAGCCACACCTTCCCATGTTAATGCGCAACCAGATTTTGACATTGTTCAATCCATACCCTCATCAAATCAATATTGTTGGCGACGTACAAATATAGTGCATCCCACTCTCAACCAACTGTACCAAAAAAATTGAAATTCACAAACGACGTATAATTAGTTAAATACCACAATATATGACCTTAATTTATAATTCATGTATATTGAAAATTAAAAATTAAATAAGTACAATATACACAAAAACCATATGTAAAATTTATTCCAATTAATCTCCATGACCATCTAATAATTACCTCACTTTCCTCAATCTACCTTTCCCCAACAGGTACTCCCCTTTGAATTTGTTAATGGAGTTGGGATCCCAAATTCCATCTACATGGATCTTTACTGCAAACTTAGGAAGACATTCACTAATGTACACCATGGTCTTGTATACCATATATGCCTCCACCATAGAACCCTCAAGATGTGCTCTTTGTCTAACCAAAGCCTTCAAAAATTTCAAGTGCATCTCAACCATTCACATTGACCTTGTGTGCATAGGTCCACACAATTCAATCTCCTCAACTTGGTGTATAAGGTAGTGTTCTTGTGCATTGAAAAATGTTGAAGGTAGACACTTTGCATTTCACACATTAGACAAGGAATTTTAATCTTCCAATAATTTATATCTTCTTTATGGATTTATTTAGATGATCGCCATCTACAAGTGATTCAAGGCACAAATATATTAACGATATTTATCAAAATATATAGTATATTACATAACAAGTAAAAAAAATGGAAATTATAAGATGTATACAACGAATTGAACAAATCTCGCTAGTTATTTTTTAAGATCATATATAACTTGCTTGACATTGTTGTCAAAGTTGTCTGGGAGAGATAGAGGTAGAACATACTGCAACAATTATAAAATGATCTTTTCATTATTTTTCCAAAAGTAGTAAACAAAATACACTGAAAAGTACATGCACTATACAAGTGTATATAATATACCAGAATAATTACCTTAATGAAGGTATTCCAATCATGCATTTTCATCCCTGACCCAAATTCACCTTTCTTTGTTATTATATTGTTTATGTTCGCAACAAATCCTATGGTAAATCAAATTTTTTGTATGACTTCTTTTATAGCATTGCTTTGCTGCTCCGTTAATAACCAAGGAAGGGCACTTATATTAATTTTGTCTCCATCGCTATTTAATTGAATGACATTTTTCATTGCATGATTGGCTTCCTGAATGTCAGTACAAATTTTGACAATTTTTTCTTTGTCATGCCTTCCATCCAATATTTTCCATAACATCTATGTTATATTCTTTCTGATATGCATTGTATCAAACAAATGCACAATTTGTAGCTTCTCATAGTAGGGCAACCTACTAAATTGTCTGCGATAACTTTTCAGTCCCTATGGAAGCCAACCATTAATTCCTTGATGACCTTCATGAAGCATATAAGTTTAAAAAATTAACAACGATAATCATTGTCAATTACAACATGCGTAAACACAACACAATATAAAAATATAAATTCAAAACATATTATATATGATAGATAAACAATTTGATCCGACAATTTGATCTGATGTATAACCTTGATGATTAATTCTATTATATTCCAATGTATAACCTTGACAATAAACAATTTGATCCGATGTATAACCTTGATGATAAACAATGAGATGCTACTACATTAAATAAAATTGATGTAAACAAATACCTAGAACAATCATTGCAACATTATGTGCTCCCTCTTTATTGACATCCATGGAGGAATGTTATTGTTGATAACAAAAATAGACCACACTGAGTAAATAGATCTCAGCTCTCTAAATGGATTGACACCATCCGCTCCCAATGAAAGCCTGAGAATACGAGGTTCTTCTTTAAAGTGTGGCCATTTTTCCTCCATATCCCTAAATGAACAACCATCCACAGGAATTTGAAGAATGTCATCTCCACTTTTATTCCATGCATGGTAATCCATAAATTGCACTAAGCTTTCACACCTAAATAATCATTGTATACATGGAATAATGGGAATATAATGAAGAACCTTGCAAGGCACCGTTTTTGTTAGTTGATCTGTTCGACATCTACTGATATGACATTCTGGGCATTCTGCTACAAATTCTTGTTGTTTATGATATATAATATGATCATTGGGGTGTGCATCTATTTCTTGATACTCCATTCTGATATCTTTCATAATGGAACATAAATCTCAGTATGAGCAAGGTAAAATATTTGATGGTGGTAACAAAAATTCACCAATCAATCTACAAAAAAAATAAAAATATTCATATAAAGAATATTAATGGTACATATTTCATCATTTATTTACTAGTGATGAACTAACAACAATTAAAATAGATGAAAAAAGATGACATATATGACATACCTTAAAATTCATGGCATTGCTATGTTTGATAAACCATTCATAACCTTCAAGTTCAATAGCAACAATACAATAGAGAGAAGAGTTATTTCAAAGCCTTCATAAAGGGGCTTGTATGCCTTCTCAAGTACAGGTAAATCATGAACATCATCAAAGTCATCTTGATCATCATGATCATCTTTGCCACTAAATGTGTCATGGATCAATGTATTTGTACCATCATCTTCAACTGTGTTTTCTAGTGCATGATCATCTTCGATATTCACAGCTCCATGTTCGTCTGCTTGCAAAACCACATTCTCCAGGCCCTGATAATCCATATCATCTACCCTAGGGTGCCCCACCTTTATAATAATGATTGACACAAATAAACCATGATCATTATCAAATGATTATATATATATATTTATAAAATGTTAAAATGATATAAACATTTACAAATTCAATCAATATAAATGCATATAATGAACAACTTACCAATGGATGATAATCATGCCCCCTTCAACGTGACCATGCTACCTACAATTTTTCTTAGTTGTTGTGATTAAAAGTAATCCCGTCTTTAAGCCCTTGCAATTATTGCAAGGACAATAACATTTCCAATCACCCTTTCTTTTCAATCTAGCCCACAATCTATCAAGTGTCTCTTCATTTTTTTTTGGACTAATATTATCTGACATGATTTTTTTTACCAAGCTTGACTATTTAGATCTTTAAAAAATATCAAAATCACACACCAATAATTTTTATTCATAGATAGGTAACATAATCTAATAATTTTGATATTTTACACCAAAAAAAATTGGCATGCAACCACCCCTAAAAAAGAGAAGATGGTCTGAAGTTAATGACCCCAAAAAACACTTTAAAATGCTAATTCCAAAACTTATTAAATTCTGATTTTACTATGATTTCCAATCATTAAGACTCCTAAAATCAGAATATTGAACTTGATCACAAACTTCCTACAACAATGGAGGTAGTGAGCTAGTAAGAGCAAGTGACCCATTCCTAAGGAGCAACAAGTTGGAATCATCATTGCCAATGTCAATATAGATTTATCCTTTTAGTTAAAAATGCAATGTGTCACTTCTTATGATGAGCTTATCCCTAGGGTCCTCAACATTGAGAGAGCCCTGATAAAAAACAACAGAAGCATTGGTAAGTGCATGATTAGGGTACAAACCCTAGGCCTCCGTAGAAACATAAACAATAACTATAGCGGATTAGTGAGGTTGCAATACCAGAAGGATTGAGACATTGTAGGTAATAACAAAATCTTGCAATCTAAAGATTATAGCCAATAACAAGCACACTATGTAGCTTAGTGACATTTTAAAATGTAATCTACAATAAGAAGAATGACATTCACTTGAGATGTGACAGTCAAAAAGAGGCTGAGCAGTGACAAGATAATAAAGCTCAAACCTTGCATAGTAAAGTGGAGATTTTAACAGTGAGTTTCCTTGCCCCCTTACTGACCTTAATGGTTTTTCAAATGATTTTGGTAGTGTTAGACAAGGAAAATGCAATCATGGAATGACTTTCCAAATGAAGTAACAATGGTAAACATAAGTTCAATGTTTCTTCTTAGCCATTAATGTATAATGGAGGTAGTGGATTGCATGTTTGAGCAGTGTTTTGAGACTCATCAAAGATGGGAGAATAGTGAATAATACCTTGTGGACTGTGAAGTAGTGTCAATAAGGTTGAAGGATCTTAATAACTACGATACCATGAAACAATGAGTCCCCTGTAGTAACTAGGCAGTCTAAAGGGCATAGTTTGGTTTTATAGAAGGATGCTCATGAAAGGAATCTTCAAGTGATAGTGACTGAGTTATTTGAGATTGCAGTTGAGGGTGCAATACCCAATCTTAAAGGAAGTTAGAAAAACAATAAATGTGCAAGAAAATTGAATCGTACACAACAAAAAAATTCATAATTTTATCTTCCATAATGCCTTGAGTTTGAAGACAAAACTCTTATTGTATCTTCATGATGAAAGTGGTGAGCTTAATGGTCAATCACTGGCAACAATGATTTTAAAACATGCTATTGTGCTTATGTAGGCAACATTTTAAGCAAGGCAATGAGTGGTGGTTTGGAACAATGGTAGGTATGAAAGACTTGCTTTATATGCATACTATGCAGTCTAGCTTAAGACAAGGTTCCTAGAAGAGATGGAAGGTGGATTATGGAACTCAAGGGTTACCATGAAAAGGATTAAAGCAAAGACTGAGATCTATTTAAAAGTCACAGTCATGAAGATATTAAAGATGTCACATGCAAAACCCTAGTAGCTAGAGTAATGAATACAATGCCAAAGAGGATAGTGTGCTGGGGCAGATTTAGGAGATCTCCACATTATCTAATTACAGGGAAATACATCATTTATTTATTTTTTTAATTAAAAGAAATCATTTTAAACCCTATATAGGATACATTGATACTTCAAAAGCCTCTTAAGGAATTTGAGATTATGAAAATATATGTCAAGTAACATTCATAAGGTTTAGAAAATCTTGATCACTCTCTAGAATAGCCCATTAAACATGGGTTGTGCTTGAATGCACTACATAATTGATATAACACAACCACTCTGCATATCAACCAGAGTTATAGGCTCTTTATTGTAGCAAGAGGTAATCACTCTTCGATCATGCTATAATTACATCCTAACCTATTAAACTTGAGACAACCTGAATGCACCCAATTATGATTGACACCTACATTATACAACCTGAATTAACTACATTATATGGGTGCCTCCATTTCTATCACAACATAGCCACATTAAACTTGGGTCACACATGAATGCATCATGTATTTGTTATAGCACAATTGTGCCACATGACCAATAGAGTTATGGATCACATAATTATAGTCAAAAGAATCTGCTCCTTGGTTGTGATCTTATGGTGATTCCACACAACAAAATCTGGACATGAAATTCTCAAAACCCTTAACCTCTAAAAATGAAATTTGATAAGATGTTGCTTTAAAATATGATTTTCAAACCTGGAACTACAAATCTAACTTCACAACTAAATTCTACAAAAATACAATGACTACCCCCAACCTGGCAATATCTTCTTGAATTTTTTCTAATTTTTCCCAAGAAAATCATCCTTAGTTCTCCACAAACTGTCTCAAGTAGAGCAAAACACTGTAGCAATAAATCAGGCACAAACTCACTTTTCTTTATGTCAACCACAATTTGATTTTTTTTTCTATTTTTCATGTTTTTCGAAAGTTCGATGAAAATGATAGCCGACATTTCGACGAACCCCAGGTTCATCGAAATTTTGATGAAGGTCGGGGATAAACTTTCAAAAAAATGAAAATTACACATCAAATTTTACAAGCACCCAATGAGCATCTAATTTTACATATTTTCTTCGACAATTTCATCAGATTTTGTAGTCAAATGAGTTAGTCAAAATTGATTTGAAAACCTCAAGGTGAGTCAACCCTAGGTGATCCCACAATAGTGGTTTACAATTTTTGGCCAAACTGGACATTGAAATATTTTTTTTTAACTAAATCTTCACTTTTAGGCACTTATAGTAGCTAAACCGTGAGGAATTTGAAGATGATGAAAATTAGAGTTTCATGAAATTTTTTCTATAGATTCTAAATATATTTTTTTCAAAAATTTTGGAATCAGATTGCACTTCTTTTTCCATCTCCTTTGAAAAATGGTTTTTTTTTTCAGAAAACAACATTTTTAAAAAATGATGCTCACCGTATAATGTATAACATTTTTTCCATGAAGGATAAAATTCTAATTATTTCTAATGTAGATTTGTAACTCTGATATCTAGTGCATCCACTTGGTTAGATAGTTTTTTATTGAATATTTTTTCTTTAATCAAGTTTGAAAGTCAAACCAATTACATTTCAGACATAGCACAATCGTATAATGCATAACTTTTTTTGTATGTATTGAAATTCAATATTTTTTTTGTTGGATCAAGGACTTCAATAAATGGTGCACTCATATTTTTCAATTTTTTTTTTTATAATCTGCTATTTTTCCACATGTGCAAAATAGGGAGCTTATAATAAGGACTACATACTTACAAAAAGTAAATTTTAAATGAATTCATTTGATCCCCCAAAAGGTTAATGAAAAGTGATTTTTTATCAACATTTTGATAGGTGTAAAGGAGACTCTATTATAGGTATGGTTTAAAAATAGTAGGGTTCTATCCAAGGGGGGTTTGAACTAAGGTAGTTTGATCAAACCCTTTTCAATTGGAATGCTTTAAATATAAATTTTTAAGGCTTAAATCATTATATTTTCTAAAACTATGTAATTTCAACAAAAAATAGAATCTCCCAAAAATTGTAAACCAACTTTGTGGGATCACCCCCTAGGTGTGGACACTATGTTTCCCTAACTTCCTTCTAACATAAATGACTTAACAATAGTTTTGGGAGAAGAATAAAAGTGCATTAACAATCAAACCAATGAGATATAACACTTGAAACATGGAGTATTATGATATTACTGATAGAAATAACCACTAACTAGCAGACACGAGAATGTTAAGATGGCATGTACCTGGCTTGAAAATTTGTTTTTAGGCTTTGTTGGACATATTTTCCTAGGGGTGAATCGGTCTCTATAGAGGGGTTTAAAAATTCTTTCTGCAATCCTCAAATCCCAAATCTAAGCTTCTAATTCCCCCAATTTTGACTATCAAAAAATAAAAAATAAAATGTGTACGTGAGTTTTTGTGTCTTGACAACTTTGATGACAACTTTGACAGCTTTGTGAAATTACACTTTTGATCCAATTTCAATCTTTCATCCCCTATAAACCTACAAACACAAAGAAGGGAGAAAAATGTTTTCTTTTAGTGGATAAGGGTTTGCTTTGGTCAAACCTTAGTTTGGTAATTAAGCCTTGATAATGAAATAATGATAAAAATGGAGGAATTGATGGATGAACGAAGCTTGTTACACCTCACCAACAACTTTAATGACTTTCCTTAGAGGAATATATTGTAAAACATCACTTCAAGGGTTGGATCTTTCCTGAAATGGATTGATTGATTGAATACTTACTTGAAACTTGAAACCTACATGCATGAAAATATGGATTGATTCCTCAAAAACATGCATGAAAACACACAAATCTTGACACCACATGACATGATATTAAATGTTGTAATAATTGACTGATAAATCTACTCTCCAATGTTATTGACAATAATTTTTTCTCATGTGAAATTTGAATTATGCAACTTAGATTTGAATTGATAAAAATACCTTGTATTTATAGGTATTTTTTTAATTACTTGATAATTAAATATCACAAGTTGACCTTTGAAATTTGAATTTAGATCATAAAAATGATGCCAAAAATATATTTAAAATGGGTCTTAAGACTTTAGGAGGACCCATTTTCCCTTGGGAAAATGGGTCCTAGGCCCTAAACCTAGGACACGCATTTTCCAAGATGTGTGATTAAGTGTAGGCATTGATTAAATGTGGGTTCCCCTTTTGGAAAAAAGAAATTAATTAGGCTTGTGAATGCATAATTGGGCCAATTAAAGGCTTAGTGAAGTTCAATTAATAAAGGGGATGAAAAAATAGTGTGAACATGTAAAAGTGTACATTTTTCAACACTACAAGATTGCACGAATCAGGTAGGCCCCTATAAACTATAATATGCCTTGTAAAAAAATTCATGTGACTAGTGAGACTGGCATGAAACACTATTTGGTACCACATGGATGTGGAGGAGATTAGACCTCGTGACCTTTATCCCATAATTTATGATGATTTAGCAAATTGAGCTAGGCCCCTCGCCTTGATCATGCCCTTTTACTTGCAAGATTGAATTGAACATAAATTTTGTTTCATTTAGCTATTATTTTCCTTTGTTCAAAGCTACATTCAATTATTTAATATATAATATTTATTTTTAAAAAAATTATAGAAGTTTTTAGTGATGTGAAGCAATAGGATGAATGTAGGATCTAATAAAAACAACTATAAGCCTAAAAATAAATTTATTTTTTGCATATAACTAAGAATTCATCTTCATTTCATATGTTATTAAAAATTGGTCCAAAAGAGGTTTCCTATGTTATACAAGTTCTATTTTGACTACACATAAATATGAGTAGAAATGAATAGTGCTTTCTTTGAATTATCATGTTTTCTCGCATCTGCATGCATCTTGAGATCTTGAAATAAGATTATAATATTATATATATGCATGTTTATAAGATTTCAAAGGGTTTGGTTTTTGAAAAATCTCTAATAAAGGTGGAAAAAGTGTAATTTTATTATTCTATAAGGGGATGTATTTTATTATATGAATTAGAGGAAGTTTTTTCAAGGGATGGGTATGTGCAAGATCATCATGAAAAAAACAGGCCCTTAAGTGGCAAAAAAATAAAAAAAATCAGAGTTAGGAAACTTAACATAAAAATTTGAATAAGTTATCTATATTATTTCAAAAATATGTAAGAATAGAATCTGTAGAAAATTGAATGTAGTTTCTAAACTACTAGATTTTTATTTATTTTTAAATCTATTTGGTGAAAATTTGAAATTTCAATGTAGTGGTACTTAAATTTTAGGGAAAAAATAAGTAGGTGTCTATCTAACCACCCTAACCACAATAAAATGATAATATTTTTTTATAATATTTTAGATATAAGTAGAGGACTAATGCCCCGATGTGATGCATATATTTTTTGTAATTTTGTTCCAACTAAATAATTAATTATGATTTTTTTATTACAACTTTTTAAAAAATATAAAAAATTGTATGTCTGACCATCTTAACTTGGTCAAAACTTCATGAAATTCAATTTTTCTTCTTTTAATCATATAGTATGTGAAGCATAGAATGTGACGCATGTTTTGGATTCAAAAAATGTGATATCATTTGAAAGCTATAGATATTTTTCAATCAACCTATCAATCAACACTTTAGTCATAATTTGAATAGAAAATGAATAATAATTAATTATTAAATTCAAAGTAAAGCATAATTTATATTGGTGGAAAGGTAAGAATCTCCTTTTAAAACCCTTTTCATTTCATCAATTTTGGGTAAAAAGATAGTCGTCAGCCACATACCCATCATATTACCACTTTTTTGCCCACTATGATCCTACACATACCCGAATAAGGATTCCATAGTCTGATGTCTTCATGACTAGTTGAGTTATTTCAAGAGATTTTATGATTATCCTAGAAAATCTCTCGAGCCATATTTGTTGCATTGATTATTTTAGGGATTACATTATGGTACTATATGCACCCAAAATTGTATGGATCGGCCTAAGATTTTTATGGTCAAATTTGGTGGTCAAAACTATGGCCCACATAACATCCTCATTGTAGGAGTTTAGATGAACTCCTCAAACACCCCAGAATCACTTGCAAAACAAAATAGCTTCCACAAGAGAGAAATGACATAAATATCATGCTATCATTATGATGCAAGAATTCCAAATTGAATATGAGATGATTACAAATGTACAAAATTCCTTGAATATATAGGCATGAGTGAAAACCTAAAATGTATAAGATGTTGCCAAATGTTAAAATCACACTACATGTGATAACATGTGAACCCTATTTAGGAATGATAAAAAGATAGAGATAAGTTCTAGAAGGACAACTCATCTTCTAGAAGGAATCCTATCTCCTACAAGCAAGGAAGGGGGAATTACCCCATTATTAAATGATCTATTTAATTATGCAACCTAGGACTTAATTAATTATATACAAGACCTAAGTTAACTTATGCTAGTGTAATAAATAATTAATTACGCTAACACCCTCCCCATAAGTACAACTTAGGGAGAAGTAGATTATTATGCAAATGTTGCAAAGATGCAAGAAATGGGTCCCGACAACAAAGGATTGATGAAGTACCCATTTACAAATGCAATGAAAATGGGGTAAAGGAGAAAACCACATGGGAACAAAAACTCCTCCCCAAAATAGGATGAAAAAATCTAAGTGATGAAGGATGGAGGACTCCATAAGACCCCCAAGGACACCATCCATCACAAATATACATGAAAGATCCCCCCCATAAGAGAGGAATGAAAAGACCACATAGCCCTCCCAAAAAGAAGTAACTCCAGTAGGACTGAAGAAACCACATCTCTTGAAAGGAGTGAGAGGGTGGCTGCATGAATGCAATCTTTGAAGGTGGAATAGGTTTAGTGCAAGATGTCTCCATTGAAGTAGAGGTGACCTCAACAAATGAAGAAGTCAAAGAAGGTGAAGACTCAAGAGTAGCCTCCAGAGAGGGAAGATCAACAGGATCCTGTTGCACTGAAACAAAAGAAGCCACATTTGTAGCAATAACAACAACAATAGGAGGATGAGGATATGGAATGGAAGGCTCAAGAACAGGATCTGAAGAAATAAGCTCAAAGTTCATAAAGCCAAATGTCTCCTCAGAATGATGGTTCACACTAGAAGTGTGAGGAACAACTGCAAGAACATAAGCACTATCAATATAAAAATATGCAAATGAATACAACCAAGACGAGTGATCCACCGCCCTAGTAGCAATAACCACTCTACTCTCCAAGTCTCTAATGATAACAAAATCAGGTGTAAACTTCACAAATCTCCCATTGCCTCCATGTGTTATCTGATATATGGAAAGAAGGTTGTTTGTCAAATGAGGAACACACAAGACATCTTGAAAAGTATTGTCCCCAAAACTAATAGACCCCTTCCTTGTAACACTCATGTATGTATTGTTTCCCATTAAAATAGGAGACATAGTACAAGGCTCAAAGGAAGTGAAAATAGACTGCGAAGATGCCATATGATGAGAAGCTCTTGAATCTAGAAGCCATCTTCCTGATTCGTGACTTGAATAAGCATAAAGAGCATGTCCATTCAAAAAAGATGTGGTATGCAAACTAGTTGTGCCTATGTCAAGCTGCTCTAAAGGAGGGGAGGAAAATGATGCAAACATCCTAGAAGGAAAATCAATCTGATGTTTCTGAAGAATATGTTCCAGCTCATCAATATCCTTCTTGTAGCATCTATGTTTTGCATGTCCTTCCCTCTTGCAATAAGCACATGTAAATTTATCCTTCTTAGATGATTTCCCCTTAGAAGAGGAGGATGAATCTGAGGACTCCTTTTGTTGCTCATGAGATTTGAAATCATTTTGTTTCTATTTATTTCCTTTTCCTGAAGAAGCCTTTTGATTTTTGGGCTCCTGAGATGCAATGAGTGCCTATGATGAAGAGGGTTTCACCATGCCCATGCTAGCTAACTTAGCTTTCTCTCCAGTGAGGGATGAAATAAACTCATCAAGACAGGGCATAGTGAATCTCATACCAAGAGCATCTTGGATCGAATAAAATGTAGAAACAAAACCTGAATACTTGGATCAAGCTCCGAGAGGATGGACAAAATCAACTAAGAGTCCTGCTTCTGAATACCACATTGTGTCAACTGCAAAGGAAGAGACTTGAGTTTTGTGAAGAACTCTTGGATGCTATCTAAATCCTTAGGATTTAAGCTAATGAGCTCATTCTTCAACTGGAATCCTCTCATAGTATCCTGGTTCCCAAACAAATAATCTAAAGTAGTCCAAATCTGATTTGGAGAAGTACAAGACTCAATATGAAAAAGAAGATCAGCAGAAATAGATAGACATAAAGTACCAAAAGCTTCATCACACCTATTAAACCACTTTCTCTTTTTAGTAGCACCTGTAGGTTCAACTTTAGTACCCATGGTCACTCTGTACAACTCTTTATGCTTCAAAAGAATCTCCATTTGTTTTTTCCAACCAAAGTAGTTGAATGGAGTAAGGGGTGCAATATTTTTTGAATCCATGAAAAAATAGTAATATATACTCTCAAATGCAAAAAATATTCTCCTTTGATCTCAAAAAAAATCCTGATTACACCTTTCCCAAGAAAATAACCAATAAAGCAAAGGCTGAGTTGTGACAAAAAATCATATACCTAGTGAAAAAACTAGAAAAATCAGGTCTAAGAGCTATGAAGACAACAAAACCAACTTTTCGATGATATCTCATTTGCGAAAATTCAACAGCATGGCCAAAAGTTATGATTTTTTCAAAAAACTAAATTTAGCTTGGAGGAAATGGGTTTTTTAGCAAAAAATGTTTACTTCTGATTTATTTTTTGCAAAATTTGTTCACAATGATTGGACAAAAATAGAAACCCAGAAATATTTTGAAGCTAGAAACAAAACCCATAAATCGTTTTTTGATCTAGCAAGCAGAAGATGAAAAAATAATTTTAAACCTTCAACTAGGAGAAAAATGACGTGCTCTAATGTTTGTACAACAATTTTCTTCAAATATGTACAAAATATCAAAAACTTAAAAGATACCCAGTTCATATTTTGACCCTGGCTATAAAACCCAAAAATCATTTTTCCCACAACTGAGTGGAAGCTAGATTTCTGAAGCAAAAATTAAAAATGACTTTAATAAAAAGGCTGCTTGCATCCAACAAAACTTTCATGCCAAAATTGATCCCTCATATCTGGGAAGAAGTCTGTAGCACTGGAGCTTTGATACCATGTAGGAGTTTAGGTGAACTCCTCAAACACCCCAGAATCACCTGCAAAACAAAATAACTTCCACAAGAGAGAAATGGTAGAAATATCATGCTATCATTAAGATGCAAGAATGTCAAATTGAATATGAGATGATTACAAATGTACAAAATGCCTTGAATATATAGGCATGAGTGAAAACCTAAAATGCATAAGATTTTGCCAAGTGTTAAAATCACACTACATGTGACAACATGTGAACCTATCTATGAATGATAAAAAGATAGAGATAAGTTCTAGAAGGACAACTCATCTTCTAGAAGGAATTGTATTTCCTACAAAAAAGGAAGGGGGAATTACCCCAATATTAAATGATTTATCTAATTATGCAACCTAGGACTTAATCAATTAAATGCAAGACCTAAGTTAACTTATGCTAGTGTAATAAATAAATAATTACACTAACACTCATTTATACTCATAAACTTTTTCGTCTTGATGGAACCCTTTGTAGTTCCAAGTATGACCATCCTTTGTGTTTTTTTCACCTTTGGTAGATACCCTCTTGGTTTTCTTTTCCTTCTAACCTTTTTAATCTACAAGCCTACACCTTCTTGATTATAGGGGATTTCAAGTGAGGGTCCATATTAAGTTAGAAGGTTACTTGGGTGACATACATTACTACAAGAATTTATCTACCCTCAACATGGTTTATGATATGATGAAGTGTGAGATTCTCTTAATTTTCCTTTTGATTACTATGTTTTCTTAATCATGAATTACATGATTTATTTTTATCTTCTTTTTTTTCTTATCCTTAGCTCAAATTTTCCTCTTGATTTTATCTCCTCTTTTCCCATTTAAACCACCATTACTTCATTCATAAGGGAGGATAAATTTTAATAATTGAATATTTGATCAATTTTGAAGAATCTATTATCTACATTAGGAATAAGATAGAGGGATTTAGATTGTATCTAAAAATATTTGTTATAAGCTATGCATCCCTTCCTATAGGTATTCAACACCTTTCAAAGAATTTAGCCTATAGTGATGACCCTCCTAGCAAAATAAATTTTTTTCAAAAATTAAATTCATCTAAAATTGCCATATAAATGCAATAGAAGCATCTATTTCTACTATAAGTGCTCCAATAAAAAAAAATCACCAAATCTAAGCTTTAAACCTTAGTTTGCATCTATATCATACAATAGCCAAATTGAGTGAAGTAAAAGCTAGATCTGAATTTCTTGGACAATATAAACTCAATAGTGAGCTTAGATTTACACCAACATACTCCAAAATAAACTTGTAATACAAATCCACAAATAGAAAACCCCAAATTTGGTATTTTTATCAAAAAAAATCTGATTCTCTAGGCCATAATTTTTCAAGATCCACCAATATTTGCACCATAGAAAAAGCTCAAGCCTAATTACATCCCAAATCTGAGAAGGGGCTTGCAAATTTGAAGCTCTGATACCATGTTATTCACTCAAGGACTCAAGCCTCCAAGATCACCTACAAAACCAAAAAATGAACTACAATAGAGAAAAGAAAGAACATAAATTTGCAATAATGGATGCAAGATAATATGGCCAATATGCAATACTCAAGATTAAAATTTTATTGGATTGGAATAAAATAAAAATGAGAGCCAAGGTGTGAGATAGAATTAGACAAGATAGTGACATGTGTATTAATCCTATGTTATGAGACAACTAACTTAACAAAAAATTCAAAAGGTTAAGATAAGATAAGATTTGATCTAGACAACTAAGACTTCTAGAAGATCATCTAGAACCTAAGTAAACTTAACATGTGAATATGTACCCTTGCTAGGAATTAGTTAGGTAGAAGAGATTTATTCATGCTAACAACTATGAGGTGTAAGAGGTCCTATAATGAGACATGGTTTAGGAGGTCCAACAATTAAAGAAGTTTTAGGAGGTCCAATAATAAAATGTGGGTGTATAATTTTAGTTTGTTGGAAATATTCTTTCAATGGAGAACCTAATTTTATTTTTGAACCTTCATCCATGTAATCCACCTTATCATTTTAAAATGTATCAATAATTTCATCTTCTTGTGCCATTATATCTTCCCAAGGAGGAGAGGTATTGGGTGGGAAGCAAACATGATTCTCATGATTCTCAATTATTGGATCCTCTTGTGTAAATATACTCTCATAAGTAGGAGAGATATTAGGAGAAGAACTAACATGATTGTCATGGTTGTGAATGATTACTACCTCTTGTGCCATAATATCTTCTAGAGTAGGAGAAGTATTGGGAGGGAAACAAACACGATTCTCATGATTCTCAATGACTAGATCCTCTTGCACAAAGGTAGTCTCAAAAGTAGTAGAGATATTGGGAGAAGAACCAACATGATCTCCATGACTGTCGATGATTTTATTCCGTCCCTTCATAATATTCTCATAAGTATAAAAATTATAGGTATACAAGCCATCCTTTACCATATCAAAACCACATCTTTGAAAAGGAAACATGTTCTTTAGATCTATGGATCAAATAGGTGATGCACAAAAAAATCATACAAGTTTCAAAACAAGGACCAGAATAAGAACCGAGTCTCGATAAAGAACATTGATAGGGATTTTCATAGAAATTTTTAGCACTAACTAATTGGATAGGAGTGTAATGTACCCTAGACCAGACAAGTGTTTTTATAAAATTGAAAATATGGAAACCACCTATAGTGTCTGAAGGTCCTATGTTTCAGAGGTTTAGGTCTCAAAATGAATAGAGTTCTTGAAATGCACCAAAACCAAATTTCTCTATATGAAGCACATGTATGTATGAAATTTTTGATGTTCTTATGGAAACTAAGTATGTTCAAAAGATAATTTTTAGAAATTAAATATTGTAATTTACTTATTTTTCTAAAAAATATAGAAGAGTGATGATTTTTGATCTTTTGAAATGAAAATATTATGCAATTCCTTCACATTTTCAATATTTTTCAATAAAATATGAATGCATAAATGAAAAAATAATATTTTAATTGAGTTTCCGAATTAAAATAACTTAGATGTAAGCCCTAACAATGAAAAATAAGATATGAAATTATGCCATTTAATTTTAAATATTTTTAATTTTTTCCCTTTAATGAATAATTATCAAAGAATGGAAATGCATGCTTTTTAAAATGAAATTAAATACAAGATCTTCAAAGAAGTTATATTTTTAATTAACTTTTAGAGTTTCTGTAATAAAAAATTAGAAAATTGCAAGTCCAATATATGTTGAGTTGACCAAAATGTTGAGTACGAAAAGTGATTCTAGATCCAATAAGGTTAACTAGGATTATCTCCTTTTCACTTGACTCAACATTTAAACATAAATTGACTAGGGTTTGATTATTAGATTGTTGTCACAGCAAAGAGCCAATCCCCTAGTGTTTATGCTTTTTTTTTAGTTGTGAGGATGATAAATTCTATGAGTGATTTTGATAAGCCTACTTGATATGTAACCCTATATTTGAAAATATAAATTATTACATAAACAAAATGAGAAATAAAAAAATCAACTTTAGATCTAAGATTGGGAGATAGAGAGGAACCTATGATGAAAATTTGAACTTGAATTGGTTGGTCTACAGCATAGTATACCCTAGACTAGAATCCTATTTTTTTGAATCTAAATTTTTTGAGATCTAGATTAAGGTATGCACTCTTTTTTCCTAGCTTATCTTTTGTTGAAACCTCTAGATCTGACCTACACACATAAAAAGAGGGGAACAGTTGCATTGTATAGGAATTTTCCTAAGTCAAACCTCATGTTGGTATTTATACCTCCATGTACAATAATTGATGATTATCAAGAGGGCATAACCTAGGTCCAATAGAGGCCAAAACAACAATAATTGACTAAAATTGGTAAATGACAAATGATGATGGTACCTTGATGTGAAATCCCTTGAAGAAGAGATAACCCACACAAGTTGATTGATGGATTCCTTGATTACTTGATAGACCTACACAAGGTTATCTCATAACACAAAATATATTGTTGCAACTAGTATGTAGAAGATAACTCAATACATCTTCATGATTTGACATGATTGATCAAAATAGCTCCTTCCATATAAATGGCTTTATTCTTCTTGATGTATTGCAAACTTGAACTTGATTGATGAAAGTGTTATAATAATGCTACTGATTCTTCCCTTGACTACCCTTGACTGATTTTAGGATCTTCAATTTTCTCTCCAAAATTGCTAAGTGTGCTTCTAGGATTTCAAATGATAAAATAACTAGTATTTATGTTCAATTCTTCTAATTTCTTAAAAACAAATTATCAAAATATAGACAAATGAAATTGGAAATTCAAATAATAAATTGCTAACATTGACATATTCAAATTTGGAGCCAAAAAAGTTAGTTTAGAGTGCAACATGCCCTAGACTAGATTCCTACTTTTTAGGGATCAAAAGTGTCGGGGGCAATATTAAATGTGTGCATAGTATGATTTTCCATGTTTTATTTTCCAAGAATATTTGTAAAATTGGGTAATTAATACATAATTGGGTCAAAGCACATAGGAGGGAGTAAAACCTAGTGTTAAATTGTGAAGGGTGACAATTTTTGATCTTATAACACTATATCAACAATATTTCTTTCATTATGGTATTTCTATTTTGCTAGGTCATTAATGTTTTTACCACAAGCTTTGACACTTTTATGACACATAATAAGTGGTAAATTTTCTCAAAAAATCCCTTAGAGTACAAGTTAGAAACTTATTACAAAGGCCCTTGAGATGCCCTACATCACCTTAGGCAAACCCTTGAGATTTTTCTAGCAAGATTTCTTGTACCATAACACAATGGTTTTATGAAGTTTGTTATTTCCAAGTCATTTGAAACTTTCTTAACTAAATTTTTTCTCCTTGACCTCATTGGTCTATGTTAGTTTGACCTAATTTTTATATCATTCATCCCTCATTATTGTATTTAGTCCCCCAAAGCTTGAGGGATTATCAAATTTTAGAGTTATTTGTTAAACCCCATAGCTTGTAGAGATCACTTGCAACCAAAACACTAATGATAAAGAAAAAATTAATTGTTTTACTATGCAACCTTGAGAATTATATTGAGCAAATAAAATATTTGAATAATTATAATATACAATAAAGAATCCTTATAAAAATAAAAATAAAAATGAAACCCTAGATAAAATTATAGGTGAGGATTAAATTAGATAATGAAATTTATCAACATCTTATCATATGAGATAAAAAAAATGTCTAAGTTTAGCTTAATTACGATAAACTAAAAATGGAACCTAATTAAATAGATAATTTCCTTGTTTTGCTCTTAAACACCCCCTTAAGCATAATTTAGGGTGAAGCTAAAAGTATAATGATGAATACATGAATGGGTCTCATCTACAAAGCTTGATAAGGTACCCATGTATAAACAAATAAATATCTCATAATTAGAAAAAGGAGGAAAACTTTATAGGAAAAAGTTCCTCTCCAAAAGAGAAAAAATATATTTATGTACATGTTATGAAAGAATGTAGGAATCAACATGTACTCCCAACTATTCCTTTGGTCACATAAGTACAATAAATATCCCCAATGGGATAGAAAATAAATGACAATGCCCCCCCCCACAAGGAATTATCTAATGTGCCAAAATTGATTGTGTGAAGAAGAATAATAAAGATGATCCAAAATTTCAAAACAATATTCCTCCCCTTGGGAAGAAAAAAATCCATTGGAAAATGTAGAAGACACTCCCTCAAAAGAGATGGGAGAAAATGTCTCACAATGTGTGCCTTAGAAAACTACTTAAGTTTACATGTCTAAATCAAAATATGTCATATAAAATGAAACAAATGCAAACAATTGTGAAGAATCATGCATAAAAACCTCTAAAGGTAATGAAAAGGTGATAATGGGTGGGTTGTAGCTATCAATATGGTGATGGTTTGATTTTCTCTTCATTACCATCCTACTCAGTCAGCTATATCTCTGCTTAACATTGGAATTCTACATGCTTGCTTGGACTGGGTTTTCTGTTCACTTTGTTGGTGTTCTTTCCTAGTACACCTAAGGAATATCTATAGAGTATCCAACTCTTATGATTAAGACCCTTAAAGTGAATGGCCAACTAACAAGATTCAGTCGAAAGACTGAAATCTTCTACTCTTCAGGCTCTGTGGGACCTAGGAGGGTGTTCCTTTTAGCATTTTATTTGACTATTTCAATAAATGACATAGAAAATCATAGATCGGTTCCTATAAGGGGTAAAAAACACAATTCACTCAAAGGTTGGCTAATATTTAAGAAAATATCCATCCATTTACTAGGAACATGAAAAATATCCCACATACATGCTTCATTGTAGATAATTTTAAAAGATTTTTATTCTAACCTTGAATCAATAGTTGGATATATTATTATCATTCAAAAGACCGATACCAAGAAAAATGGACTAGTGTCTTCATCGATTGGGAAATGGAGTCATACATATTACAGCCTGTCATGCAAAAATTCTTTAAACCTGATAATTATGGACTATTTCCACAAGAAATGGCATTATGGAAATTCTCTGCATATAATTCATCACTTCTTACCAAATTCTCAATAAATCATCACAATTTCATGACCTCATTTAAGCATTTAATTGATTCATTGAACCAAAGAAGAAATGAAGACATGTATTCAAATGAAACATCTAAAGATTAACCAAATATACTTGATATTATATTTAAAACTTTTGGAATGGTCTACAAAGAAGAGTAGATAAACTATGTATGGAATTTACTTTCGATATCAATAATTTCTACTAAACCATTTAAGATTTTCATATGCAAAATCCAGAGCCCAAGATAATTCTACTATCCTATTTTCTATTATTCTACTATTTTCTATCCCTTTTACATATTTGACCTAAAGACTCCAAAATGTTAGAACCCCCTACAAATGAGCCCTGAATTCCATTTTATAGAACAAGGGAGCCAACAAGCTTCAGGCTCAAAATGCATTTACATTACAAAAATTTCATTTCATATCACATTTCAGGTGCATTTCAAAATTCCCCACATGATAATTTTGTTGAAATGGGGAAAGCCAAAATTTCGACAACTGCCATGAGGAAGAAGCAAAGTACCACCAAAATTTCCCTCGACCACCATGTAAGAAATAAGACCAACTCCCATACCACCATGAGGACACATAATCAACATCCAATGCCCCAAAAATCTACCACGCACATAGAGAGAAAATGACCACCACTGAAATCATTTATCAACACAAAAATATTATTCACCACCACCTTTTCACTAACCAGAAGCCCTTTTACTAGCAACACACTCACCACGATACACACACCCAATTCGTGTTGTGGCGAGGGTTGGGGATAAAAATTCAACCCCTTTCTCATCTGTTTCTTTCTTTAGCATGACCCCATCACACCCACTCGGAGTCCTGACCGCCAAAGGCTAAATAGACAACACCTCAGCTCTAGGAGATGGAGCTTGTCCCAGGGTCTCGAGGTGTTGATGGTAGCTAGAGTTTGTCTCTATCTCGGTCTCTAATGAACTCTCCATGATGTTTATGGGTGAATTCTATCATCCAAAGGAGCCATGACCATACCAGAGCTTGTGCTGAACACTGCTAGAAGGCCCAACAATCTCTTCTCCTTTTGCTTCCACCACCTCTGAACACTTAGCCTAGCCTCTCAAATGATAGTTGCATCTGGTAGCAATAGGAACAAAACGCCTTTCCCAGACATCCTCATGGGTGCATTTCTTTTGTTCCAAGTCCTCATCATGGGAGTTGTGTGAGCTTAGTCAGGAAGACCTCTGTACTAGAACTGACAGAACACCAGGCTTACTCATTCTGCTACAAGAAAGTATACACTTGAACTTCAACTCTCTGCATAAACTTGAAGACTTGACAATTAATTTCTATGGTGAAAATAGCAACTCGCCACTTCTATTTATTGAACAATGTGATAATATCAACCATGAATGCTTAATGAAAAACAAACGTGCAAACTGGGCAATTCATTGACATGCACACTATCACTGTTTAATTCCTAGTGCATGGAAATCTGTAGATTTCACTTCATGAGCTCCAATAATTAAGTCTCCACATGCATGAAGATCAATTTGATCACACCCATAGAGAGTATATCACTAATTCCCACTAGTTGCAGAATGAAATGGCTATCATGTGTCATTTTATGAACTTTGAATATCAACTATTGATCTCATGATGAGATGGAAGATTACATAGCTCCATTTAGGTTGACGAGGTTTGAAATCTAGTGGTGCTTCACTAATTTTTCCTTGGCCAATGGCATTAACCCACCTCAAATGGAAAATTCTCCATCAGCAAGCTCCATCTGTCTGACAAAATCAATGGATTGATCCATGTGTTGAGATCTCGCCGATCTCACAGCTTTTAACAATCATTCACTTTCTCCTCGTGAGCTAGTGGGGAATAGTGGAGATTATCCCCAACATTTGATCTCAGCCATTGGTTTAAAACCATGGGTGATGAGCTTGATAGTGGAGATTGGGCCTCACATATGTATGAAGACACACATCTTCATTTCACTATTCTCACACTACATAACCAACTATAATTTATCACCCACGAGCTAGTGGGGTATGGTCAAGATCTCTTCCGATAGCCTTGAATCTCAAAATCTACACACATGGCAAGGTTAGCATTTAATAAAGGGCCTTTGTTAGGTCGATGGTGACATGATCCTCACATGCTGATGACTTAAGCTAAGATGTTGGGGAAAATTAAAACTCGACTTTAGGAAATAGCTAAGGTCGATGGTTCGACTGGGTGACTAACACTCTTAACCAAAGGGGTCAGTTGGAAAATGCATACGATGGCTTGGGTGATAACTCAAAGAATTAGAAACTAGTAGGGTAGGTCAATGCAATATTAGAAGATTTGAATGCTTTCAAAAGAAAAAACTTACTCACATATGGGGACAAGGATTTTTTTTCCAATAAGGTCTATGGATTGTTTAAAAATTGGTAAATTTTGGAAACTCCATTAGTGGCTCATGCTTGGGGATGTATACCCCCAGTTAGGTTGAAGCAGACTAGGGTAGATGACCAAAACCTAGGAGCTTTCCCGGAAAAGGAAAGCAGACACAACAAAAAGAAAACACTAGACCAACCTATGTACACTATTTACAAAATATACATCACAATTTACTTCAATAAATTGGAGGCCCCCAACCCCCAAAATTTAGGGACAATTCTTTCCTCTCTAAAATAATTTGGCCTGTTTTACTAGTAATGGATCCATATGAACATTATGTAATTCCAAGCTACTAGCGCCAACATAATGAACACTCCCTATGAAATTTGAGATAGCATTGCTACATTTATCCTTCCCAACCATAGGTTCATCAAGTTGGAGTGGGAAGATGAAACCCTCATACTCCACATTGTCATGAAGTGTAGAATCACATTCCACTTTCTCATTAAACTTAAAAGCCTCATAAACATTTTGGCTTATATCTGGCCAATATTTTATAAGATTAGAAAAAAGAAAAACATGATTAGGCACATCCTTAATCTATTTGTCACAAGTGTTTTCTTCATGAGATGAAATAAGTTCCATGATGAGGTCCATAAGAAAGGGAGCATCTGCAAAAAATCCATTGTAGCTTCATACTGACTCATATCATTCCCCTAGTTACCCATTCCTTTGAATTGTTCCTCGCATGGATGAAATAATCCTACAATACCAACATATTTGATAGATTCATCAAGTAATTCCTTCTCCTCAACATAAAATAATGTTGTATGAGTGTCCATACTTTTATCCTGATCTACCTCATGGTCCCCTAAAAGTGGACTTCATTTTATGTCAAGGGAAATATCATCATGTGGAACATGAATAGCTGGCATTTCAATTATCTTTTCAAGTACATAGCCAGTCACCATAGGAAAATTAGTCTAACCATCTACATCCCTTTTGACATCCTTGCTACACTCAAAGTTGACATCATAATCTTGAACTTCTTTATCATGTGAGCTATGGTCACATTTAGACTCCAGCAAGTCTAGGGTATTCTCTTGATACTTATCTAGCACAACATGCTCAATCACATGTTGGGAAGATAATTCACCAGTATTGTGTCTTCATATCCTCCATTTAACCAAGAGATCATCTAGTCAGGGGTGACATTTTCAAAGGAAAATTTTCCAACACTTATATCACCTTGAATTTTGTTTGTTTCATTGATGACACATCCACTACTAGCACTTGTTAAATACTCATCAAGGGTATCTTCAAAAAGAGGATTTCTTCTATACCAATAAGGATTATCATTTATAACCTCACTATCTAATGTGGGTTCATCAAATAAAGAATTTTTCCATACTTTCATGATAGTTGCATGCACTTCATCTTCATCAATATCAGGATTCCAACAATTCTAGTCATCAATGCATTCAAATTCAGTGTAATCACTTGAATAATAGAGATAAACATTCTCAACATCCTCCTTATCATTTAAACTCACAATAATTGATCCACATTCAGATAATTCTTCACATGAAGAGTATTACTCACTACCTTGGAAACACACACCCTCAAGGCTATTAACATATCCCCTACTAGAAGCAAGGGATTCCATCTCCACTTCATAAGAAGAATCATATTCAATAGAAGAATGTCCAAATTCAATCTAATCACTTTGATTCCTCATTTGTGTCATCTCATTGAAACCAAGTGGATTCCCCTCACTAATTGGTGTATGATGAGTATTGGTTGAATCAGTTTGTGAGGTTTCACCATGTACTTCTTGTGTTTTCTCATAGCTTATGACATCCCAAGGAAGATAATTAGGTATTACCTCCTTGTCCTCACACTTTGTCTCTTCATCCTCATCAATGCTACATGCACTTTCTTCTATGTTGCTTGTAAAATAACAACATTCAATAGTTAGTTGCTCAGACTCTAATGCTTCTCCTTGATGTGTCAATCTTAGTCTCTGATCCTCCTCACTATGGAAATTATTTCCCACATTTTGGGAAACAACTAGGGGCATATGACCATGCTCAATTTCTTCCACATTATTTATCCAATCTACTACTTGATCAAGGCTATATGAGACTTTTGATTCTCAAACCACTGGCTTAATCCTGATATTTAAGATTCACAAAACAAATTGATGCACATTAAATAAATAGGCCTAAAACTCTTAGTTATCTCCATTAGAACATCCAAGAATCTTGAAAAAAAGTCATATGGTGACTCATTCACATGTCTCTTCATTTCATACAAATTTTTAACAAAGAAAATCAAGTCAGCCTTCCCCATCCTTGGTTGGTGTGAGGTTGATGCTTGCTCATATTTTGCACCTAGTGGGAGTAATGTAGATGCAACATCTATGGGTTCCTTTTCTTGACAAACATCTTTACTTCTTGACTAGTTTGGCTCACTAGCTTGGATACTATTAGAACTACTACTAGCAATCACACATCCTCTCATGATTGAGTATTTCAAATTATTCTCAATGTTCATTGCATCTTGGTAGGCTTGTTATAAGGTGGCAGGCTCTTTATCTCTTAACAAGAAGCTCATCTTACTATCAAATGCTCCCAAATATACAACCAAACACTCTACATCATTTGGGGTCATGTGCTCAGTGATTTCTCTTATGACCTTGGAAAATCTAAGGTTGAAAGTAGGGACCAATTCCCCCTTATCCCTAGAAATTTCCATGAAATTATTTCTTGCAACACTTGGGTTTATCCTTTCACCAAATTGGTCCATGAAGGTTGCCTTAAGTTCATTCCAACAATGTATAGAAGAAGTAGGAAGAAAAGAGAACCAGTCTCTTGCATCTCCTTTCAGAGATTGAACAAATAACTTCATAACCACATCTTCACAATCTATCTCATAATGACCCATCACATTAAAAAATTCTTGCACATGCCTACTTGCTGACTCTAACTTGTCACCACTGAATCTTGGTATTTTTTCCCTGACCTTGGGTGGTACCATATTTGGGTAACCACAAACATTTTCAAACCTAATAGCCTTGTACCTATCAATACTAAAATTGATTTGGTGAGACAATGATTGTTCACCTTGCATTTCCTATTCCATACTTTTGCCAGATGATGTGAATTGATAACCCGTCCTTAGTTGTTGAAAAGAAATTTAGAGTACTCCAGGAAAACATACAATATTATGCCAATTCCTTTCACAAAATATGATCCCAAGCTTCTAGCATATGTACTTCTTACAAATTCTACCTAAGATCTAACAAATTGACATGCTCCTTTCATCATTATGTAGGATTTTAACTTGTACATAAAAGCATGCTAAAATATTACTATCATTCCCTCATCGAGTGCTAATTCACTCATTAGGGAATAATTTACATCTCCATCATGGTAAATCTATCTTGATTTACCAAAAATATGCTCCCATTTATTCAAATTCTATGAAAATACTTGGTAATTTCCAACATGTGACTATCCTTTTCCTTGTAAGTTGCAAATTCGATCAATTAATGTATGCTTTGATAGGTTCTTTGAATCAGAGTCACCACCTCCTTCTAGAGGAATTAAATTCAAGTAAGATGAAGTTTCTTTGTAAGTAATACACATTCTGGGCTATCTTCCATAGCAAAGTCACGTTTGGATCCTTCAATCTTTGTTGCACTCAAAATATTCACTAGGTTCTAGAATTTGTTGTTATCCAATCAAGGGATTCAAGTTCGCTTCACCCTTTGACTTTTCATTTTGTATATGTGTTTGGAGAATGAAAATCTCCTCTGCAGAGTCACCATTTTGTTGGTGTTTTTTCCAAGTACACCTAAGGAATTTCTAAAGTGTAGCAAAATCTTATGCTTAAGAACCTTAAATCGAATGGCCAACTGACAAGATTCAGTTGAAGACTAAAATCTTCTACTCTTTAGGGTCTATGGGACCTAGGAGGGTGTTCCTTTTAGCATTTTATTTGGCTATTTCAATAAATGACATAGAAAATCATAGATCAGTTCCTATAAGGGGTAAACAATACAATTCACTCAAAGGTTGGCTAATCTTTAAGAAAATATCCATCCATTTACCAAGAACATGAAAAACATCTCACATACATGCTTCATTGTAGATAATTTTAAAATATTTGTATTCTAACCCTCAATCAATAGTCCAATATATTATTATCATTCAAAAGACCAATACCAAGACAAATAGACTAGTGTCTTCATCAATTGGGCAATGGAGTCATACATATTACAACCTGTCATACATAAATTCTTTAAGCCTAATAATTATGGACTATTTACACAAGAACTTGCATATGGAAAATCTCTGCATATAATTCATCACTTCTTACCAAATTCTCAATAAATCATCACAAGTTCATGACCCCATTTATTATTTAATTGATTGATTGAACCATAGAATAAATGAATACTTGCATTCAAATGAAACAATTGAAGATGAACCAAATATACTTGATATTATATTCAAAACTTGTGGAATGGTCTATAGAGAAAAGTAGATAAACTATTTATGGAATTTACTTTCAATATCAATAATTTCTACAAAACCATTGAAGATTTTCATATGCAAAATTTAGAGCCCAAGACAATTCTACTATCCTATTTTCTGGCATTCTACTATTTTCTACCCCTTTTACATATTAGACCTAAAGACTCAAAAATGTTAGAACCCCCTGCAAATGAGCCTTGAATTCCCTTTTATAGAAAAAGTGAGCCAACAAGCTTCAGGCTCGAAATGAAGTTACATTACAAAAATTTCATTTCATATCGCATTTCAGCTACATTTCAAAATTCCCCACATAATAATTCTGTTGAAATGATGAAAGGAAAAATTTCCACAGCTACCATGAGGAAGAAGCAAAGTACCGCCAAAATTTTCCTCGACTACCATGTAAGAAGTAAGACCAAAACCCATACCACCACCAGGGCACACAATCAACATCCAATGCCCCAAAAATCTACCACACACATGGAGAGAAAACGACCACCACCAAAATCATTTATCAACACAAAAATCTTATTCACCACCACCTTTTCACTACCTAGAAGCCCTTTTACTAGCAACACACTCACCATGATACACACACCAACTTCATGTTGTGGAAAGGGTTGAGGATGAAACTTCAACCCCTTCCTCATCCTTTTCTTTCCTTAACATGGCCCTGTCATGCCCGCTCGAAGTCCTAACCGCCAAAGGTTGAACAGACAACACCTCGACTCTAGGAGATGGAGCTTGACCTAGGGTCTTGAGGTATTGATGGTTGCTAGAGTTTTTCTTTGTATTGGTCTTTCATTAACTCTCTATGATTTTTATGGGTGAATTTTGTCATCTAAAGGAGCCACAACCATACCAAAGCTTGTGTTGAACTCTACTAGAAGGCCCAATAGTCTCTTCTCCTTTTGCTTCCACCACCTCTAAACTCTCATCCTAGCCTCTCAAATGATAGCTACATTTGGTAGCAACAAGAACAAAACCCCTTCCCCAAACATCCTCATGGGCACATTGCTTCTATTCCAGGTCCTCATCATGGGACCTCTATGAGCTTAGTTGGGAAGACCTCCATACCAGAACCAACAGAACACCTGGCTTACTCATTCTGCTATAAGAAAGTATACACTCGAGGTTTAGATCTCTACAAAAACTTGAATACTTCACAATTAATTGCTATGGTGAAAATAGAAACTCGCCAATTCTATTTATTGAGCAATGTGATGATATCAACCATGAATGCTTAATGAAAAACACATAGACAAACTGGGAAATTCATTGGCATGTGTACTATCACTGTTTAGTTCCCAAGTGCATGGAAATTTGTAGATTGCACTTCATGGGTGCTGTAAATTAAGTCCACATGCATGGAGATCAATTTGATCGCACCCACAAAGAGTATATCATTAATTCCCACTAGTTGTAGAATGAAATGGATATCACATGTAATTTTATCAACTTTGAATATCAATTGTTGATCTCATGACACAATGGAAGATCAAATGGCTCCATTTAGGTTGAAAAGGTTTGAAATCCAGTGATGCTTCACTGATTTGTCCTCGGCCAATGACATTAATCCACCTCAAATGACAACTTATCCATTAGAAAGCTCCATCTATCTCTCAAAATTAGTGGATTGATCCATGTTTCAAGATCTTTTTGATCTCGTAGATTTGAACGATCGTTCACTTTCTCCTCACGAGCTAGTGGGGAATAGTGGAGATTATCCTCGACATTTGATCTTGGCCATGGGTTTAAAACCACAAGCCATGAGCTTGATAGTGGAGATTGGGCCCCACATCTATATGAAGACACATGTCTTCATTTCATTATTCTCACACTGCATAACCAAACAACATTTATCACTCACGAGCTAGTGGGGTATGGTCAGGATCTCTTGCCATAGCCTCAAATCTCAAAACCTGCACACATGACAAGGTTAGCATTTAATAAAGGGCCTTTGTTAGGTGGATGATGACATGACCCTCACAAGCTGGTGACTTAAGCTAAGATTGTTGGGGAAAATTAAAACTCAGCTTTAGGAAATAGCTAAGATCGATGGGTCAATTGGGTCACCAACACTCTTAACCAAAGGGGTCAGTTGGAAAACACATACGACAACTCAAGTGATAACTCAAAGAATCAAGAATTGGTAGGGCAGGTCAATGCAATATTAGAAGATTTGAATTCTTTCAAAGGATAAACCCTACTCACATATGGGGACAAGGATTTTTTGTGCTAACAGGGTCTATGGACTACTTAAAAATAGGTAAATTTTGGAAACTCCATCATGCTTGATGAATAATTCAATCATCCTCTAATGTGTTGTGAGAGTGTAGAGGATGTGCCTCATTATTGGGTTCTAGTCAAGTAAACAAGGATTGGATTTTAGTGATACCCAATTTAATACTTGTTTTCTTGGCAGCTACTTTTTTTCTTAGCTAAATTATTGTTTGATATCATTGTCACTGGATTTTTTGTGAGATGAGTCATAGATATTTTGAGTAGAGGTAGTGATTTTCCCTCTTCCTTATGTCTTTGATATGAAGGAAACAAAATATTGTAGCATTTGGAGGTGTGAACTACTTGGAGGAAGCCCTGTTTCATTCATTTGAAGGTTGCATTTGAATCCTTGTTGGAGTCAATTTCCTATTAAGAAGGTATTGATTCTTGCATTGAGCATTTTGAGACTAGGAATTTGTGTAAACTGATTTTGAAGAGCCCCCAATTTTGTCCTCTATAGCATTATTTTCTATCTATTTCATGGCTCATTGCAAGTTGAATTCCATTTACGACTGAAGGGCACAATTTTTACCTATTGAAAGGCACAAGCTGTTGTGTTCATAGAGAGGGCTGCTTTTTAACATGCATTTTTTCACACTGGAAGTGGTATTTTTTCCTTGGTTGATTCATTCTATAGAAAATATGGGGGAGGCATTTCAAATCCATGTTGGAGAGATCACATTTTGATTATGCAACCAATTGGGGTTTTGTTTGGAGGAAATATGTTTTTCTTCAAAATTTATATTTAATAAAGTCTTCCCCTAAAATATTTAGGGTTCAAGTTGTTGTGCAACAAAGAAGTAGGCCCAAGCCTTTTGAAGCTTTCTTTCAGAAAAATTATCCCACATTGGCTTGTGAGGGGAAGTTTTTTGCTCTTTAAATAGAGATATAGTGGGTATTCTTGGTGTGGGAAAGTATCATAGATTATTTCTTGTGTGTGGTGATTTGAGATTTGGCTTGGTGATTTGGCGTGAGAACCTAGTAAGGTGTTTAATTTTTTGCTATATTTTTTTTTTTGATTTTCAGCCCTTTTTTGCATTATTGCTTCTTGAAGTATTTTGAGAATACTTCAATTGCAATATTTGGGAGTTTCTAATTATTGTTGAAGGTTAATGTCTTTGTATTCTTGGAGATTTTTCATAGTTCATTATGGCGTTTTCATTTCATCCTACTATGATTATGTTGAAAAAGGGAAACTATAAACAATGGAGAGATGGTATCTTAAACCATCTCAGATGGCTTCATTTTTTGCCACATTTATATAATCTTGTTCCCCTTCCTAGTACTGATAGTAATAAATTTGCATCGAATTGAAAAATGGATCATGTCTTAGGAGTTATTGTAATACTTATTGATGATGCCACTTTGAATGCTATTGATAATTTTGAGTGTCATATTCTTTGGACTAAAATTTGGGAAATACATGGAGAACCTGATAGTCGACTATTCCTAGATGATCTTATTTCAGATTGTCTTGTGCCTCTTCATTTTTCAAACATGATACCCTATGATCATGCTACTATCCAGGAGTTTAAAGTTTTTGAATACTTTAAATCTTCAGATGAGGATGATGAGGGTTCTTCAGATGCTCCTTCTTCTCCATCATAAACCCTAATTCATTGTGCAAAGTCATTAATTGAGGCTCCTATCATTCCTATTCAACAAGACCATTCATCTTGTGTTGATGATTCATTGAGCACATCCAGTGATTCATTACAACAAGTATTTCATTTTATTCTTGATTGGGATTCCTATTTTTCAAACATTGGTTCCTTGTTTGTGGAGTCTCAAATTTTAGATTTGTAGGACACATTTGAGTGTATATCCCTCCTAGTTGATGATAATTGTAGTACAAATTTTGTCACTCCATCTCAAACTTTAGAGAATTTCCAAAATCATTTTCCAAAGGTACCTTGTTTGTCACCTCCTATTATGATTGGGAATATTCTTGATTGGTTCGTGGCATCATCTTCCAAGGTCTTGATGACACATGAGTAGATTTTAGAGACACCATCATACATCTTCATGCTTCTTTCTTTCAATTCCTATTTGGAGTGGGAAGCATTCCTACATTTGTACTTGGTTTTGTTTCTTCCAAAGGGAGAAAAGTTGTTTGTCAACATTGGATCATGTTTTGTGTTCAGACACTTATCATTTTTGCAGGTGATTACACATTATGGGGGGGATACAAAGTCTCTCTACTTCCCTCTTATTGGGGGGGCTCTTGATTATATATACATAATGTATGTAGTCCTTGGGGGTGTGATTGAATCCTCCATCCATGCATAATTTTTTTTTCTCTCTTTTGGAGATGGGTTTTTTCCCATAGGTTTTTTCTCCTTTTCTTTGGTTGTGAAAGATTTCTTTTTGCATTGTAAATGGGTACCTAACATGGTTGTGTAGCCAGGACCCATATTGCATTTTTTTCTTTTTTGCATCTTCATTCTCCCTAAGTTTTTACTTAAGGGGGGGTGTCAGTGTATTTAAGTTTTTCACTTAGGGTAATTACTTTGGGTAGTTTTTCCCATAGACTATTTTTCTTACCCATTTGATGTTTCATGGCTTTAAAAGTCTGTAGAATATGTAAATTATGCATCTCATTTTTGTTCACTCTTTTATGGTGAAATGGCCTTGTGTTTCCTATCTCATTTTCCATAAAGGTTATTTTTGTAGATGGTGCTCCTAGGAAGTAGATTCCACCAACAACTATCATCAAAGAGGAAGTGATATCCTTAATCATGTCTCCAATATCTACAATGTGTGACTCAACAAATAAATTTATAACTAGTATTTGACAAAAAATCATCCCACAAATCTAAGATTGAAATGCTAGTGACATCCTTGAGCTGAACTAATCATCAAACATTTAGGAGGTAGAGGATGTGGAAGCTCAAAACAAGTATCATGAACCAAGGTGGATGGAAGTACACATAGCTTCAAGTGACCAAAATTCTCCTTGGGTATTTGATCCACTCTAGATTCATTAGAGTCTAAATCAATTAGTGGTACTACAATATATCATCTAGAGAAAAATGTGTGAAGGAATATAATCTCTCAACCATCCCAACTATAATAATCTCTCTAATCTACAAGTATTTGATAAGAAATAAATAATGTATGAATTCAATAGTCTTCCCTAACCCATTATGTAATACGATAGATGGGAAGGAGATTGGTTGATAGTGATGAAACATAGAGTATATCATGGATTGTGTCATAATTGATATCAATAGATTTTTTCCTACAAACAACCATATAAGTGTTTTCCCCCATTAGTATGTGTAGTAAAGTTCAAGGATCATATGAAGAGAGCATAGCTTGTGATGAAGCCATGTGATGTGAGGCTCCTAAATCAATAAACCACCATTTTCACTAAATACTAATAGAAGTAAAGAGTGTATTTCCTTTCATCCTATCTACTCTACTTCACATGTCAACTTGATTGTGTAGGAAATGGTATCAAAGAAAAGGATACACTACATGACATAGATGAAGGCAATTGACTATTTTTCTTTTGAAGAAGGTGTTTCTACTCATCAATCTATTTTTCATAAAATTGATGCTAATTGTATCTTGATTTTTTGAAATATGCACATTTCATTCTCCTTACTAGAGGATTCCCCTTTAGAAGAGGGAAACAAATTAGAGGTTTCCTATGAAAGTGATTCCTTTGCTTACACATTGTTATTGTAATCCTTATTTTTTCCATTTCTTACATTTTTTGTTTGAAGCCTTTTGATATTTTATGCTTTGAGTAACAATAAGAGCCCATGGTTTGAAAGACTTCAATGTACTAATTTATACCAACATTACTTGCTCCTTAGTGAGATATGTAGCAAAATAATATAGTGAAAGCATACTAAATATAGTACAAATTACATATCTAGTAGCATAAAAGGTAGAAACAAAAATTGAATAATTAGGACCACATTTGGCAAGGATGGAAGTAATCATCTAAGATTCATGTTTTCAATACCATATTGCATCAACTATTTGAGAGGCTTGATTTTGGTGAAGAAGTCTTGTATGTTTTGAAATTCTATAGGATTCAAACCAAATAATGTATTTTCTTCCCATATAAGGACTCCCAAAAAAGTTCAAATATAATTTGGTATAGTGTAAAATTCAATGCAAAAGAGAAGATCAAGAGACATACACATGCATAATGTCTTGAAAGATTCATCACATCTGTTATACAATTTTCTCTATTTTGCAGATGATGTTGATTTAAGTTATATACCTATGGTCACATTATACAACCCTTGTTTCTCCATATTGATCTCCATTTATTTTCCCCATCATAATAGTTATATGGAGTGAGTGGAGTAATGTGGGTTTTATCCATGATGTTTGTTAAAAAACTACATAAATTTGAAGGAGAAACAACAATATAACCCTCACATTGCAAGAAAATTACCCTTGTTTTTAAAAAATGAGCTTGTTTGCACCTTTCTAAGAAATAAACCAAAAGAAAAAATATAAAAATAATAGGTGAAATAAAGAAAATGGGGTGTGCCCACCTTTTAGGAGATGGAAAACTTAGGGGACCATATTTCACTCTATTTCATTCAAGGAAACCCTAGAGATCTCAATCTAATGGTTCAATTGAGATAAGGGGTTTGCTGTAAGGTATCCTTGGGTGTGATTAAATACAAAAGGGGGTTCACCAATAAGCAAAGGATTAGAAAGAAGGAAATGTAAATGATATGCAAATCTAACAATGTAACCTAGAATATGAAACTTCAAATTAGAATGATAAATTAAGAATGAACAGAGTTGTACATAGTAAACTAAAGATGCTTGAAATAATGTCTGTAATCCAAAAATTATGACTTTTAATACACACTGTGACTCATATACCAATTGGGGTGATTTAGTCCCCATTTAGGGTTTCGAGTTGAATATATGGAATTTGCATATGATAAAATAGGATCCATAGAAAATGATTGAAGAGTGGTATACTAAGAATCATATGCCCATGGTGGTGATTTAGTCCTAGTGTCAGGGTTGATCTAAAACTCCGATATCCTCTAGTGATCTCCTGTAGCTTCTCTTCCTTCTGATCTTTGAGTCTAAAAATTTGAATTCTGACTTGTAGGTGACTTTCTGTAATCTTGTAAGAAAGGTGATAACTTTGAAAACTTTCTCCAAAATTTCTCTTTAATGGATCTTCAACATAAATATACAAATAACACATCAAAGAGAGGGAAAAATGTTGTTTTGTTAGTGGATATGGGTTTTCCTTGGTCAAAACCTATTTTGGTAATCAAACCTTGAAATGAATAGAAATAGAATGAAGGAATGATGAATGCAAAAATAAGCTATGTTGCAACTCACCAAACCCTTGGAACAAAGGCTACAACCTTGTATGAAATGGCTAGAATGAATGTAGATCTTGAGTCTTGATTGTATGTTATGAATCTTGACTTGAATGCTTGCTTGAATCATGAAACCCTACATCACAAATGTTAGCTCAAAAAAAAGCATGATGTTTGATGACTTTGACATGATGCTTGAATCTTTATTGTATCTCCAAAATGATTGATAATCAACTCTTTAATTCTCTTGAATGATCTTGTGAAAGTACTCTAGAATTATCATAAGATAACTTGAATTCACTAAGATAAAATATGTGAAATAACCTTGTATTTATCCTTGTTTATGCCAAATTTCTTGAAATTACAACACTAAAAGATGACAACATATCTAGGAGAATAAAATCCCACCAAGAACTTGAATTTAAAACAGGTCCAAGCTAAGTGTGATTCATACACCACTTGGGGCATATGAGTCATAGGCTTGAGACAAAAATTTCAAGAAATGTTAAGTTCTATGCCAAATTTAAGTTCATGCCCCGAAACTTAAGTGGGACCAATATGCCCAAGGTGGCGTATGACTACTAGATCACTAAATCTGGGACACACAACAGAAATCTACAAAATTATGTATAGTTATTAGGTAAGTGTTAGGATTATCCTTGAAAATATGCATTAATAAGGCTCGTGGATGCAAAATTGGACCAAATAGAGCATATAAAAGCCTATTTTTAGTTGGGAGGGCCTAAAAAAGTGTGAAAATGTATAAGGATACATTTTTCTACACTACATTTAGCCCCCACTTTAGTGACAGGAGGAATTTTCTTGAAAAACACACTAAAGTAGACAAACTCACATGAAGAGGGGTTCAAATGTACCAATGCTAGTAAGATAGGATGAAAAAAATCAAGAGGGTTGCACAATCCCCCAAGATCAAGATCCTATGGAGAACCAACATAGGTGCAAAAGAATAGACATGTGAATAATGTAAGGAGCAATACCAAGGCACAAGCATACACTGTCAAAGAAAAAAGAAAAAGAAAAAAAACAAAAGGGGTGGATCAAGCCTCGACCATTTTTCGAGCATGATGTGGATCAGATCTAAGTTGTTTTTCCAAAAAAATCTACAAGTGGAACACAATTTCCACTATGCAAACAACACACACACTCACAAGGGCTAGTGGAACCTCATGTTTTCCACTTGGTGAGCCTCCAACGAGACACATATGCACACAATCGGTATGCACTCACATAGACAAGCAAGTGGCTATGGGAAATTCATGCCTAAGTTTGGCTCCCATACACTAAACATAGCAAAGGTATACCTCCTAATAGATTTGATAAGGTGCAACACAACACAAACATCAAGACTCACGAGGAAAGCAAAAATTTGTATTCTAACACTCATTAACAAATAGGATGGCTACACAAGAAAGCAAAGTGTGTTATGCAAGGTGGCCCTATAATAGCTAATATAAATGAAAAATAGTATAATATACATTGAAAGGAGTTCTTCTTAGTTCATGTAAGGTCTTAACTTAGGGATAATTGTGCCTAATGTCTCTAAGAGAGGACAAATCAAAGAATATAAGATTCAAAACTTAAGGGATGTAGTGTGTCACATCAAACTACTAAGGGTAATATAATATGCTAAGAGAGATCATTCTCTTGAAGGAAATCCCACCTAATGTCACTACAAAGAGAAAGATGTATCACATGAAGTAAGAAGACTACACAATGAAACATGAGTTGTAAAATTCAAAAGAATAATGCCAATGTATTCCCCCACTTTAAAGAGATTGCTAAACAACATGTTGTGCGAAATTACTTTAAAGTAGAAAAGGATAAATGCTAAGAATAAAGAGGACATAAAAGCTTATTTGGAAATCTCTATGCCAAGTCATATGTTTCCAAATGAAGCTATTTCATGATAAATGGTTGCCCGCATAATGAAATCCCAAAATCACATTACGGATCCAAAAATGCAGGGTCGGTAATTCTTTGCTACATTGTTGTTAGAGAGCTTAGAATTGTCGTCATTCCCCAAATACTCATGAAATAGGAAGAATGGCACAAAGAGAGTGAAAAAAAAGAAAAACCTCCAAATCAACATGGAAGAGACCTAAATTTTTGGACACCTTGTGTCATCTCCAAAAGCAAAAGATTTATGAAAAATAGAATATTGTAGGCACAAATAGAGGAATGAACATGAAGATACATAAAATAAAATAGCATGGGGGATCCCATTATGCACATGCAATCACAAAAAGAACTTAAAAAAGAAAACAAAGACAAGACTAGTAAGGAACATTTGAGTCAACCTATAGTAGGTCATCTACATCCCAATATTGTTTATCCTATATGAAAGGTGGACAACTAGCCAAAGGGACAACAATGAGTGTCGAACTAGTTTCATCACCAAGTTCAACACTCTTCCTAGGAGAGTTATCATTTAAGCTCATAGAAGAGGAAAACAATGTATTAAATTTATCATGCACTTCATCAATTTTACCAACCTCATCATCGTCATCCAAGTTAATCACAATGGGAGGTCAAATGATAATGTCTAAGGAATGATTTCACTCTTGTTGTAGTTGTGATATAGGATCTTTTTGTTATAGCGGAGAGGGAGGCACATCGTGTATTGCTTCAGTCATGTTTGGACGTTGATTTTATTTTTTGTTCTCTTCATTTAACCTCTGAGCAAGAGAACGATGTCTACATCTATGCTCTTGAGAATTTCTATTTCTTTTTGTGTGATTTTAAAGTTATGTTTTTGTAGGACTAGGTCTAGCAACCATAGGTTTATTTTCTTCCCTAAGGGGGGGAATAAAAGGAACCATGGGAGGTTGTTCAACCACTTTCTCTTTAGCTTTGTAAACTTGTTTTATCTTAGGAGGCATGACGTGATTGTTTTCGTTGTCTCTTGGTCTTTTGTAGGAGATAGGAAAAGTATCTATCATGGTTTGGTCTTGGTTATTTGGAATTCCTTCTGGTTTAATCATAGTTTCATCATGGATAGGAGGTTCAATCATTATTTGAGGCATGTTTCAAAGGGATATTTTTTCTATGCATTTATCTTTAAAATTTTGATAGGATTTGAAAAAGAAGTCCTCAAGAGGTTTAATAGATTTCATAGGCTCAGGACAAAAGAAATCCAATGAAAAATTCCCATGGGAAGACACATGATTAAAGTCACTATGGTGCACAATAAAGATTTCATTGTCAAATGGAAACTTAAAAAATTTATGCATGACTGATGGGAAGGCTTCCATGGAGCATAGCCATGGATAAGCAAGCTTCACACAAAATTGATCTAACATCGGGATGATGGATAATGAGAAATATAATTGTTTTGGTTCAATTTTTAGAGGAAGGGTGATCGATCCCATCATAGCACAAGCAAAACCATTATGCATTTTTATCCATGATTTTGGTTGATCATATGTTTCTTGATAAAGTTCATGCACAAGTAAGAATTCTTCAGTGATCACATCTCCACATATCGGATCAACTAATATCCCATTAGTTGGTTTGTCATTGATTCAGTCAACTATGTAAAGAGGACAATTAGGTGCATTTCTAATAAGGGTATGTGTAGGATCATCATGGAAAAAATAGGCCCTTAAGTGGCAAAAAATTCAAAAAAATCAGAGTTAGGCATCTTGACGTAAAAATTTGAATAAGTTATCTATATTATTTCAAAAATACATAAGAATAGAATCTGTAGAAAATTGAATGTAGTTTCTTAACTACTAGGTTTGTTTAAAAAAAATCTATTTGGTGAAAATTTGAAATTTCAATGCAGTAGTACTTCAATTTTAGGGAAAAAATAAGAAGTAGGTATCTGTCTAACCACCCTAACCACAATAAAATGATAATAGTTTTTTATAATATTTTAGATATAAGTAGAGGACTCATGTCCCAATGTGATGCATATTTTTTGTAACTTTTTTCCAAGTAAATAATTAATTATGATTTTTTTATTACAACTTTTTAAAAATACAAAAAACTCGTATGTCTGACCACCTTAACTTGGTCAGAAATTCATGAAATTCAATTTTTTTTTTTAATCCTATAGTATGCAAATCATATAATGTGACACATATTTTGTATTCAAAAAATGTGATACCATTTGAAAGCTATAGATGTATTTCAATCAGCCTATCAATCAAGGCTTTAGTCATAGTTTGAATAGAAAATGAATAATAATTACTTATTAAATTCAAAGTAAAACATAATTTATATTGGTGGAAAGATGAAAATCTCCTTTAAAAACCCTTTTTGTTTCATTAATTTTGGGTTAAAAAAAAATCGTTAGCCACAAACCCATCATATTGCCACTTTTTGGCCCATCATGATCCTGCACATACCCATAATATCTTTATATGAGAAAGAAATGTCAACAATATTTTAAGTTTAACCCTTACGAGGTTGATTTTTTTTCAATGCAACCAAACCATCCATAGGATTTTGTTCATTAGTATCCATAGGAGCTTGTTTATTAGTATCAATGTTGTCATTATTTGTGTCAACATTCATCATATCATTCTTCTTAGTTTCACTAGCTTTGACAAATGAAATATTATAATTAGGCATAGGGTTGGTAAAGATTTTCAAATTTTTGTTGGGAGGGGCAATAGGCTTATATATCCTTGATCATTAACACCTCCAATTTGAAGTCGACTAGAATCAATAAGGTCTTGCACAAGATGTTTAAGATGCTTACAATGTTTTGTGTCATGTTCATTTTGTTAGTAATAATGGAAATAAGAATTTGATATAAAATTTAGAGGTAAAGGATTATTAGGATTGAGAGTTTTAATGAGAGGTAAGGAGATCATATTTTTTTCTAGAATTTGTAACATTGTGTTACGAAGGGTATCGGGTAGGGGAGTAAATTGTCTAGCCAGATCCCTGTTCATGGTGTTTTCTACACAACAAAAACTTAGATAGAATATGGAAATCCTATCTCTCTTAAAAGGTAAATCTCTATTAGCAAGCCTCAAGAGATAACCCCAAGGTCTCTAATGTCAAGTCTTGACAATGCATAAACAACTCAGTGATAAATGTGAAAATGTTGGTAATCACAAAGGGACCTTACTACAAGCAAATACTGAATCTTTAGATTTATCAGATCTAGCAATATGATGATACTTCCAATCCTAAGTATAACCCGAATGATAAAGAAATAGAAAAAGGGATAAGGTTTTAAAGATATTTCTAAATCTAACACTAAACCTAATATTAACAATTCAAATGATGAAACACTTGAAATGGACCAATCCCTCAGAAACTGATTTCTGCTTGACCCAGATAAATCTACAATCTTACAAAAATAGTGCAATCTTCTAAGGCATTAAATATTTTCAGATCATGAACATTCATTCAAGACAACCCTATTGCAATTGAAATGAACAAGCATCCACAATTGAACTAAGCACATTGAATATTAAAGTCTAGGCTAAATTTGCAAAGCAACTAACAATTAGTTGGTTGTGAAAAGTATGGACCAAAGATTGTTGAAACACTTTAGGTACCAAATCATAAACACTATCAATTCTTCTAATATTAAACCTAGCACATCTATCCAATAAAGTTAAGCAATTCCAAAGATAGAATCACAAGAACCATGCTAGATAAAATTCAACAAAAGAAAGGCACCAAATCACAATGTCTTCACTTGCATTAAATTACCCAAAGTAGCAACAATTCCAGTATTTTGTTACAACACTTGCTTGCTTGAAAATAAAACTAACTCCTAACTCTAGCTCTTGCTATATTGCTTAATTCACTCCAATATCAAAACTATCTAGCCCTTACAAATGAGGAAAAATTCCATATTTATAGAAACCCCCCCAAGATATGTTAGCCTAATTAGGATTTACAATAAAAAAATGGCCACAAAACAAGTCATCCCAAGAGGAAATTCAAAATAAACAAAGTGGACTTTAAATGCAAGTATTCCATTCAAGTCGCCCTAGGTCTCCAACAAAGCTCGATCCAATGCATGTGAAGGAAGAGGAAAAATAATGGGAAGCAAAAATTCTAATGTAACATTGCATTAACTACTTCCCCCTTTATCCTTATTTCACTCCACCCTATCATGCACCATCAAAAGTACCCTATCCAAGTTGTCTATAGGGGGCATATTCAAAACCTTAATTCTCCTCTCAATGGATTTAATATCCTCTCTTGACTGCTCCACCAATTTATCCCATTCCACCTTCATGGTTTGATATTTATCCATTACTACAATATAGGTGGCCGCATCATCCAACTGATTTTCAATAACTAGGTCCTCATTGGTTGGAGAATATACATCTCACCACCATTTTCTCAATTGTTCTAAGATCAAATGCTTTGGTGCAAACTTCTTTCTCCCTGTCATCACTTCAAAGAAATAAATGCATTTATTGTAGATATCAGTCAGGGTGTCTTCAATTTTCCTCCTGTGCTTATACACCTTCTTCAAAACCCTCTGCTTTATTTGCAAAACTTCAAACCATTCCCAAGGTTCTATAGCTCTAGAGGAAGAAAGAATTCCATCACTCACCAACTTATCTTCAGTATATTCCATGATGGTCTTGGTTTTCTACAACAGGAGATCTACATCTTCCTTATCTTGAGCCAATACATCTTTCAACCAATTTATTGATCTCATAGCATATCCACCAGTTGAAAGGATGTCCTTGATATCATTATCTCCCTTAGTTTGCACCCCTTGTAACTAGTTCGTTGTGGCATGAGTATTAGTCTTCATTCTTTCCAATTTTGATATCGTATCTTGTGGTAGAAATCTCGCAGCAGATGATGGGGAGCTAATAGATTGCAAGGGCTTCATCAAGTCCTACAAGTAATTTAATTTCTCATTTTCCTTCTTCAGTTCCTGCTTAGTTTGTACTTCTTTCCTCAACCTACCCAAGATCACAGCACTAGAGCCTTCATACTCTTCAATCTCTTGTTCGTTGGAAGTAGGCCCTAGGTTGATGGTCTACACATTATAATCACTTCCAGTTACATCATCTCTATTCTTATCAGGAGTAGGAGTAGCAATGTGAAACACCCTATTATTTGTTTCATCTCTCTCAATCTTGGAGATGACCCTAGCTTTCTTCTTTCCTTCACCTTTTCCTATATTTTCCAATAGCTCATCCCAATTTGGAAGGGTGTCATCTACAACTATCTATTTACTCTTTAATTCTTTATCCAACTAGCCTGGAATAGTAGATTCAGATTGTACATCACTCTATCCAACTTTATCCTATTGATCCCTAGGCATATCTTTATTCAAATCCTATTTCTTAGGAATCTCCTCAACTGTTTCTTCTTTTTCTTTATCATGATCTTCTTCTTCGTGTGCTAGAGATGGAGTCCTAACTAGAATTTCCTCTCCCTAAAGAGGTATGTCTTCTTCACTCCTAATAGGTGATCATCATATGTTACTAGGGGAGACTGTAACACCTCTATTTCTGCCTCAGTACTATAGAGCTCGCCTTCTTGAAATTCTTCTCCTTATGTCTCTTGATAACCTTCTGCTTCTTTGGATTCACCTGGTTCATCGTGAGCTTCCTATGAAGGAGGAATATCATCATGTTGCTCTCTAGCAGGAGTGACTGGAGGAGCATCCTTCCTCGAGACACTTTCCTTAGGAGGAGTTCTTGATTTTCTTGTATATACCTATGTCCTTTCTCCTAAGCTCTCCACATTTATCATAGGTGGGCTAACTTCCTCCCCTACCTTGGAACTTTCATTTTCCTTTTGTGACAATCTCACTATTCTTCTTCTCTTGGGCACAGGGACACTAACCTCCTTATCTTCCTTTTTAGCTTCATCTTTGGTTGGCTTCTTCGCCCTTGAAACATGTCTCCTTTTCTTTGCAATAGGCTTTCTTTGCTTTTTATCCTCCTATACTTCCTCTGCTTGAACATATTTAATCTTGATCTTAAAAGGAGAGCTCACTTTCTCCTTACCCTTTGGATCTTACTCAGTTGATTCCTCAAAGGTGGAATAAGACTCCAAGTCTCCCATTAGATCATAGGTGCACTGCACACCTTCACTTTCTAGTTCCCACATTTTATGCTTGAGCAAAAACTTTGTATATTTGATCACTGGAGTCATGAGTTGTTCTGGCTCTATTTTCTCTTCCTCCAACTAGTCTATTTCTCCAACTGATTTATCTTTCAAAGCTCCATAGTCATGGCCCTGAATCAAATCTCCATCGTCTTCAACTTGATCTAGAATGGACTTCACATTATATAGCCAGAATAAGTTAACAGGTAGCCTAGAAAAATTCTTCTTTCTAATCTCAAATTCATCACTGCAATTGGCCGAGTAGTCTTCTATATCATCTTTGTAGCTATATTCTCTACTATTCCTTACTAAATTTAGCTCTGAATAGTATTCCTTACTGAATTTAGCTCTGAATAGTTACTTGGGTAGCTTTGAAAAGTGGGACTTAGGGTTCTCCAACCAAGAATTGATGACCTGCTGGGCCTTGATGGTATCTTCCTCATAGAATTTATTTTCCATATCCATATGAAAATCCACCACATGAGACCTATTGGGCATGTCAAAAGTCTAGGCTATAGACACAAGACTTAGATTCACCACAATTCTCCCCTGGGGACCAACTATCCTTTGTGTACCTCTGTCATAGTGTCTAGCACACTCGAGCACCAAATCATAACACTGTACTATAGGAGGGAAACCAACTACATGTGCCAACCTTGATTCTAATGTTCTTCTAGCCAGAAAAGGAAGGTTTTGTACTACCATCCTTGTCTTGAACTCTTCATAATCCCACAGTCCAACATTAGTATCAGTTACCTCTGACCAGACAAAAGTAAGCTTTCTCTCAGGAATTTTTCTCTTAATATCCATCTTGATTCTTTCTACCTCAGAAATAGAAGATCCTTATGTACTTGGATCCATCACTCTACCCTTGGTTCCACTTGTCACTGCCTTACTTGACTCATCCTATATCCAACAAAGAAACCATAATAAAGATCACAGGAAACCCAAGTTAATTAATCATAAATTACATATTCATCCTTAATATGAGTCCCATGATAAACAAAATTCTCAAAAACCTCATAAGAATTGATCATATCAAAGTTCAGGTTTTCAGTCATCTCAGGGAATCCAGGCCAGAGAGAAATTTTAGAAAATTCCCAGCTAGGTGGATTTTAGCGAAATAAACACAAAAGCATCCAATAATCATTTAATCAATCATCATTAACTAAGAACAACATGATACATCTTTAAACAACTCAAATTGATCATACAATGCATAATCACCAACTAATAAATCATATTATCTCTCAGTTCTTTATTTTCAACAAAGTTTCAGAGAATTTCGCCCAGGATGGATTTCCGCAAAAACAACAATAGTCTATGAATTCTGGGAAAATGAAGGAACAAAGGAAATTTTGGTAAAATCTGGAGGGAACGAAAATCTGTGAAGCAAGCAAAACTCTGGATTACAACATATTTTGGGAAAACGAAAGGAAAATGGAAAATCAAGGAATTCCGCCAGCGAAGGAAAATTCTGAAGCTGAAGGAAAACCTAAATGTCAACATTTTCTCATGACTTCACTCAAATTGATCGAACAATCACAAATTTTAGGATCTTGGGCCTAAAACCAGCTTGATTTGAACCTCCTATAGATCATCTTTAAATTCAAGGCTCCTCCTAAAGTAAATCGAAAGGAATTGGTGATGCCCTAAGGCCAAAACCCTAAAATTCTACCATGAATGTGTAGGACAAGCTTAGGCTCAGCTCACTCGATTGCTAGGTTTTCAAAAGGTTCTTTATGGCATACACAAGCGAGCTACCTCATAATGAAATTGAAAAATAAGCTCACAATCTCACTTGAAATAGTTAATCTAATAAAACTGAGCAACCCTAGCCTCAACATGTTCAATGCCCAAACATGCAAAAATTTAGACTCCAAGCACACTCAGGACGCCAAAGAATCACTCACATTCAACAATTAAAAGAAAAGCAATGAATACATACCATTGATGAAGTGAGACTCAATTACCACAATGACAAATAACGATCTTTAGCGCCCCAACAAACAATAGCAGTTATGACACCCAGGAAAATCACCACCAAATCAAAAAATTCATGAATTCAATCACCAAATCAAGCCCAAAACTCAAGATCAAGCACTTTAGATCAATAGAGAGAAAATGATAAAGACTTAATGGTATAAAACTCTCAAAAATCAAGTTAATACCTATTGCAAAAATCGTACCACTGAGCATTAATGCATTCAACAAGACAGGCTAAACCAAAACCTGGAAACCCGATAGGATGAAAAAATTTCAAAAAAATATGGTCACCATGGAATTCCATGAAAGACCAAAATCTCTGGATCACAGTGTAAAGTAGCCGCCACCGAGTTTTCAAGGAAATCGAGGAATTCTACCTAGAGGGAATTTTCCTGAAAATAGCCAAAAACCTGACATTAGCTCAAAACATAAGATTTTCAAAGTGCTTCCAATAAGGGGGGCATTTGCACGAATAAGATAATCATTCAAGCACGTTATAAGGCAACAAAACCCCAAAAACCAAGGGCCAAAACACCAAAAACGAAAGCAAAAGAGGGTCCCTGCTTTCAGCGGGGTGTGTGTGCAAAAAATGGCACAACAATCCCCGAATGTAAAAGGAATTATCTTATTTATAGTAGCCACTTGGGTATTGACATGCTGAGTTGGTCGAGGGGGTTTTAGTAGATGGAAACCTTTATTCTATTTTCTAAAAGGTTAGTAAGTGTTATGGTTTGTGGATTCAAACTTTTCAAGATGGCTAGAGGTGGGTTTTGTTTCATGACTCCTGACCGAGTTTTGATAATCACAAAGGCAGTACACAAGTGTACAAAGGAAGTAAAACTTCATCATGATAATCTTATCTTGTATCTTAGTTTGCAATTTCTTAATAAATATTCATTGAATTTGATGATTGGGAATATTTACGTTGATTTGGGAATAAAGCGATTGGTAGTGTGAAATGAAGTCACTAAACTTTTCATCATCCTTTTTCTTACACCTCATCAAATCAACTAATGTCATTGTAGGAGTCATGTGCACTTGGAAATGGTTAATAAAGGCCTCAACAAGTTCATGGAATGAATGAATTGAGTTATTTGGTAATGAATTGAAAAAAGATAAGGTAGTATCTTTCAAGGACCTAGGGAAAAGCTTAACCAAGAGCTTATCCTTAAGGAAAAAATCATTTTATAAGGTGGTGTAAGCGGAAACATAGTTAGAAGGATCTCCTTTCCCTCCATATTTATCAAACCTAGGAATCTCTATATCTTGTGGTATCAATGTTTTCAATATATCCAAGGATAAGGGATTTCTTTTGAAATAGTATGTTAGTTGACCATTTTGATTTTGGTTTATGGTGAAAATTTTCTTTTGAAGGGATGAAACATTTTGCAAGAGTTGGTTAAGGATGACATAATTGGTTTTTTTTTGAGATGGAGGTGTATATGTGTTTGAGGGGGAATTGAATGGAATGATTATGGGAGGTAAAGTGGTAGGAGATATGACATGAGATGCCACAATGGTACAAGGATTGCTAGTGGAAATACCCAAGGTAGGAAAGACATTACTAGTAGGTTGCATCATTGTTGTAACTTGAGGGTTGGTATAGGTAGGAATAGAGGCAATGATTGTAGGAGGATGAATTTGAATTCTTCCTTGGATTTGGAAATTGTTCGAAGGTTGAGTGCAACTAGTGGTTGAGGTAAGGTATTTTCCAAAAATCTAAGCTAAGTTAGTTCTATTCCTTGATCACTTTCAATCATGCAATGTATGTTATCTATGGTAGGGATAAAAGTGGAAATGTTTTATATACTCACTTGATGTTGTAGGTTTTCTAACTCTTCATGGATTTGGATTTTTTTCTTGGGGGATACTAGCAACCATAGTTTCAACAATTTTCACACCACTTTAAGGTAGAGGTTTGTTAAGGGTATGGTCCATACCTAGTGAACTAGTGTCAACACTATGAGTGAAAGAGCTAGACAATCCAAGATCCACAAAAAATGTGCTATCATGGGCTGACATGAGTCTCAAACTATGTCTCACTATAGTATTAGAAGTAGGACACCAAGTTGTAAAGCTCATCCAAGGGACAATCAATGAATGCAAGATAAATGTAATGAACACAAGATAAGTGATATACTTTAATTTCTATTCAAATGAAATTAATCTAGATGCAATGAAATGAATGAAATGGAAACTTAGTAACCTTAAACATAAATCTAACAACAACAAACAAAAGCACAAAATCAATATTTTTAATGCTATAAATTGCAATTTCAAGTTTGACATGAGACTAAATCATTGAGAGGGGTGTATGAGTCCCAATTAAGGTTTTTCAAGATTTAAAATGTTGAAAAATAATCAACACGTAATTCTCAAAAATCAGGTTAAACAACCTATACTAGGACTAAATTTCCCAAAGGGGTGAATGAGTCCCAGATTAGGGTTTTGACACTAAATTCAACAAATTGTGAGTGAATGTTAAGGTTTCTAACTTGTATACAATCTTGAATATGTAAAATTACATATTTCAAATGAAATTCAATGATGCAAGATGCAAAATGTAACCTATATGCACTTTCCATAATGCAAGATTTAGAAGCCCTAAATGCAAATTAACTAATGGAAGATCTAATGCAAAGTTAATGTAAGCTAGATCTAGGACTATGATGCACTCGAAATCAGAAATAAAGTGTCTAAAGGCTACGTTCACCAAGATAAAATTAAAAAAATGGGGTGTTCCCACCTTTTAGGAGATGGAAAACTTAGGGGACCCTATTTTGCTCTATTTCATTGAAGGAAACCCTAGAGAACTCAATCTAATGGTTTAATCGAGATAAGGGGTTTTCTAGAAGATCTCCTTGGGTGTGATTAAAGAAAAAAGGGGGTTCACCATTAAGAAAAGGATTAGAAATAAGGAAATGTAAATGATATGAAAATCTAACAATGTAACCTGGAATATGAAACTTCAAATCAAAATGATAAACTGAGAATGAACAAAGATGAACTTGGAAAACTAAAGATGTTTGAAACAAGGTATGCAATCCTTAAATTATGAATTTTAATGCACACTGGGACTCATATGCTAGTTGGGGTGATTTAGTTCCAGTTTAGGGTTTCAGGATAAATACAGAACCTATAACTCGTAAACTAATATCTATAAAAAACGATTGAAAAATTGGTATACTAAGACTCATATGGCCAAGGTGGTGATTTAGTCCTAGTATCAGGGTTGATCTGAAACTTTGATATCCTTTAGTGATCTCCTATAGCTTCCCTCCCTTCCGATCTCTGAGTCTAAAACCCTGAATTTTGACTTGTAGGTTACTTTTCGTAATCTTACAAGAAAGGTGACAACTTTGACAACTTTGACAACTTTCACCAATCTTGCTTTTCAATGGATCTTCAACATAAATCTACAAATTATAAATCAAACAGAGGGAAAAAAATAAATTTGTTAGTGGATAGGGGTTTTCCTTGGTCAAACACCATTTTGATATTCAAGCCTTGAAATGCATAGAAGTAGAATGAAGGAATGATGAATGAAAAAATAAGCTATGTTGCAACTCACCAAACCCTTGAAACAAAGGCTACAATCTAGTTTGAAATGGATAGCATAAATGTAGATCTTGAATCTTGATTGTATGTTATCAAATCTTGACTTCAATGCTTGCTTGATTCGTGAAACCCTACATTACAAATGTAAGGTCAAAAACAAACATGATGCATGATGACTTTGACATGATGCTTGAATCTCTATTGTAGCTCCAAAATTCTTGATAATCAACTCTTGAATGCTCTTGAATTTTGTTGTGAAAGTAATCTTGAATGCTCATAAGATCACTTGAATTCACTAAGATAAATTATGTGAAATAACCTTGTATTTATTCATGTTTACGCCAAATTTCCCGAAATTACAACACTACAAGATGACGTTAGATCTGGGAGAATAAAATCCTATCAAGAATTTGAACTTAAAATAGGTCCAAGATCAAAACTCATATGCTAGTTGGGGTGTATGAGTCCCAGTAGCCTAGGATTAGGACACAAATTTCAAGAAATGTTAAGTTTTATTCCAAATTCAGGATCATGCCCTGAAACTTAGGTGGGACCCATATGCCCAAGGTGGCATTTAAGTCATAGATCACCAAATCTAGGACACATTATAACCCAAAAATATAAAATTATTATTGTTCATTAGGTATGTGTTGGGAGTAACCTTGAAAAGATGCATTAAATAAGGCTTGTGGATGCAAAATAGGACCAAATAAAGCATAAAGAAGCCTATTTTTAGCACAGAGGCCCAAACAAGTGTGAAAATGTAGAGGGATACATTTTTCTACACTACAATAGGTACTTGAACAAAATGTAAATGTGTGTTCCACCTTTTTCAAGATGGAAATTGGACCTATTTCACAGTTTAGCTCATTAGGAAACATAGATCCCTCAAGCAACTAACTTGATTGAGGAATGGTTAGGGGATTCCTAGTGTAAATAGATGGTGGTTCAACATTAAATAAAGCTTCAAAGGAGAAATGCAAACACTTATGCACAAACCCTAGAAACTTGAAAGCATGAAATCATATTGACAAACAAAATAAAACAAAAAAGTACTTGTAGAAGTAAAGAGGCCAAAACAAGGTTTGTAAGTACACTGGGACTAATACACTAGGCTGGGTGTATGAGTCCTGCCATAGGGTTTCTAGGAAGAATCTAGAATCTTCTGATGAATTATTAGGATCTGTAGAAATCTTGCAAAAGGGGTGTACTAGGACTAATATTCCTAGTTGGGTGATTTAGTATTATTGCTAGGGTTTGCTTGATACTTTTTTGCCTCTAGTGATCTTCTATAGCTTTCTTCCTATCTAATTTGGTGGTCTTAAAGTATAAATTTTGGCTTGTAGGTGAGTTTCCATGAAGATGATGACTTCTTGACAACTTTTACAACTTTTCTTTCAAAGGAACTTCAAACTCCAATTCACCTAGATTTGTAAACACACATCAAGAGAGAAAAATGTTGTTTTGTTTAGGAATAGGGGTTTGCCTTGGTCAAAACCCGTTTTGGTAATTAAACCTTGAAATGAAATGAAATAGTATGAAGGAATGATGAATGAACAAATACTATGTTGCAACTCACCAAACCCTTGAAACGAAGGTTGCAAAATTGTGTCAAATAGATTAAATGTATGTGGATCTTGACTCTTGATTGAATGCTTCCCTTAATCATGAAACCTACATCACAAATGTTAGTTCAAAGCACACATAATGCATGGAGACTTTGACATGATACTTGAATCTTTAATGTAGATCCAAATGCTTAATTATTTTCTCTTGAAATCTCTTGTAAACTCTATAATTCTCTTTAGGATGCTTGACTCAAATTTTTTCTAGGATAAATTATGTGAAATAACCTTGTATTTATACTTGTTTTTTCCTAATTTCCTAAAATTACAACACTACAAGCTGACATTAAGAAACTAAATCTATTGATAATTAAATCTTTTCAAGAATTTGAATTAAAATATGTCCTAGGTTAAAATAGGACTCATATGCCAAGTTGGGCATATGATTCTTGGAGGCTTAAAATCGGGACACATACTTGAAGAAGTGTTATGTTCAATGTATCATTTGAAATTAGGTCTTGAGACCTAGGGAGGACCCATACGCCTAGATGGGCATATGGATCTTGTTGTGTTTATTTTGTACACATGCCCCGTTGAAGGTAAGAACCCCCTTTTTTTTCTCTTTTTCCTTGCTCCTATTGACTTGGTCCTTGCATGCTTGCTTCACTTTTCCCTTCATTTTTTGAATTTTGGGACAAGTTGCCTATGAATTTGGGATGTTTTTGTGATGCCTAAGTGAACTACAAAGGTTTCGTTGAGTTTTGAGAAGTTGAAAGAATTTCATTGTGGGTCATCATCCCTCCATTGTCATCTGTTGGAATTTATTTGTGGTCTGCCATCCCTCCATCACCATCCATGGGAATTTATTTACAAGTCACCATCCTTCTGTTGTCGTCCATGGAAATTTATTTGTGGTTCACTATGTGCGGGTCACTGTGTGCAGGCTTCTATGTGTGGATTGTTGTTTTTAGGGCGGCAGACCCTCTAGCTTCCCTCTTCCAAATCATCACATTTCCAAAAAATGGTACAAAATTCATGTTTTCATCATCTAGGGCCCATAAAATGAGTGTCTTCACATGCCTAAATGGGTTTGCATCAAATTTTCCATATGTCTAGACATCGCAGAAATCTCATTATGGAAGTCCGTTTGTGGAAGTTCGTTCGCAGAAGTTTGTTTGAGCAATGTCATTGTAAAGGGTGGGAGACCCTCCAACTTCCACATTCCAAATTTATGCATTTTTCAAAATGAATCAAATATTACAAAAATATAACTTGGCACTCTTTCTACCCCTTTTCCCATGTGCTAAAATGAAAAAATCTCAAATTTACGATGTTTTGTGAAGTTGTTGGAATTTCATTGTGGGTCATCATCCCTCCATTGCCATCTATGGGAATTTATTTGTGGGTCATCATTCCTCCATCACTATCCACAAGAATTTCTTTGTGGTTCATCATCCCTCCATTGGCATATGCAGGTTTTTTTGTGCTCAATGTTGTTTTTAAGGCAATAGACCCTCCAACTTCCACATTTTTTGAAAAGGGACAAATCATTGATGAATAGGTCTAGGCACCATTCTAACGCATCTTCCATGTGCTTAATTTGAAATAACTCAAAAATGCTAAGAGTTGTGGCTTTGCTAAACTCCTTATGTGGGTCGTCGTCTCCTGAACATTGTCACTTAATGACTGAGCTTTAATGCCTTTCCAACTTAGGGAATAGGTACATCCTTGAAACTTTCAAAAGCATCAAAGCTTCATCTAACAACTTCAAGTGTCTCACAACCCAATTTTTCTCTTGCTTAATCATTTAGGTGATTTTTTCCTTTTATCGCCATCACCGATTTTCCTGAAGCAACTAAGTCAAAATGTTATGCGGACCAATTCATGTGGGTGGCCGCATGCAGGTGGTTGTTTCCCCATTACCATTCCCTAACATCCTTACATCCCATATCCTTCTCCATGGTGAGTTCCACAAGGATATTTTCCCTTGTCAAAGTTTGAAAGTTTTTGGTGCACACGCCAGGTCCTCGAGCTCACTATAGGTCTGTCTAAGTGGATCACCGCCTGCGGACCGCCATCTCTCCAATGTTGTTCCTAATGAGGAACATATGATGGTGGCCTAGTAGCTCCCTCCCGCATCTCCTAAATTGGTAAAAATTTCACATGTAGCCCTTAACGTCTGAGGTACTCGAAGGTCCCGCAGTGCAGACTTCCTCCTAGGAGTCATCGTGCTCTAAATTTTGTTCCTTAAAAAAGGAGACTCCAAACATCCTTTGACCTTCCTACACCCACATGCCTTAGACCCACAAATGCATCAAGCTTAACCTAGTAATTTAAAGTGCCTTACAATTAATTTTTGCACATGCCAAAGTGCATCATATGGAATTTGATTGCCAAGTTCACCATGAGTAAATTTTTTCTATGGATGGCTACCTATGGGTCTTTGCGGCCTCGAGGCCATCCTACTCCTAGCTACTCTGAATGACTTTTAGCCTAGGGGAAACTCGCACCCCTAAACCCACATTTATGTTTATGGTCTAAATGAGCTCCAAATGTGGAACAATGATGAATATTATGATCTTTTAATGATGCATGGATGGATCTAACAATGACTTTGTAGGATTTGACTAACATTTGCATTGATTTACGCATGAAAACACTTACTAGACCTCTTGTGTGTAGGATTCAAGGAACCATGCTAAAGGTGTATATTTTGCTATGCTCAAAGGGTGATTGCGACCACCAAAGGAGTCACCTATGTAAATATCAACATCAAGGGTAGTTCTACCTAATTGAATAAGCTTGCTTAAGAATTTGTGTCAAGAAATGCCAAGTTGAGAAATGCTTTCAAACAAGGAGTAGGAGGGAGTTATTTTATTTTCCACCAAATTATGATGATTGTCACGAGCTATCCACTAGGATCAAGAGCAACATTTTTTCTTCTTAATAATACAAATCACCAACAAGGCTCACTTGATTAGCTAAAGGGATGTTGCAAACACATCAAACAAGGGGAAGCTTTTAGTAGCTTTCAGCTATAGCAGAGAAGGAAGTCACTACAAGAAAAACTAACTATAGTAACTAAAAGACAAAATAGGCAGCAAGACAAAATAGAGAAGAGGAAAAAATAACCTATTTTAAATTGTGAAATATTACAGGTAGGTGAAACCCTAGCTTGTATTGAATTTGAGCCACACATTGTAATTAAATCCTAGCCATTCATTTTGGCTTTGGAAAACTATTAATAGGGGCTTGCTCCTCATTTTTAAGTGTTGGTGAATTGGTGTAAAAGGTATTTTGCAACAATAGAAAGAAGCATTGCATGAATTTGGGTATTTCTTTTGAGTTTGTTCGTTATGCATTCATGATTCAACTTCCATGTTAGATTTGTCTTGTAGTTTTTTGAATGAATTTGATTATGGTTGTTGTTACAGTATTTGATGGACATCTATTCCCTAATTTTGGCACTTGTTGATGACAAAATCCTATGCAAAGCTAGCCTGGGCTTGCTTATTTCATTTTTGCAACTAATTTCAATTCTATGTTCATGAATTGAATGTACAATCAAAGAATTTGTAGACCTTAGGAGATTGCACTTGTTTTGTGCAGCTATAGGTTCCTCTTGGTCAAGAAAAACTTAGTTTATGGGAGTTTGTCTAATATATCATCCTCCATTATTACTATTCATTCATAGATTTGATTTAGAATAGCCCTCTCAACCCTTTCCCCTTTTTCTATTTCTTTTAGCTCCTTGTTAGAGTAGGATTTGAAGCATCAAAACAAAGCTAAATTTGATGAACATGGTGAGTTTCAGCTTGCTCTTTTGAGTGAGCAGCCATTGTTCATTCACTTCCAACACCATGAAACTCCATTTGCAGACCCAACTTCCCATGCTTTGTAAACCATAAAGGCCACCCTATTATTACTAGTAAATCACATCAACCAATTGAACTATTCCAAGCATTTTCATGAACTGACACCAAAGAGACCTTGTGGTGGTGATCTAGAAATTATTTGCAAATTTCTACCTTTCAAGAGAGGCAGTGCACTTGTGTGCTACGTGTGTTAAGAAGTGCAAAAACACCCATATACAAAACTGGCACTAGAAGGAGGGCTTGGCTATGCACAAGGCTACAAATTTGGAAGTTGAAAATCACTTTCAAGTAAAATATGAGATAGAGAAGATCTCATCATATGCTGGAAATTTAAAATTAGAAATTTGAAGAAAGTAGTATTTGAGTTGAGATGGAGCAACAATTCCAAATCAACATCACTTAGCTGCAAGAAGATCTAAATAGGATACTACGAAAGCCATTGCAACACTTTGCATTGGAAGAAAAGTGCATAATTCATGGCACTCATGGACATATTGAATTAGAATGGCTAACCTTCTTGGGAAGAATTAAAAGGGTTTTGTAAGGAGAGATTCCCTTTTGGTAAATATACCAAACCTTAGCTCCTATAGACCCAAAAGAAGAATTTGTTAACATGACAACCAAGGTCTTCAAGGAGTTGATTCAAGAACACTTGAGAAGCAGGGATGGACTAAGGCTAGAGGGGGTACTGATGGCTGGGTGGTGCAGATTCCATAATGCACCTCATTTAGAATTCAATTGCTCTTCATGCAAAGACATCATTGTCCAAGTCAAGAGCTGTTTAGACAAGTTAGAGCAGCCAAATCTCAATGAAGAAGAGTCATCCACTGAGGCAAGAGAGTAGTCAAAATTTGGAGGATAGCAAAATGAATTTGAACCAAGAATTTCCACTGAAGTAAGTGTTGGGACAACAAACACTAAGATTGAAAATCAAAAGGAAGGAGATGAGTTCCTAGGGACAATAAGGAGCCTTGATGAAAGTTCAACTAGAAGAGGACTAGAGGACCTTTTCTCCATAGGTGAAGAGCAATCCTCTACTCATTAAGTAGAGTAGTTGGCAGTTAAAAGGCTATAAATACAAGATGAATCAGAAAAATTTCCAACATTGTATTCTAGAACAACCAATACAAATGCCGAAGATTAGAAAGAAGAAGAGGTTGAAAGCCTTGGGGCAGTGGAAAATGATGATGAAAGTGATCAAGCATCTAAAAAAGAAGATCTAGAGGAATGGAAACAATTACAAGATGAGGTTGTACACTACCAAGCCTCCTCCTCAACTGATGATGAAGATCCAATGGTGGAATGATATAATGAACTTGATTCAAGACTCACAAGGGGATTGGTTAGAGCTAAGATACCAATTGGATTTGGAGGTGTTTCTATTGCTAGGATGGTGTGGGATCCATGATTCAACACATTTGGATTTTTCATGCAGGCTATGTCAAGAAGCCATCGAACAAGTTAGAGAACAAATGAAGCAACCAAATTCCTAACCTCCTGCGGTTGTTTCAAGGATTGAGCTAGAAGTCCAAGAACCTAAATCAATTGATAACTTAGCTCAAGGTAGCCCTTAAGAGGGTGTTGGGACAACGATAGAAGAACAACGATACAGTCTTGATTATTTGGATGATGAAGCAGATCAAATGGTGGATTTTTCCATCAATCATCAAGAGTCCTCCCCTCTCATAGAGAATCTATACATGATTGATGATCAATATCATGATGGATTATTATAAGGAAATAACACATGGGATTCTAGTCCCCTTGGAGATGTGTTGTCAATTGATGAATTCTTTATGTTGGGAGCTATACTCCAGACGTATGCCAACACTAAGGAGGAATACATTTTAGAAGATGGTGGTGATGAAGACATATCACCCAAACCTTTGGATGAAAAAGCATTAGAGCTACTAGATTGGGGAAGGGACTCCACTTCCATCTATAGCGAAAATGAACAAGAGGAAACAAGTAAACATCATAATGAGATACATGAATTGCAAGGAGAAGAATACCAAGGCACAAATGTCTTGGAGGCTGCTCACATAGATGACATACCATTTCAACCATAAGGACAACTTACAACTGGGAGACATTCTTGTTTTCCCATTGCTGATCCTCCCACTCACTCTGAGAACTACATCAGGACAGATTCATCCATGACATGTTTCTATAACATGAAACATCATAAAATTGGAGTCAACATAAGGGGAGTGAGATGGGATAGTATATTACCTTTTGAAGACAATAATCAAGTGGAACTATGCACTATAGAGGACCAACATGATAGTGTCTATCTCTTCGAAGAACAACCAATGGAGCTTGTGGGTCCCACTGGTAGCTTGGAAGAGGTGTTTGCTACCTCATCCTCCCAACCTTATGCAAGCCCGAAACCAGGAACAAGGTTCCTTGCATTTGAAATTTTCCCTTCACAATGTGTACTTCCTAATCAATTTTATTGTGATTTACATATTTGTAATGAAAGAGGGATGTTGCGCCATCCATCACATCCACCAGAGGCTTCCTATACAATGACTGACAATGCAGTGCTCACTCTCGACTATTGAATGTTACCACCTTTGTATGGTGACATCCAGGTTCTATCTTTCCTTACTCCTATGAATACTCACAAATGTGTTTATCATTTTTATTATGGGAACACAGGGAGATGAAGTTGTTTGTGGATCAACCATGGGTTGTATGAATTACCTCAATTGTTGATTCTTCTTGTATCTATTATTGAATTTGAATGCTGCAAAATTGAACTTCATTTTTGTGAATATAAGGATGAATTTGCATGGTTTATAACTATAACGATTTCCCTTATTCTTGTTCATGCATTATGAAACCCAATGGGCATAAATGTCAGTTTTTTTGGAAGTGGAATTACTCTGAGAGGGGGGGGGTGAATCAGATTAATCTAAATTAAAACTTTAATGACTTGAAATGAAAAATTAAACTTTTTAACCTTGAACAAAAGAGTGATATATATATATATATATACAATGTGATTACAAAGATTTAGAACAAAGAGATTGATTTTAATGACTTAACCAACCAAAACATGAGTGACTTAATAAACCATATTAAAGAATAATGTAAATTGTTCAAATGATGTTGAGTGAACAACTTTTTAATGATTTCTTTTACATAGGATTGCAAGCACAATAATACCAGGTTGAACTTTCCTTATGATAGATTTATCACTTTCATACATTGAACATTTGCATGACAGTTTTGAACAATTAAAATTTGAACTTTTAGACAACTTGAAATGATGCAAGTGTATCAAAGCATTGCATAAACAATTTTGACATATGACAAATTGAAAAACATAAACAATTTAAGCACAAATCACACAGAAAAAAGGAACATAGAGCTTTGATGAGTGGAAAACCCTCTTGTGGTAGAAAAACCACTCCAAAATGCCTTATAGGCTTAATTCCAAAAAAATATTACAATATTTTCAGAGCACCAACTCAACACTGAAATTATGAAGCACCAACTTCAATAGGAGCACCAACTCCTTTACAATATTTCTCTCTACAAAATTAGAAAATTGTAAGGACCTTACAATTACACTATTTTTGCAATCATAAAATCTCTACAGAACAAAATGATATTCAATAATACCCACAGTACCAATATAACCTCAACTTGAAATATATAAAATCTCTATAATAAGAATCAAAGATATGAACTCTTTACGCTCTCTCTTTTACAAATGATATTGCTTTAATAACATAACCTAGTTCTACTCAAAAACTCTTGTTGTCAACAATACCAAAAATTTTCACTGAGAAATGGCTTCTAGCCACATATTTATACAACGAATATAGAATAGTTCTTATTTACAAAACACATATCCAAATTAACCAGGGTTTGGATAAATTGAAAAATAATATAGTTAAATCATGAGACCCATAATGGGTTCAAAAGAATAACCAAATAAATTTGATGAATAGCCATTGAAATATGAAACCCTTGAGTATAAACTTGGGTTAAGAAAAACTAAAAATATTTTTGAATAAATTCTTAACCACAAATCAGTTGCATTCAAATCAACACAACATCTTTCAGATTTGAAAACCAAATACCTGTCATGGCAGCCAAAAGACATTACCAACTACTTGTATAAACCTCATAATCATCTCACTGAAGACTCAATGCAACTCATCAAACTTCTAGCACACTGATTACTAAAAGATAAGCATGAAAACCAGCTACACTGTAATTGCAAACTCTCCATGGCAGCAGTGGGTTTTGTATCTTTAGAAAAAAAACAAAACAACATAATGAATACCCTAACATCCTTCTGAATCAAGAATTTAGCTTGCATTTTCATCATTTGATAAAACTTGAAGTCTGCGAGGAATTTAATCATAATAAACCTTAATCATACGCTGCCAAGGATCCAACGACATTATTAACTAAACATCAATGATGGTTGTCAACAAAAACCTAATGAAAAATTCTATTTCACTTCCATATGAAATAAAGTCAACTACCTTGTTTAATACAATGAGGTCGATACAAATAATAACATGGTAAGCCCGATATAATATGGTATGCTTAGTGTAATGTAAGGTGAAGATGACAATGTGACCCAATAGTATGATAACCGATAGCCATTTAAATGGGTTTCATTTTAAACATTAACAAAAGGTCTATGAATGAACATTATGTAATATAGTATGCCAGGCTAAAACTTGAAGTATATTAAAATGTAAACCATATCATATGTAAATAACCCAATTACTCAAGATAAATCCATGTATGTTTTTAGCTTTATGCCACTGAATATAGCATATAATTGCTATAAGAAATACAAACCACTTTACTATATTTGATTTCCCCTTGAAAATGAATGTTGCCATGTAAACCAAGCATATAAAATTTGAATAAAGTGAATGTGCAATACAAGTCTTCATGAAAACAAAAACTTACCAAAAAACCTTTAATGCTATCACTTGTTTATACCTTAACAATGCTTATGTAATCACTGAAGTCAGCCATGCCAAATAATCCGTATGAAATAATAACTCCATTGAACAAATATATATCCTCTGCACATGAATCCAACAATCAGTACCACAAGACAAAACTAAGGATAAACCATCAAATCATTGTCCATATAGGAATCACTGAATAAGCCAAGTACTGAAACATCAATAGCCAAACCATCAAATCACTATCCATATAGGAATCACTGAATAATCCTGTAATCAAAGGAAAATCCTAAAATTATTATTAAAGTGGTGTTAGCACAATAACAGAAAATCCTATGAAAATAACAAAGTACAATGGAAGTGAGGTGAAGACAAAAGGGATAGTGTTACCCTATGTCTCCACCTTCCATGATTAACCTCTGTTACACCTCCTAGCTTGCAGATAAACAACAATGCCCTCAGATTTATGAGCAACTATGACTAAAGACTAAGCCCTATGCAAGTGTTGAAGGATTTGCAGAAAATATAAATAACCCTATTTTGAGCTAAAATGGCTATGACTGTTAATGACTATGACCTAAGTTGACAGCAAATTGACCTAAACTAAGAATGCAAGAAGTCAAAATGAGCTATGAGAGCTAAAGACTGAGAGAGAGATGCAAATGAGGTCAAAATTGCCCTTTTATAAAAATTGCAATTTTGAACGTGTGGCCAGGATGAAAAGATGACAGGAACCCTAAGATCAATGCTTAAGATTGAATATTGCAATAAGAATTAGGGTTAGGTCAAAATTAGGGCAAATGATAAGGATGAAGGGCCAAGATTGAATTATGAAATAATTCAATCAACGGTCAAAATTAAATGAGAAATCAAAAGTCAAGAATTAAATTGGAGGATAAGGCTGGCACGGACAAAGAGGTTGCTAGAGAAATTAAATAATAAGATTTATTTACTCCAGACAACTAGCAAGCAATTAAATAATAAAGATATTATTTAATTATGGAGGAATGTGATAAAAGAATTATTTTGAAATTAAATAATGATTTTAATTCAAAATTCAAGAAAATGGCTAAATTAAATAAATCAAATTTATTTAATTTTAATGGGAGAAAAAGCTAATGAATAATTAAATAATTAAATGAATTATTTAATTATAGTGGAAAATGGACAGAATTAAATAAATAAGAATTTATTTAATTTTTTAGAAGAAGGGGACTTAATTAGTGACGTAATTAAATAAATAAAATTTATTTAATTAATCAAGAAGACATAAATGGTAAAGGGAAATTAAATAAATTATGAAATTTATTTAATCAAAGGAAGACTTTAGATAATTAGTGATATATTAAATAAATAAATAATATTTATTTATTTAATAATCAAGGAGGAACAAATGACATGAATTAATTAAATAATTATGAATTATTTAATCAATAGTCGAATGTGGACCAAGGACATAATTAAATAGCTTAATTATGCTAGGACGAAAGTGGTAAAAATGAAGCTTGCAGGCCTAGGTCATTTTTAGGTGTCTACATTTTGCCCCTCTTTGTCATAATGTCGCTTGTCGTATTGTGACAAAGAAAATTAAGTCAAAATATGCCCCAGTGAAGGTACGGAGTATTCTTGCCCCCTCGGGAAATTTTCAAATTTTGGGTCGGCGCCAGAAAAATTTGCAAAAGGTCCCGATAAATGAATTTGGTGGTCAGAAAAACAGCGGCGCAGTCGGTTTCAGATTCTGACATGTTTAAAGCAACTTACGGGGAGGTCGAAGGGGCGGAAATGAGCCTCCAGTATAGACTGCAGTTGAAAAATGTCATTTTCACCCTATAAATAGGTGGTCAAAGGGGTAAAACTCAATTCACTTTCACTATTCACCTTGCAAATCCTGAGAGCTCAGAGCGAAAGACACAGCAGCTACGATGGTTATTCCAGTGACAGAGCACCGCGGAGAGATTGTGAGGACCTTCAGACGGCCAGAGGGCTCAGGACCAGCGGTATGTACCCTAGACTTCCTTTGTCATTTTCTCGATTTACGTGCTTTTTAATGCTTTCTAGGTTAGTCAACGGATGCGCTGCGACGCATATGCGTTCGCGTAAGCCGCAAGTGACTTCGCGTTCGCCGCATTTGATGCGTCGCGACGCAAGTGCATAGAACAAACAACCCGCACCGGCGGTTTGCGCCGCATTCGATTTTTGGTGCGACGCAAGTGCTAAACCGAATCGCAACTGACCGCTCGAAAGCCGCAATTGTGATGTTGCAACGCAACTGCTTATTTCAATGCCGCAAGTGAAATTTCGCGCCGCATTCGCAAAAGTGGCACGCAAACGCCTAATTCGCGACGCAAGTGTTATTAAGCGACGCACTTGACTGGTTCAGACGCATTTGATTTTTCGAACGACGCATTTGTGTATTTGCGACGCAATTGCGCTTTTGCGACGCATTTGCCTATTTTCTTTGCTTTAACTTGTTTTAATTCCTTCATGCCCTAAGTTATTGTCCAAGACGGTCACTGTTGTCCAAAAAAGGTGCTGATGCCGTGTTCGTCCTTTTGCAGAGGCAGCTTGCCCCTATTTACACGAGGGAGAGCAGACCGAGGACCTTTCGGTTTGGCGATCAGCTAGGCCCGCGAGAGCGGCGACGACTGATGAGACTCGGCCTATTCCATGTTGCATTCATGCCCGCCATTCGGGCGAACAGGGGTTTACTGACGGCCCTGTGCGAGAGATGGCATTCAGATACCTGTTCCTTTCACCTGCCGACAGGTGAGGCTACGATTACTTTGGAGGACGTCTACCGTATTCTCCGGATTCTGATTCGAGGGGAGCGGATCGTGTACGATCCTCGTCATGGCGAGCAGACCTTCCGTGCGTACTACCAGGATCAGGGTGCCGGACTCGGCATTGAGGGTTACGAGATCCATTGGGATTTCCTGGCGGAGCATTACAGTCGCTTTGATGCATTCTTGGCGACTCTGATTGGTGGCATCTTGGTTCCAGACCGACGAGGACACGGATTTCCGATTGGCTGGGGGGATGTCATGGTCGGCATGCGACGAGAGAGGACAGTTTATGCCTGGGGTCCATGTTTGCTGGGGACACTTTATCATCAGCTGCATGACGTTGTGTACAGGAGAGGAGAGAGTATCTCCTGTGGGACCACACTGATGATGATCTGGGCATGGGAGCGTATTGCCATATTCCGCCCTCCTATTGACAGACCACAGCTGGCCGCGGGGATGCCTTACTCTTACTACTATGCCGGCGCATTACAGCAGACCCGTATGGGTGAGACAGGGTGGTGGCGGCATCGGATTGATACCATGGTGACCTTCATCTGGAGACCCTACAGGGATTGTGAGGTATGGGATGATGAGGACGAGCATCTCAGTTTTTGCAGGCAGTATCGATACCTGATTGGCAGGACAGTACAGACGTCGCTGATGATTGAGATGTATCTGCCACAGCGTGTACTGAGACAGTTCGGGGAGCAGCAGGATGTACCCATGGGGACGGCAGAGTATGCACGATCGTCCAGAGAGTATGCATGGGGGCCGGCCATCCCAGTGGCCTTCGCGACACAGCAGATTGACGGGTTAGTAGCCCAGGCCTGGGGTTGGAGAGGTGGGGCAGCAGATCCAGGTACCACACCAGCCTATGATCTATGGTGGCATGCACGCCGACCTGTACCATTGACAGATCCTGACGGGCCAGCACCAGTTGACAGGCGGTCAGTGATTCCACGAGTACCGCGAGCCAGACGGGGGGGCAGAGGCAGAGATGGGGGCAGAGGCAGAGGTAGAGGCAGGGGCAGGGATGGAGATGGAGGGAGGGGTGGTGATGGAGGGAGGGACGGAGGCAGGGGTGATGATGGAGGACGAGGTGGAGACGGAGGTCGGGGTGATGATGGAGGTCGAGGTGGAGGCGGGGGCCGTGGTGGAGACGGAGGTCGAGGTGGAGATGACGGAGGAGGGATGGCGGGGCGGCGGAGACGGGGCCAGTACAGTGCGTGAGGGGTGCGGCAGTATAAGCGAGGTAGCGGTAGTGCTATCGAGGTTGGTGAGGAGGGGGATATGGAGGAGCAGCCCAGACAGGAGATAGAGGGTGAGGGGAGACAGGATGGGGAGCCAGAGGTGGGGGGACGGGAGGAGGCGGAGGGGGAGAGACAGGAGGAGGATGTCAGGGCCCCCGAGGTGGATGTGGCAGGGGAGGAGGCCGGAGGAGAGCGGTGGAGAGGCGAGGCGGAGGTGGAAAACGGGGAGAGCGGAGGTGGCGGGAGAGGAGGGATGAGATGATGATGATGTGATGAGGATAGAGGCCATAGGTGGCGGAGTCCTCGGATAGCGGATGGTGGAGGGTGAGGAGGGAATACCATCTTGAGTTACCACCGGATCGGCCAGTTGATCGGCCAATTAGCGATCTGCTGAGGTTAGATGCCCGGCCGGTGCGGGTGAAGGATCTCTGGTCGACATTAGAATTTAGCCCGTGTGGGCGGGATGGTGATCATGGCGGGATTCAGCGATGGTGCGAGTTCGCCCTATGTTGGGACCCATAGGGGACGTAACAAAGTTGGCCAGGGTGAGCACGAGGCTAGGTCAGTACAGGACTTTATATGAGCAGGCAGTGCCACCAGAGCAGCGAGATCCTACCCTGTCTCGATCACAGACGAGGACAGGCAGTGGACACCGGTCGGGTAGTGGCAGTGGTACCAGGAGCCACAGCAGTGTCGGAGGGTCGACTTCCACAGGACACACATCAGGCCACAGATCACATCACTCCCGCAGGCATACTCCGAGTCATCATTCGGGACACAGTCAGGGTTCGGTTTCAGCTCAGAGGTCAGTCACAGGGACCAGTGTGACAGATCCTACCGCTTTTCAGAGTCCAGACCTCTCACAGGTGTTTTACTACTGTTGAGATGATGCCCTCATTCACAGTTCCCTCATCCTCACAGCCACAGGGCACTACAGGACCGTCCATTGTTTCAGAGCCAGTGACAGGGCCTCGGCCACCACCACATTCTTCACCCCGAGGGGATGATGAGAGCCTACCCTAGGGGCATATTTGTATTTGGACACATTATGTTTATTGTTGAGCCTGCGAGCTCCATTTTTGGGATATCCATTGACTCTATCCTGTGACATTGCATATTTTTGAGATGAGATTTATATGATGATGCAGTTTTGATGCGACCTATATGTGTTATGTGATGTTCTATACATTATGTGTGTATGATATATGATGCTTAATTTATGATGCCATTTATGTATTATGATGTCTATGTGGTGATTTGTTTGTTGATGCCATGATGATGCACTATTCATATGCTTATGTTAATGATGTGCATGATACCTTTATGTAAAAGATGCAATGATGATGATTATGTTAATGCCATGTTTGTGATTATGTATATGATGTAATGCCATGTATGATACTATTTAATGCCATGGATATGTATGTATGGACCTAATGCAATGGATATATCATGTATGCACTTGCGTTTGTTTTTGAATGACACAGGATATCATCGCAGGATGGACGAGAGAAGATGGTGGGACTGACGAGAGAAGATGACCAGACCAAAGAGGAGAAGATATGAGACCTATGAGAAGATACAAATCCTTCAAAACCTTACTATAGGACTTTTAATATTCGTTGCTCTTTAATCATCATTGGGCAAACTGTTGTAATGGTCAACAAACACCAAGATATGACGTAGATCTAGGTGTGCAAGGCCGTACCATTACCCAAGACAAAACAGTCACAGACAAGGATGAGTATGACTCATACTAGGAGCGTGCTTGCCCCAGTCTTGTTGTCATAATCAACCACAGGCAGAAAAAGACAAATGACAGATCAGGAAACGTCGTTGCTTCTCTAAATCCTGTTTCCAGGACATCCTTGAGAAACTAGTGACATGATTGCCAAATTACAAAAATAAAGTCTCTATCATGATATGTCGTTGCTTTTCTAAATCCCAAGATCAGGATCTCGCTGAGAAGCTAGTAGTCATGCGTGTCAATTGTCATGCTACATCGCTGCTTCTCTAAATCCTGCTTAGTGGGATCTCGCTGAAAAACTAATAACATGATAAGAGATGAAAAGACAGTTGCCAAGTGTTTGTCAAGTGCATCTGGGTAGCCTGATGCCAAGGTGTCATGTTTGACGATGTCAAGATGTCTGATTGTTTAAAGTTTTGATGACCTTGAAAATGTCGAGACTTGGTGAATTCAGGAAGGACACATCCTGAATGATGCCGAATGTCGGGAGGATTTGATCCCTAATGGTCGTAAGGGATCCCTCAAAATAATGACGATGCTTAGGAAGGACACATCCTAAAGCATAAAGGACAGAGTTGGTTCTTCAGAAGGACTCATCTGAAGAATGCTAATGTCAGGAAGAGTGATCCTTAGATGTCAAGAGGATCGCTCGAAAGGCCGAAATGGCGATGACGACGCCTAGGAAGGACACATCCTAAGGCGTAAATGACAGGGGTTATCTTTCAGAAGGACTCATCTGAAGACTAACCAAAATTTGACAGTTTGACCGGTTATAATGATTTGACTTGCTTTGACTTATGTTTGACTGAGGTTGACTTGTTGTGACCGAGGTTGACTTGTGTTTGATTAGATGCCGATGTTGTCATGATGCGAGTGTCATGTTGAGTAAAGGATTGCTTTACTTTGTTTCAGGCGTTTTCCTATCTGAAAATTGATTGAATATTTTTGACGTGTGTGCCATTTTAGTGTCATGAACCCTAATGGACTGACCTAGTGCGGCCTCGGGGGCTCATCGATAGATGGCCTTGCCTACGTCATGCACTCAGAGACCTCGTAGTTCGACACGACCAATGACGTTGTCTTGATGAACAAAGATTACGCCATGATTTATTTTGACAACCTAATAGGACTGACCTAATGTCTCGGGGACTCAAGTATGAGTCTTGCCTACGTAGCAAATGCGCAGAGACAACGTAGTTCGGACAATGACATGGACTTATTGACTTGATTGACTTGGACTAGAGATGACAGTGCACTTGTGTGCTTTGCGTGGTCGACTGTTTTGTTTGGTTTTCTTCAGGACGTTTTATGATTTTTTTGTCTTTTTTCAGGACATTTTGCGATGTTTTTGTCTTTTTTTTAGGACATTTTATGATGTTTTTGTCTTTTTTTCAGGACATTTTATGATGTTTTTGTCTTTTTTCAGGACATTTTGTGATGTTTTTGATCTCACGTGTCATCCACTGCAGTCGCATGATAAACATTGTGCCCCCAGTTAGGTTTAAGACTTAGCCATTTGCAAGGGATACGGATAGGATGCTGTTGAGTTACTGGACAAATAGTCGTCAGGACTTGATGTCAATCGTTCATCCACTAGGACAGGTAGAGTAGGATGTGATGGTGACTTGCGGAATAATGGCGAAGATAGCTTTCATCCTAAGCCAAGTTTAGACCAAGCGACAATAGATGGCAGAGCAATGATTGATTACGCATGGCGCCTGTTTGCCAAGTTTTCACCATGGTACTTGTCCAAAGCGCCTGTTTGCCAGGTTTTCACAATTGGACGAATTATTTTTCTTTTTACTATTTTTGTGATTTTTTGATTTTTTTGGTGTCACCAAGACGCCTGTTTGCCAGGTTTTCATCAAGGTGACGATTTTTTTCCATTTTTCAATTTTTTTGTATTTTAAGGTCCTCCAGCTTTGTCCTCTGATGCTATGCGTAGAACTTTCGGAGGTGTAAACTGTTGATGGGTTCAGTCAATTGTTCCCCATCTGGAGTTGCCAGTTGATATGCTCCAGAACCAAAAGAAGATATGATGATATATGGACCCAACCAGTTTGGTTCAAACTTGCCTGGCTTTTCTCTGTCTGCTTGGTTCTTAGGGTTCTGCATGAGAACCAGGTCGCCAATATCGAACTTTCTGACCATGACCTTTTTATTGTAGCTGCGACAAAGGCGGTTTTGATATGCCTGGAGGTGATTCAGTGAGTTTTGTCTTCTTTCGTCCAGCATTTCCAGCTCGTGCAAGCGTGATTGTCGGTATTCCTCTTCATTAGCTAGACCCTTCAAAGAGACCCGTAGTGAAGGAATTTCGACCTCAATGGGTAAGATGGCTTCCGCGCCAAAAACCAGGGCGAATGGGGTAGCTCCCGTAGGCGTACGAATGCTAGTTCGGTAAGCCCACAAAGCAGGGTTAAGTTGTACGTGCCAATCGCGGCCAGCGTCATTGACAGTCTTTTTAAGGATCTTGATAATGGTTTTATTCGACGCCTCAGCTTGGCCGTTTCCTTGGGGGTAGTATGGGGATGAAAAGTGGTGTTGGATATGGAATCGCTCACATAACTCACGTACGTCTTGGTTTTTGAACGGACGTCCGTTGTCAGTGATGATGGACTGTGGGAGGCCATACCGGCAAATGATGTAATTGAGGATAAACTTTGATATTTGTTTGCCTGTAATGTATGTCAATGGAGTGGCTTCGATCCACTTTGTGAAATACTCAGTGGCGGTGATAATGAATTTATGGCTGTTGGAGGAGGTTGGATGGATCTTACCCATGAGGTCGAGTCCCCATTGAGCGAAGGGCCACGGAGAAGTGATTGGCCGAAGTTCCTGTGCTGGGGCATGGACCAAATCACTATGGATCTGACACTTGCGACAGGTTCTGACATATTCTATTGCATCTGTTTCCATTGTCGGCCAATAATATCCAAGTCTCGTTAGTTTCTTAGCCAGAGTAGGACCACTCGAATGAGATCCGCATATACCGTCGTGTACTTCTCGTAAGGTCGTACATGCTTCATCGGTGTCAAGACATCTAAGGAGGGTACTGTCGAAACTACGGCGGTATAGGGTGTCACTGATAATGGCATACCTTGCAGATTTTCTAATGAAGGACCTCCTTTGGTTATTGGATAGGTTCGATGGAAGGGTGTGAGTCTTTAGATAGTCATAAATGTCCTGATACCAAGGAG
>VDFB02353493.1:105473956-105583481 GCA_007258455.2 Sequoia sempervirens
TGCAACTCATGCATTACCCTTAGGTCTTCTATTTGTCCTTCCTTGATGTTGACGACACTCATAGGTCCTATGCCCTTCTTCTCAATAATGGAAACATGTTCCTTGAAAGCCTCCTCTCCCTGGTCCTCACCCAGATCTTCCTCTTCCTCTTTTGTCTCCATTATTTTGATCACAAGGATGATAGGGTTTATCTCCTTTCTGGTTCTAGCTACTACTGGATCCTTCGATCTTCTTTTGATCTTCATTTCAACCTCCATATGACCATTCACTAGTCCTTCCACCACGACCTCCACCTCTTTGCTTACTTTCAAACCTTCTATTCAACTTCTCTTCAACCTTCAAAGAAAACTGATATGCATCTTCAATGGCAGACATTCTTACCAAACTCAACTCTTCTTGAATACTCGACTTCAACCCATTTATGTAACGGGAAACTTTCTCCTTGTTGGCCTCAAAATGACCTATTCTGATCAGGACTCGATAGAATTCTTCTATATACTCCTTAACAGATTTTCCTGCTTGTTTCAACCCTTTCATTTTCTTCAACAAATCCAACTCATAGTCCCCACGAATGAACTATATTTTCAATTTTTCCACCATCTGATCCCATCTTGTTATTTTCTCTTTTCCTCTTCTATTTCTTTCCAACTTGACTTCTTTCCACCATATGCTATCATGGCCTTTCAACTTGGCCTTTGCAAATTTTACCCTATCCAAGTCTTCTATTTCCTCATACTAAAAATAATCTTCCATTTCATTGATCTAATAGATCAACTCCTCTAGATTTAGGTTTCCAAAAAAATTAGAAACTTCTATCTTTGACCTCTTTCCAATCTTGGAAATGGCCCTAATCAATCTGACATCTCCAGGATCCATTACATCCTGTGCTTCCTCTTCAAATGGCTCCTCATCTTCAGCCTCATCCTCACTTTCATCTCTTCTTCTGACATCAATTCCCCTACGCAGCTCCTCTTGCAGTGCTTGAACTTGTCTCTAGAGGGCTCTAAAACCCTCTTCTGTTACCCCAACATTTCTTCCACCATGATTTCTTCGTGGAGGCATCTTTTCTTATAGACCCACAACCACAAGTCCTAATGCAAACTTCCTCACATTTGGTGATCTGTTTACACACTCAGGAAAACCCGCTCTGATACCACTTGATGAAGGGTACTCCCCTTACAATCTAAAACTCACAAAAACAATAGATAATGGCATAAACAAAATGCTAGGAGGAAAGCATATATTTTCTATTATCACTAAAATGAAAATGAAATTACAACATTATATACGCCATAACATGGCCACCGTCTACTTTTTCTGGCCTCCTCCCTATAGTCCCCCTTTACATCCTTTATTTGGAAGGTGTAACTTCCCTAGAATCTTCTGGAAAGTGTAACCTCCCTAGAATCTTCTGGAAAGTGTAACTTCCTCAGGAAGATATTTTGAAATTTTATTAATTTTGGTGTTACAACTTCGTAGGGTCATAACTTTTGATCTAAGCGTTGGATTTCCTATTATAATACCTTTTCAGAAAGGTCTTGAGAAATCGTGTTGCTAGAAAGTAGGGCCTAAAGGCCAACTACTTTAATTTTCCACCAATTTTTAGGCCCATTTGGAGCCTCTAAGTACCTCAAAATTGACTCTGAAGAGTTTTACTAGGATTTTCAAAAATTAAAATTTTAATCTCTCAAATGAAAAATGGTATTGGAGTGATTTCTTCGCTATTGGCTTCAATTTACCATTCTGGAGGTCTGTGTAAGATTCGTGTCCAATTGTGCATAAATGCAAACTTACCAAAATAGTAACCCTGCCAAATTTAGCCCTTATTGAAAAGAAACAACATTTTTTTTGGGTGATGCAAGAGTGCTCTTACACCCTAGATGCTCCTACATCAGGTAAGAAGGAGAATCAGTAGTCAGAACCATGAGCCACATCCAAAGCTTTTTTTGGATATGACTCATGCAATTTTTTGGTAAATTTCAATAGTATTATCCTCAAATTCAAAAATTTCAAAGATATTTTGACATGCTTAAACCTTTTTATGTAAAGATAAATCACACACACACTACTTGTTGTTGTAGACTACATATTGAATTCTCTAACCATTATGATTTTTATCATTCTATATGTTTAGATTTTCATACTAATGATGTTTTGTAGGATTGTGGCATAGAATCCCCACCAACATCTTCAAGAGATTTTTTATGAAAAAAATTTGGATGTATCTAGTTTGCCCAAAATTCTAGCATTTCACCTTGGACTTTTTACCAGGAGACTTTGATCTCCCCTCTGACTTGGATTTAGAATTCTTGCATTTCTTCTTTCCTTTTCCTTTGATCTTCCTTGAATAGCAAGGGCCTCCTTGGCCATCTCAAAAGACTTCCTTCGCATTTCTTCTAATAGTAGCGAAGCAACCACATCTTCCATCTTGAAAGTGGTTTTTGTACTTGTAATAGCCATTACCGGGTGATCCCATGTGTTAGACAATGAACACAACAGGAGAATTCAATGATTCTCATAATCTATCTTCACACCCACATACACCAGTTGAGCAATGATCATGTTAACTGCATTCAAATGATCTACAATAGATGCTCCTTCCTCCATCTTCAAAGAGCATAACTTCTTTCTTAGGAACAACTTATTTACCAGAGATTTCCCCTAATAATTGTCACCAAGATTCTTCCATAAAATTTTCATTGTCTTCTCTTCATGGACGTTCAAGAGAACTCAATAAGCATAGTCTGATCAGACCCTTGGCTTTCTGGTCCATTGCATCCCAATCATCTTGCAAGGTTATTGATGGTTTATTAGAGGACACTACAACCCATAACTCTCGACCCACGATCAAATCTTCCATTTTGAGTTTCCACGACTCAAAATTGTCACTGTTGAACTTCTCAATCTCTATTCTTCTAGATGTGCTCACCATCTTCAATCTACAATAAGTTATAAACTAGATTTCTCTACAAAACTCCCACTGAACAAGATTAGCATAAAAAACCCGTCTTACCCACAAGCACAATAAAGTTGGCCAAGCTCTGATACCAACTAAAAGGAAAGTAGAGTGTCGAAAATGCATTCCTAATATTAATCTTTAGGAGAGATATATGGAAAATCTTTCAAAACTTTACAACTAGATTTCATTTAAGATGTACATACATAAATAACATGAATAGACAATAAAGAATGAATACCATATTTTACGTGGGAAAACCCTTATGGGAAAAAACCCACACACCAAAATAGAGATCTCTTATATTACACTAAAATGTCAATTACATACAAGTCAAAAATCTATGCTCTTTCAGGTTTCAATTCATAGAATGAATTCGATAGCATTGCATTACAATTTCTTCAATCATCACTGATCATCTTCACGTAGCACCAATGTTATGGAACTTGATACAAACTTCACAAACATCTCAAGAAGACTGATGTTCCAACTCCCATACTAGACAAATAGTCATTAACCAACTAGGTCATATCAGAATTTCAAAGAGACATGAAAAATTGTCTCTCTAAATTCCCTTTGTTACCTCGACATGCTTACTTCTCCACCCTATCAAGATGTCGAGGAGACCATGAAGCACCTCCCACCAACATGGAAAAGTATCACTGACAAACGTTGCAGCTTAACGCCACACCACAAACTCTCTCGCTAGACCATCGTGGGATGGTGGGATCTATACCACACCACTGCAAGTCATCTCATGGGCTACTGCAAAGTGGGGGTATGGCTTGCACTAGCACAAGCCAGCTTCTTAGACTATCGTGGGGTGGCAAGACAACCCCCGCTCTACCCTAGCCTCTCCAACCACCGTTGTGGGGTTATGGGTTAGGAAACCTCCTGTACAACCACACAACATGATGAAGACCACCACGAGATGGTCGGTAACACCACCAACCCGCACCCCTCTTAGTTGCACCCTATAGTATTATGGTAAATTTTGAATGCAAAACTTTAGGGACTCAAACCTTGATGGAAATTGAGCTAGGATTTTAAAAATGAGTTTGAGAAACACATTCTCAACACTAGCAAATTTTTCTAACAATAGAAATTTGCTAAAAATAGAATTTTTTCCAGGGCTCAAACTAATTTTGATTGGTTGAAAATACTTCATAATCAAGTTGGTCTAGTCAAAATCATCAAAAGATCAATTTTTCTCTAGTGGGTCTATTATGCTATTTCAAAAGCTAAAACAGGAGCTTCGAGGTCATCAATGGAGGATGGCCAACTACCATGTTTCAAATTCAAGATCTCAATGCTGCACAAATGATGAGAAATTGCAAACATGCACATAGAATGAAGAACGGAGGAGAAGAATCTGAAAATATTGAAAACTGTGAAAATTTATCTAACACGTGAGATGCTAGGTTCCCTTTTCTAGTCAAGGCACTTAGTTGTTCATGCCTTAGAATATTTTTATTCTCTGACATTCAATGCACAGTTGAAGGTGAATGCATCAATGACGAGCGTAGAGCGGTGAATGCAAGGAAAAGTGAAAGTTGAAAAACTCAAATAAAAAAACTAAGTCTGCTAATGAAAGGCATCCCAACTAGCCAGGGGCACCCATCATTTCAATCCATCAAAGTAGCATTTAGGGTTTGTGACTTCCAAGAGTCTACTCTCAGATTTCTTTTGGCTTCACAATAGATCCATCAGTAAGTTCACGGGAGCTTTTGAATGGCTTGAATCTTGGATTGAATAGAGATGTTGCATAAAAATGGCATAATGGAAATCATGAAAATCATCAAAAATATTCTAACTCTAGGATCCATGGGTGCCCTAGCTAGCCAGGGGCGCCTAGGGTTTTGGGAGGTCTAATTCATCTTTTAAGGTTTGCAAAACTTATCATTCTTCTCATACTTCTTTAAGCTATCCAATAAATATCTTAGCCAAAAAAGAGGATTTGTCAAATTCCAGATATTGAAAATCAAATGAAGAAAAAGATACCGAGAAACAAAAAGGTCAAATTTGAAAAGTTGAAAATCACAAAAATATGGCTAACTCTAGAGGAGTTGGGCACCACAACTAGCCAGGGGTGCCCAATATTTTAAGAGCTCATAAGGTGTTTTTAGAAGTTGCAGCCTCCAAAATATTCTTCTCTAATTTGATCAAGCTTCACGACGAGTCCATCAGTTAGTTCATAAGATTCATCAGACGTTCGAAATCGAAGATCAAAGGGATGCATTTTATCAAGCAAAATTTGAAAATTTCATGAAAATGGCTAATTATGGGATGCTTAGGCACCCTAGCTAGCCAGGGACGCCCAAGAATCAATTCCTTAGAAACTTTTCAATTTTCATTCAAAAACGTGTCCACATTCAATGTTTATGTCTCTAAATTGGCTTCAAGGTTTTAAAGCTTGGAGAATAAAGTTCTTTTTCATCCTTGAAACCTATTTAAGAAGGCTTTAGCATTCATTATTCACATATTTTGTAGGTTAGCATCCAGAGGAGGAAACATACAATTTTCTTCACATCAAGATTTGGAGGCCAAAACATGGTGCCTTTTCAGTGTTCTTCATGAATTCGAGTTCAGGTTGCTCAGAGGCTCACTTTTTCATGCTTTAAATTTCTAGGGCATCACTTTCCAGAAAAAAGGGGGTCATATTTTTCAATTTCCATTGATCTAGGTCCACTTGGTTTTTGATCCTCTTCAAGATTGGAAAATTTAATATTTTCAATAAACTACTTTTTTCATGCTTTTTCAGGAAACCCTCAGCTTTTTCGAAATATGATCAACTGGGTCTCTCCGGAAGGAGATTCTCTACAAAACCCAAGTCTCATTTTTCTTCTAGGAAACTACTTTTGCAAGGAAAATCAACATTCTATTTTAAGCAGTTTGTGCAAAAAGTTTCCAAACATAGTTGAGTTTACAATCAAAATTCGAATTTTTTAGCATGCAGTATTCTCCTATGGAATTCAAAACCAAGCCAATGTACCACAATTTCTTGAAAACATTTGAAACTGATTTTTTTGTTTCATTAGAATTTAACTAATATCAGAGCTAATTTCAAAGCTATTCCTAATATGAAATCTTATGTGGCTGATTGTTTGTTTCTATTAGATAAGACTGTGTGTTGTGTCATTTAAGGGTGAATACTAACACCATCCAATGGAAAATAATCCCCCTTTTCTTTAAACTCTTCCATCATTATGTGACTAGTTGTGAAGTAATCTGGTGATGTATGGAATGGTTTTCTCTATTTTGGTTATTTCTTGAGGTATGCGTCGATAATACCTGGGAGAAATTTTACTTTTCAGTAATTTTTTATGCTTTATTTCAGAATAGATGTTTTATATTTTAGAAAATGTTCCAAAAAACTAATAAATACATGGAGTTTTATTGCAAATATTTTGATTCCATGAAATTGTTGAATGCTTAATGCTAAATATACTTGAATGAATGCAATTTATTTGAATTTCATGAAATATTGTTGCAAATTTATTGATTTCATGAACTTATTGAATGACCAGACTAAGATTATATTCAAATCTCTATGATACCAGCCAATGCCTTAAGGACCTTTTACCCCACATGTTTACTAGAATTATCACAATGAACCCTGAGCAAACCTAGTGTGTTAAGACCTGACATAAACAAGCCTTGGGATCAAGCTAAATTTTCCTTAGATTTAGGTTTTTCTCGGTGGAGTCTTTCAAGAAAGATAGGTTCCCGCAATGTCTCTGTGAGAATTTATCTATTTGTTGGTTTGTGACTAACATCCACATCAAAATTGATCTCCCTCAACCTTGAACTAAAGGTTGCTATCATTAGTACCTTTTTTTAATCTGTGCTACTACAAGTATGTATCCAATCTTGCATACCAAGCTCTAGGAGCTTGTTTTAGCCCATACAATTCTTTCTTCAATCTGTAGACCATATTAGCATCATCTAATAACTGAAAACCTTATGATTGTTTAATGTACACCTCTTCTTCTAACTCACCATTCAAGAATGAAAACTTGACATCCATATGATACACCTTGAAGTCTTTATGTGTCGCAAAACCTAAAAACGTTGTAATGGCTTCCATTCTTGCCACCAAAGGAAAAGTCTCTTCAAAATATATTCCTTCCACTTGTGAGTAACCCTTACACACAAGTCTAGCCTTATTTATAACAACCTTTCCATCCTCATTTAATTTGTTCCTGAAAACCCATTTGTTTCTTATCACATTATTGTTTGCTAGTCTTGGGACCAATTCCCAAGTCTAATTCTTCTTAATCTGTCTCAACTCTTCTTCCATAACTTTGATCCAATTCTCATCTTTACATGCCTCAGTTACTGTCTTAGGTTCTATCTCAGAAAGTAAAAAAAGTTTACTTGTTCCTCTGTCATAGTAGCTTTTCTTCTTGTCAACACACCTTTTCTCTTATCTCCAATGATTTGATCTTCAGAATGATTCTTCTGCACATACTTAGGAGTCTTACAGATATTTTCTGGAGCTTCTTCTACTTCAATTGTCATATTTTTCCTTATCTTCATCCTTTTCTTCTTCACTACAAGGGGGTTCATCAGTTTTCTATTAATTGTAGACACTTAAAAATGTCTCAATGGATCACATTGGCTAACTAAGATTATTTCGTCCTCAAATCCATCCTCTTTTTGCATATTTAATTAAATGAGCCTAATTATTTAATTAAATGCCTCATTTTCACCTATTAATCTAATTGACCTAAGTGTGTTAATTCACCCCCTCTCACACTAACATTTCATCTGATTTAATTAAATAATGCAAATTATTTAATCTTAACCTTAAGTCCTCTTATTTAATTAAATAACCTAAAATATTTAATTAAATATCATATTTGTATCTCCTTTTCATTAAATTAATCAATAATTTAATGAATATCCTTACATTCCTCATCTTGCGCATTCAAATTTAGTTTTAATTAACTAAATTGCTCATTTCCCTCCCACTTACAAGGGAATATTCCTCCTTTGCACATTCCTCCAAAAGGGGAATATTCCCATGGAATATTCCTTCCCCTTTTGCATAATTAAACTTTTTTTTAATTTACAAAATATCCTTTTCCCTCACCCATGAGAATATTCCAAAGAATATTATCTTTCCTCCAATCATTTAAAAAAGGGAATATTCTCACTTAGCTTCATATGCAAGCTAACTTGTGACTTCTTGGCAAGTTAAATTTTGACCTCTTGTATAGGGTAAAAGTGTGCTTGTGTGGAAGGAATGAGAACCCTTGATTAAATATCATCTTGCATTCTTGCCTGTTGATGAGAATCCATGATCCATGCCTCCAATTTCCTCCATCCTTGACCTTTGATTAGCCTTTTTTTTTATCTTAACCCTTCATTTCTCATTTGCTTTCCTATAAATACGTCACTATTTGGACACAAATGGATCCATATTTTTCAGAGAAAACTTATGCTACTAAAATAACTCACACTCACACTCATTTTTAACTCACATTTATCATATTTTAGTTTAAATTAGTTGCATAATGGCTTAGCTGCCATTAATTACTTCCATAATGCATCCATTTATCTAGTTAGATAATTAGGGTTTGTATCTTTTTAGTTTAAATCTCATTTAGATCATCTTAGCAATTGTATATTTTAATCATTTTAGCATAAATCATGTTAGATTAGTTTTTTCATCATGCTCATTTTAGCATAAATCATGTTTTCAGTCACATCTTACACCTGTTTCATTGATTATGTTCGATAGAATCAATTGAAACAAGCTCACTGATCATGGGATTGGGAAAGGGTCATCATTTCACATCAACACAACACCAATCCCATAACAAGATAATTTTCAAATGGGTTAGAGTAGAAATTTTAACACTTTCATAGTTTATGATGCTTTGTTTTGATAAATGTTTAGTTTAATCTTCATTTGAATGATCTTGTTTAGATTCAGTGTTAGTGGCTTTGTTATGCTTTGATTCTTCATGGATCAAGCGTAATCGACCCATCCTAATATCCTCAGTCAAATTCTAGTGCTAGGAGGGAAAAACCTGTCAAATTTAATCAATTTCTATCTCGAATTCTGTTCGTTTTGACTTTTACAGGAAGGAGTGACACCCAAAATAATTCCAACGACACCTTTGTAGAGTGTCACCATACATTGGCACTATTTTCCTCTAAAACAGTGATGCCTATTAAATACACCGACACTAATTAAATAAATAGTGATGCTAATACTTTCTAGAGGTATCAAATATTTGCAAACAATGATGCTCAACCAAATAGCGATGTTATCATCGTCATTGTTTTCTCTGCAAAGCGATGCCCAAATTCACCAGAGTGATTCCCTAGTTCGCCAGAGTGCTGCTATCATGAATAGTGATGCCCAACTCTGGTAAGAAATTTAACAATCATTTTTCAGCATGTGTTTTAATTTTTTTGATTTCTCAGATTACTAACATGCCTCTAATGTTGTTCTATTTTTTAGACTAATGAGGTTTTGTAGGATTAGATGACATGAAGCTAAAGTGAAGAAGCATTCTCATCTTAAGATTTTATGATTGTAACAAGCGTTTGATTCTTTGGGGCAATTATAACCCAATTTTTTATGCTTTTACTTTATGCTCGAAGAGTTCACTAAATTTCATTCAGGTTTAAAATGAACACTCAAATGAGACTAAAATTGAACCCTCATTTTAGCATTGTCTTTTAGGTTTTAAAATTGAAAAAGGCTACTTAAAATTTAGTTTGGTGCATAAAATGAATTCATCTTAGCTTTAGAGGGTAAAATGAATGAGTGTTTTCTTTGTTGTGACACACTTGTAGTGTGTATCCAATCCCCTTGTGCTTCATCCAATCTTGGGTGAAGAGAAACACTCCAAGTGTACTTCACTATTTGTGTGCACTTGTAATACGTATCCAATCCCCTTGTGCTTTGTGCAATCTTGGGTGAAGAGAAATACTTAAGTACAATTTTGTACTTTGTGTCACCCTTAAGAGAGGACTTACTATGAGACACACCCCGCAATGGGAAACTCATTGGCAAGTTCTTGCAAGCACATTTACTGGCGGGCTATATTGAAGGTTGGGAAATCATGAGAAAGTACCTTCTATCTTGGACTATATAACATATTGTACCTAGTACCATTCCTTAAGTGGAACGAGAGCGGTAGTAAGAGCCTTAAGTGGCAAATTAGGTGTGTATATGGCTGGGTTTTCTCAATTTGTTAGTAAGAACCAAATTGTTTAGTTACCAAAAATCCTTAATGCTTGTTGGTGCAAGAATGGTCATTCTGAAGCCACCCCACATTTTTACTATTCATTGTTGAAATATAAATATCCTTTGGATCTTCGGATCTTTACAATTGTGAGATTTGGTGGTCCCAAGAAGTGTGTGTCATGGAGGGGAGCCAGTGTCACCAAATCTCTAACTATTTGCATTGTCTAAGTGTTTGGAGAAATCCAAGTGGGGACTCAACAAGTGTGGTTATTTAAACCTAGGTGGTAAATGATTGTGAGTCAATTTAATACTTTTCTTGGTTCCCAAACATTGCAAACAAACATTCATAATCTTCCTAAAAAATTTAAACCATTTGGTCTATGTATACCTTTTGAAATAGCCTTGATATTAATGCTTGTCCTAAGGATTTATATCCTTAGATATTTCTAAATATATTGACTTATATCTCAATCCATACTTCCCAAAGTCAATATAAGCAACTATGGCTTGAACTTCATCCTTTTCAGAAAATGGACCTTGTGTATTTTATGATGTTTTTGACATAGACATTTAGTTTGAAAAACTTAATCAAGACAAGTGTTTGTGGTAAAAGAAACTCATTAAGCAAGATAAATTGAGAAATTGAACCCCACATGAACATTTGGCGACCGATCATGCCAGTTGAACAACCCAACCTTATGCTTGCTATCATACAAGGAAAAAATTGCAAACATTGAGTCCAAAATCATTGAGTTCTATTGTCAAAATCATTGAGTTCCATTATCCAAAGTCATTGAGTTCTATTGTCAAAATCATTGGGTCCTATTTCCAAATTCATTTGAGTTCTATTTTACCCAAATCATTGAGTCTTTAGGATTTGAAAACTTTAGAGGTATAGCATGTTTCTCACTACCTTGGTCTTGGAAAACAAAGGTTCATTCTAGGTCAACATTGGGTCAAAATTTCATCCACCCCTTCATCAAATTTCATCCTTTACTTCATCAAACTTTGCAAAAAATTTGAACACGCCAACACTTTGGATTAGACATAAATCAACCAAAACCCTAACTTACCTACTTTGTATGTGAAATGAATCATTTTCCATGCATTTGGTTAAGTTAGTTATCATTTGTGGAGTAGTTTATCTTGGAGGTCACAATTCTACCCTAAATATTTCCAAGTTCATAAAAATCTTTTATCCAAATATCAAACATCAAACTTAAGTCAAAAGTGTTGTCCCAAAAATGTTTGCAAACATCACTTCCCATTTCATCCATCTTTCCATCTCAAATTATCATCATTGCTCCAAAAATACTTAGAGCATCACTTCTACCTAAATTTGATTCAACTAGAGAATTCAAACATTAAAAATCTCAACACAACTCTTCCATAGGTGACCCAAAGTTTAGGGTAAAGACAAGATCACAACACAAAAGAATCATGGAGAAAACAAAAGTCGCATTCACCTCAAGTGATCCAATCCTCAAGAATTTGATCCAAGAAGTCAAATTATCCTGTCACAACAACCCTCATCTCCATCAGGGCCATATTATATTCAAGACATTACAAATAACCCATTTGGACTTACTATGGAGGAAATCATGGAAAATCAAGCCTTGGGAAATGTGGCACCAATTTCCCCATCTTTTGTTGCACAACCATTGACACAAGGCTTGACTTCATCTACAATTCAACCAACTCCATCACTTGTGCCAAGTCAACTCTTAACATCTAGTCTTGCAACTAGGATAGGAACTAACCTTGGTCTCACTTCATGTATAGGAACAAACACAACTTTGGGTATTCACAAAATGACCATTCCATTAACCACCAACCTTCCCCAAAAAACAAGCTAGACACCAACATTTGTAAAACCACTTACATTCTATGACACCACAATGACCTTGACATTTCAAGCGCAACCATCTTCATCCATCACCCCAAATATCCCAAGTGTGCCCAATGTTACACAAAGCAATGTGAACCAAGTTCCTCAAGTGGGACAAAAAGGGAAAGTTAACACTCTCATGCAAAGTCAACCTTTGACAGGTGGTTCCAACAACCCCATTAACACATTGAAACAAGTGGTTACCCAAGCTACCCAAGTTAATCCACCATCCACATCAAACCAATCCATCACCAACCCAAATCAAAAGAACACCTTGGTTACGAATCCCATCAACCAAGGTAATACCTTGATCCCACCTCAAATACAAGGAAATCCTCAAGACATCAGTCAAGGAAACATTTTTAATCAATGGACTCAAGGTCCTAATATGTCATTACCATCACAATATCTAATGAAATCGTCATCTTTTCCCATGGTCCCTCTCACCATGCAAAACCAAATGGGACCTCAAACTTACATTCCTCTGTCTCAATCCACTATCTTGCAAGGAATGTTAAACCAAGGTAACCCCCAACCTCTCATTAACAATCCACAACCCACTCAAAAAATCAGCACCCATAATCCACCATAGATGTCTCAACAACCAACTGATCCTACATTGCAAGAACATGCCTTAGCTTTACATCAAGCACAATAGGCTTATCAACAAGCCATCCAACAATAGCAACAACAAGCAACCTTAGTAGCACAAAAACAAGATGAAGCCACCTTATTAGCACAAAAACAACATCAAGCAGCCTTAGTAGCACAACAACAACATCAAGCAACCTTAGCATCACAACAAAAATAGCAACAACATCAAGTAGCCTTAGCAGTGCAACAACAATAACAAGCTCAACAAGCTACCTTAGTAGCACAACAACAACATCAAGCATCCTTAGTAGCACAACAACAACATCAAGAAGCCTTAGTAGCATAACAACAGCATCAAGTAGCCTTATTAGCACAACAACAACAACAAGCTCAACAAGCCACCTTAGCAACACAACAACAACAACAAGTCCAACAAGCTGCCTTAGTAGTGCAACAACAACAAGAAGCCCAACAAGCTGCCTTATCCATGCAACAACAAGCTCAACAACAACAAGCCCAACAAAAAGCATTGCTTGCTCAATAATATGCCCAACAACAACAACTATTCGCACAACAACAACAACAAGGTCTATACTATAACTCTCAACAAAACATCATCAACCCGAACACATTAGGAACATATATGCCTACACCATCATCACAATATCCTACACCACCATACACACCATACAACACCTCATCATATCAAAATCCCATGTGCAACCCATCCACCATCTTGCAATATGCAACAAATGTTCCTCCACCAAGTCCACAAGATGATGTGGCATCACAACACAAGGCATTATCAAAAGAAATGTAGGATCTTCGGATGGACAAGAAAAAGAAGCCCCATACATGGAACTTATGTCCATATCCATTTGATTAAAACATTGCAATGGTACCATTCCCTCCCGGTTTTGAAATCCCCAAATTTCATAAATACAAAAGGAGAGGAAGTCATGTGGACCATATCAAAGATTTTAATGTCATGTGTATGGAGGTTGCCTATAATGAGTCCTATTTGATGCGCCTTTCCCCACGAAGTTTAATAGGTCCTGCCATGGATTGGTTTTCTCAATTTCCTCCAAGCATCAAAACTTTCCAAGAAATCATTGAAAAATTCATAGATCACTTCTCCTTCAATCTTGGAATGGATGTGAGCTTAGAATATTTATACACACTCAAGAATAACAAAGGAGAATCCTTCACCAATTTATTGCAATGATGGAGGAAAAAAGTTAGTAAGAGCAAGTGGACCATTCCCGACGAACAACAAGTGGGGATTATCATAGCAAATGTTCATCCAAATCTATCATTCCACTTGAAGATGCAGTGCATTACCTCTTATGATGAGCTTTTCCCTAGATCCCTTAACATCGAGAGAGCCCTAATCTCACAAGGAAACACACAAGTGTATAAAGACAACCTCCCATCCACTAGTTTTAACGACAAGCCCCACTATTGGGCCAAGAACAAAATGTTACTAGTGATGGTGTTGTTGATGCAAAGGTGGTCTTAACTGCTCCTAGATAAGAAAACACCCAACCCATGAACACACAACAACTATACGTGCAACTACCAAACAATCAACCAATGATCAATGTTGCAAACACTCAACGTGCATAACAAAGAACAAACAGTGCTCCCAAGTGACAATTCACTCCCTTAGGGGGACCTATGGAGGATTTTCTGAAGTAGCTAATATAGTCTAATCTTATCACACTCCTAGATTTCTTGAACTATCATGAGCCACAAGTCAAACCTCGTAGCTATAGAGATGATCATTTTTCTGAATTTCACCGATACAAAGGTCATAACACACAAAATTATTTTAAACTCAAACATCTAATAGAAGATATTATTAAACAAGGAGACATTCATGTCGATCAAAAATCTGGGAATAAAAATCTAAAAATTTACACAAACCCTATGCCTGACCATACAAAAGCAAAAGATTCAAGAAAGGCATCAACCTCAAAAAATGTAAACAATACCCATGATACCTGTAGACACCTAAAAATGACCTAGGCCTGCAAGCTTCATTTTTACCACTTTCGTCCTAGCATAATTAAGCTATTTAATTATGTCCCTGGTCCACATTCGACTATTGATTAAATAATTCATAATTATTTAATTAATTCATGTCATTTGTTCCTCCTTGATTATTAAATAAATAAATATTATTTATTTATTTAATACATCACTAATTATCTAAAGTCTTCCTTTGATTAAATAAATTTCATAATTTATTTAATTTCCCTTTACCATTTATGTCTTCTTGATTAATTAAATAAATTTTATTTATTTAATTACGTCACTAATTAAGTCCCCTTCTTCTAAAAAATTAAATAAATTCTTATTTATTTAATTCTGTCCATTTTCCACTATAATTAAATAATTTATTTAATTATTTAATTATTCATTAGCTTTTTCTCCCATTAAAATTAAATAAATTTGATTTATTTAATTTAGCCATTCTCTTGAATTTTGAATTAAAATCATTATTTAATTTCAAAATAATTCTTTTATCACATTCCTCCATAATTAAATAATATCTTTATTATTTAATTACTTGCTAGTTGTCTGGAGTAAATAAATCTTATTATTTAATTTCTCCAGCAACCTCTTTGTCCGTGCCAGCCTTATCCTCCAATTTAATTCTTGACTTTTGACTTCTCATTTAATTTCGACCGTTGATTGAATTATTTCATAATTCAATCTCCACCCTTCATTCTTACCTGTTGCCCTAATTTTGACCTAACCCTAATGCACACAGCAATATTCAATCTTAAGCATTGATCTTAGGGTTCCTGTCATCTTTTCATCCTGGCCACACGTCCAAAATTGCAATTTTTATAAAAGGGCAATTTTGACCTCATTTGCTCTCTCTCTCAGTCTTTAGCTCTTAGTCTTTAGCATATCTTGACTTCTTGCATTCTTAGTCTATGTCAATTTGCTGTCAACTTAGGTCATAGTCATTAACAGTCTTAGCCATTTTAGCTCATTGTAGGGTTATTTTTATTTTCTGCAAATCCTTCAACACTTGCATAGGGCTTAGTCTTTAGTCATAGTTGCTCATAAATCTGAGGGCATTGTTGTTTATCTGCAAGCTAGGAGGTGTAACAGAGGTTAATCATGGAAGGTGGAGACATAGGGTAACACTATCCCTTTTGTCTTCACCTCACTTCCATTGTACTTTGTTATTTTCATAGGATTTTCTGTTATTGTGCTAACCCACTTAAAAATAATTTTAGGATTTTCCTTTGATTACATTGGTCGAGTCCCCATTGAGCGAAGGGCCACGGAGAAGTGATTGGCCGAAGTTCCTGTGCTGGGGCATGGACCAAATCACTATGGATCTGACACTTGCGACAGGTTCTGACATATTCTATTGCATCCGTTTCCATTGTCGGCCAATAATATCCAAGTCTCGTTAGTTTCTTAGCCAGAGTAGGACCACTCGAATGAGATCCGCATATATCGTCGTGTACTTCTCGTAAGGTCGTACATGCTTCATCGGTGTCAAGACATCTAAGGAGGGTACTGTCGAAACTACGGCGGTATAGGGTGTCACTGATAATGGCATACCTTGCAGATTTTCTAATGAAGGACTTCCTTTGGTTATTGGATAGGTTCGATGGAAGGGTGTGAGTCTTTAGATAGTCATAAATGTCCTGATACCAAGGAGAGTGGGGACCAACAAGTTCACAAACCATTTCCGACTCTGGGATATCATATGCTGGTATCAACAGCTGTTCTACTAGGAACTCAAATTGCGACACATTTTTAGGGATGTCCAAGAGAGAACTAATAGTAGCCATTGCGTCTGCTGCCTTATTCTGTACCCTGGGGATTTGTTCAAAAGACACTGATTGGAAGTATGTTAGGAAACTATCCACCATCCTCTTGTAAGGAAGCAACTTCTCATCCTTTGTTTCATAGTCACCATTTACTTGTTTGATTACCAGCTGGGAATCCCCGAATACAAGCAATGTCTGAATTTTCCATTTGATTGCCAGCTTGAGACCTGTAACTAGTGCTTCGTATTCGGCAATGTTGTTTGTGCAAGGGAAAGCAATTCGAAATGACTTAGGAATTGAATCCCCTTGTGGTGTGATGAACAAGATTCCAGCCCCTGAGCCATGACCAGTGTGGGACCCATCAAAATACAGTTTCCATGGTGTTGCTGGTTCCGTGTGAAAAATGGATTCGTCAGGAAAGTCAGTTACCAATGGATGAGAGGCTTGCATTGGCGCATCTGCCAGTTGATCTGCTATTACTTGCCCTTTTATCGCCTTGCGTTCAACATACTGTATGTCATACTCACTTAGGATCATGACCCATTTTGCCAATCGGCCTGTTAACGCTGCTCGACTTAATAGGTATTTCAATGGGTCAATTTTGGCAACTAGTTGTGTCTGATGATTGAGCATGTAATGCCTTAGTTTTTGGGCTGCAAAGACAACTGCGAGGCATGCACGTTCAATGTATGTGTAATTCAGCTCGTAACCGATCAGTGTGCGGCTGATGTAGTAGACTGCTCTTTCTTTCCCTTCATGATCATTTTGAGCCAGTAATGCCCCCAGTGCTGAACTAGTGGTTGAGATGTATAGAATTAATGGCTTTCCATGAATAGGCGACATGAGGACTGGCGGTGATAGCAGGTAATCTTTAATTTGCTGGAAGGCCTGTTGACATTTATCTGTCCATACAAAGGGGACACCTTTGCGTAACAAATACTGGAATGGGTGGCACTTATCTGCCAATTGAGCTATGAAGCGGCGAATAGATTGCACTCTGCCTTGTAGGGTTCTGAGTTCACTGATCCCTCTGGGTGGAGGCATGTCTATGATTGCTTTAACCTTGGCCGGATCGACCTCTATGCCTCTTCGGGAAACTATGTACCCCAATAGCTTACCTGACGTGACCCCAAAAACACATTTCTTAGGGTTCAATCGAACCTTGTACTCTTCTAGTCTCTTGAAAATTTTGTCAAGTACCTTCAAATGATCTTTCCTTGTTGTTGATTTGGCCAATAAGTCATCTACATAGTCTTCCATTATATTGTGCATCATATCATGGAAGATCGTAGTCATAGCCCTTTGGTATGTGGCACCTGCATTTTTGAGACCGAAAGGCATGACGTTCCAACAGTATGTACCCCATGGGCAAGTAAATGCTGTTTTGTGTTGGTCCTCAGGAGCAATGCGGATTTGATTATAACCAGAGAAACCATCCATAAGGGATAGCATCTCGTGTCCTGCAGTTAAATCGACTATGATGTCAATGTTGGGCAAAGGAAAGTCATCCTTTGGGCATGCTTTGTTTAGGTCCCGGAAATCTGTACATACCCGAATTAGTCCATTTGGTTTTGTCACCGGTACTAGGTTGGAAATCCATTCAGCATAATCTATAGACCTTATGAATCCGGCATCCAGTAATTTCTTTAACTCTGCCTTAACCAATAGAGCAACTTGTGGGTGCATTTTGCGCAACTTCTGCTTGACTGGTTTAGCATTGGGTACTAGTGGCAGATGATGTAGAACCAGTTTGGGGTCCAATCCTGGCATGTCGGTGTAGGACCATGCAAAGTTTATTTTCCGTTCTGCAAAGAATTTATGAAATTCCGGTTTCTCTTCATCAGTCAATGATGCCGCAAATAGGACCATCTTGGGGTCTTCTGGAGTCGAAATGTTATCCTCTATGGTGTCCTCAACAAGCATGGCCGATCTCTCCTGTTGCACGGGGAGAAAGTCCAGTCCTCCATCTTTGGGCGCCTCCGAGAGGTTTTCACCCGCAGATACGTCCTTTGTTTTTACTATTTTACCGTCAAGAGGTGCCTTTCGGTTTTCACCTAGAGACGTTTCATTTTTTACTTTATTTTTACTTTTGCGACTAGAGGACTGAACCATCTCACCGAAGTATGCCGTGCAGTCTAGATCAATAGAAAATCCTGATTTGTGATCGCCACTTGGTATGCCTTCACGTAATCCCATGAATTCAGCAATGGCTTCATCATTTTGGAATGTGTCCAGAACTGGCGGTCCTTGTTGGTCCCAATCGACTAGTTCAGGATAGACTAAGGAAATGCCATCGTCAAGGCTAGTGAATTCGGGTGAGGATGCCGATAGCATACAAATGGATGCGTTGACGTTGTAGATGAGGTTATCATCATCCAACTCGACATCGGACTCTATCCAGTATTCTCCTTCACTAGTGTCATGTTCGTTATCATAATAAGGGGTGAAGGTTTGAGAGCCCTGGTTATCAATGTCATCTGATACTTCGGATAGATTAGACTGAGGGGGTTCGGATGGTGGCTGTTGCGTGTCATGAGACACGGTAGTGGGGTTTTGACTGTTTGGTGCCTGCTCAATTTTGAATGTTTGCCAAAATCGTTGTTCAGAGGTCAATTCCCCTGGTTCGACAAACAAGTCATCAAGACAACAGTCACTTAGGGATCGTTCGGAACCAAATTCCCACTCGTGAGAGTCTGTTTCATTTAGGTATTCCTCAGTAGTCTCAACACTTTCAGAAGCATGTATTCGCTCATTAGGAAGTTCATGGGTACGTCGATCGTCAGCCTCGAGTGATCTAAACCCTAGTCCAAGATACTTCGGGATTTGGAAAGTTTCTATGGGTTCTCTTCGACCAGTTTTATTTTTGCCAAGACCACTAGTACCATCGTAGCCTTTAGCCTTCATGATATTGTAACCCTTGCCATATTTCTGGACTGGTAGTGGAGGTAGTGAGACTGTGTCCTTGTAGATCCATCCTGTGATGTCGGTAAGATCTTCATCACTCATGTCTCCCCACTTGATGAAGACTGTATTCGGTGGAACTTTGAATGTTTCTTGCGGTTCCATTCTGAAACATGGTCGACCATATATCTTTGGAGGAGTAGGTATTGTAGTTATGCTGTATGCTGTATTTAGTTTGAACTCTCCGCAGCCAAGGTCCTGGATTCTATCAGTTGGTTCGGGCTTAAGGTTGGTGGAGGGTTGTGATACGTCCGAAGACGTGGATGGAGTAGATGTGGAAGATGACCCGAGCATGGAAGGGTCGATGTATTTGGACGAGGAGCCAGGTGCTTCCCGGTTAATAGGTACTTGGTTTTCAGAGACACCCCTTAAATTGGTACAATATTGGAAAGGGTCGGGGTCTCCGTATATGGTGATTTCTGTACCGTCAAAAGGGAACTTGAGGCATTGGTGGTAAGTTGACGGAACGGCTTTCAAAGCGTGGATCCATGGACGACCAAGTAAAATGTTATATGGTAGTTCTAAATCCAGGACCTGGCAAGTTGTGTCGACAATGAGTGGTCCCACTCTGATAGGGAGAGAGATAACACCTCGCGAAGAGCGTTCCTCGTCATCATATGCTTTGATCACTATGCTTTTTGTTGGGTCTACACATGCATCAGAGAATCCAAGAGCCTTAACCAGTTTAAGGGAGCATATATTCAACCCTGCTCCACCATCTATTAAAACCCGTCTAACCTTGTGCTTGTGAACAAAAACTTCTATGTGTAACGCATCATTGTGATTGGTTTTTGATGATGAGTAATCCTGATCTGAGAAGGTGACATGGTGCGGCGTGGTGAGATATCCCACCATAGTTTCAAACTGATTGACATCGATGTCCTTTGGGACCGACGACTCTAAGAGAGTTTTATCCAGGATTTCTTTGTGTGCGGGAGAAATGCGAAGCAGCTCAAGGATAGATATTTGCGCAGGAGTCTTTCCTAGTTGGTCGATGAGATTGAACTGACTTTTCGGTTTTCCCGGTTGTGGGGTTGAGACAGGTTTTGGTTGCTTAGCTGATGGAGCTGGTTGTGATTGGTTAGCAGATGGGCCTCCTATAATAATCTTGGCTTGTCTAGGGGGAGGTGGATTGGGTATAGTGACCTTGCCACTTCGCGTAGTAGCATTGCACTGTGGTGCTCTCTTGATCGTGATGGTGTGGATGTATTCCTCGTCTGTTCTAACATTATTTATTATTGGTCCCCCAGAGTAATCGTACTTGGCTCGGGTGAAGTTAGCTGAAGTGGAAGCATTATGGGGACCATGATCCTGCAGTGGATTCTTGTGTATAGTATGATCCGAGTTGGAATTGAATTGCGATCCACCTACTTCGATAGTGTGATTGTCAATAAGGTCTTGAATTACGTTTTTCAGTTGTCTACAGTTGGAGGTTGTATGCCCTTTGACCCGATGGTATTCGCAAATTGCGTTGTCATCCCACCATGCTGGTTTGAATTGTCCGGGGTCATAAGGTTTTATTTCCGGAAGTGTGATGACCCCATGTTGAATGCATTTCTTGAGGACGTCTGCAATGGGTTCACCTAAATTGGTGTATGTGCGACCCCTAGGGAATTGTCTTGGTTGACGATATTGTCCTTGACGGTTTTGACCATTTTGACTGTTCGAAGGAGTATTGGGGGGAGGTGTCGATGTCGTTGTTGGTCTATTTTGTTGTTGTACCCCTTTCAGAGCCAATACGGGACTTGCAGTCTTGGCGTCTACAACACCATCGTTTGTGACATGTTTATTCTTGACCCAATATTTGTTTTTGTCAGCGGGTGTGTTGGTGTTTGTATTTTTGGAGCCATACTTCAGTTCTCCCTTTGCGATAAGGGCTTTCTCAATTTGGACCCCCTTTTCCACTAATTCTGTGAAGGTTGTGCAACAATGTATTTGCAATGCGAATTTGAGGGGACCTAGAAGTGTTTGGACAAACATGTCGACCTTTTCCCTTTCAGGAATGTCAATGTGACATCGACTAGCGAGGCTTCTCCATTTTTGGAAGAACGGGATAAATGTCTCACCCGACTCTTCTTGTGTGAGATTGCACAAGCTAGTGATAGAGGTGTCCATGTCAATATTGTATGCGTAATTTTTTAGGAACCTTCTTTTGAGCTCATCCCATGATTGGATATCCTTTTGCGTTGAAAACCATTCAAGGGCTTGACCCGCCAAACTTTTGGAAAAGAGCCTCATCAGGTATGTGGGTTCGTAGGCGATATCCATACAGTTAGTTGCGAATTCTCGAAGATGCTCAATGGGATTTGTTTTGCCTTTGTATTTAGTGAAGTTGGGTGACACATATCCTGGCGGAAATGCAGGCATACGTAAGTTTGTGTCGAATGGGTATACGTCCAAGTCATATGATATTTTGGATTTCCCACCCGTAATGAGCATGTTTTGCATTTGCTTCGCCATATCCCGCACTGTTGCTTTGAGTTCATCTATGGTGGGGTCATTGACATGTCCATACGTTGGATTGCCTGGTACACCAGGTGTTCTTGCGTGAGTATAGGTGTATTGTGGCGGTATGGGTTGTTGTGGTACGTATGATGTGTGTTGTTGGTATTGAAAGTTGTGACTAGGTGCATGTTGATGAGTGTGAACGTTGGATGAGTATGTTGGAATATGTCCCCCAGCTATGCGTGTCATTATTTGGGGGATGTTGTGACCAGGAATGTTATGATGTACTAACGATGTCATGGGTTGAGTCAGTTGGCCACTTTGTGTGAATTGCTGATTTTGCACAAGGGGCACATTGGCAGTTGTACCTTGGGAGGTAGTGACGTTTGACTGTGTTGTTGTGTTAACGTTTTGTTGTTGTCCTTGTATGAAGATACGTCCTGTGGGTCCTCCCAAAGGATGTTGTGAACTGCTACTGAATGCGTTTGTTGAGGTTGTGTTCATGGTAGTAGATGTAGTTGTCAAGGGGGAGTTGTGATGACTTGAGGATGCCCCTGTGGTGTTTGCTGTTGGGATAACAGGAGGATTGGAATGATTTGCCGATGATGTCACGGAACCAAGAGAGGTTGTATTTAATTGGGGTAGTGTTGTGGATGTTGTGGATGACTGTGATCCCCCAATAGATGTAGCATTTATTATATTGGAGATGTTTGGGATGTTGGATGTGGTATGCAATGTCGTTGTGCCAAAAGGGATGTTGCTTGTAGTATTTAGAACTTGACCACTGTGTGAGATGTTGTGAACATTGTTGGCATTAGGATCATGTAATGTGTTAATGTCAAATCCTGGTGGTAACCTAGCTCCTTCACTCAAGAGCATAGCTACGAATCTGTCCCTATCGTGACGTGCTATTGTTTCAGCCAACTGGTAGGCCTCTGGGTCTTGTGTCAATGCTTCTATATGTTCTTGAAGGAGTTGACCATTTTCATCTCTTTGCATGTAACGCTCGAATGAGTTGTTAGGTAAGGATTGTGTTGTCACTAGAGGTTGATTGTCTAGATTGGTAAAGGGATCATTCGCGGTCCAGTTTGAGTCATGTGGAGGACTGTTGGGATCTGGCATGAAGTTTTCCATTTGTCTTTTTTGCTTTTGAAGTCTGGTTTCGACCATAAATGAGCTTGCTCAAAGGGGATGTCCACTAAATGCAAGTATGACACTAGGTGAAGTCTAAGGTTCAAATTGACGACTAAAATGACCACTGTTTTTTTTTTTGTTTTTGAATTTTTGTGAGTAAGGTATGCAATGTGGATGCAATGTAAAATGAGGCTATCTAAGCACTTCTAAGCTTGAACTTTGTTTTCGATGTGGACTGCTAGAGGACTTTGTTGTTAATGACAAGGTGACAAGATGACTAATGAGTCTTCCTAACTAGACTTTTGAGTTGGAAGAAATCTCACCAAAGAGGACAATGACTAAAAGGATGTTTGATGACTTGGTCCAAAAGGGTCTAATTTCGAAAACAATGATTTTGCTAAGGGGTGCTTGAGATTTGCCTACTCCTAAGTATGCAAGATATGAGCCTAGGGGCAATGTAATGTTGAATGTATGATACTAAATGGGGTGAGGTATGAAACCTAAGGTGGTCAATGCAAGCTAAGGGACAAGACTTTGAGCAATTTCAAATTGGTTTTCTGGCAGAATCCTTCTGATGACGGAGTTTGACAAATGGTTGACAGTTTGGAGGTCTCTGGTTTTGACGGTGCAGTTTAAAAAGTTTGACAGGCAGATGCGTCTCAGTTTAGCAATTGCGTCGCAGTTAAGCAATTACGTCGCAGTTAAGCAATTGTGGTTCAATGTTTCACTTGCGGCTTTCTGACTGTCAGATAAACTCTGTTTAACAGATGCAGTTTTTAGGTCAACAGATGCGTCGCGACGCCTACAGATGCGGTTCAATGTTTCACTTGCGGCTTTCTGACTGTCAGATGCGACTTGTCAGGCAGTTGCGTTACAGAATGTCAGTTGCGGTTCGACTGATATGAGAGTTTTGTTTCAAAGTGATTTTCATGGTATGTTGATGGGAGTGTTTGATCTGTTTGATGACTGTTTTGTTTGGACTGTGACAAAACCAGAATGCACTTGACAAACACAGCGTTTTAAGGGATAACCAAACACACATGAGATAAGCACAATCCTAGAAAGGCCACTAGGCCTTGGGTTTGTATACTTGATATAGCCCACCAGTTATACCCCGGATTGGTGATGAACACCTTTCCTTCTCGAGAGCGGATAGCTTAGAATTTGGTGGCATTGGCTCCCCTCCACGGCTCATTAACGTCATTCGAGCACACCAAATTCGGATTCATTGGGTAGTGACATCCCAAGAATTGCTATCTCTACTCAAGGGATCGAGGAGTAATCTTCGGCATGATACCGCACTCGACTGCATCAAGCAACGCTAATAGAATGGTTGACACTCAAGACAGATGCTTCAATTCGGCATTCGCCTGCGGATCCATGCAAGCAGAGTCCTTGGATCCATCCGCCTGAATCATCGCCGCTGCGATTCCAGGGCTTTCCCTAAGAACCCACTTTTCTATACCGGCTGGAAGTCCCTCGGTGTCAGGGTGCTACCGGTCTGAGTCGTCCTGGGGTGAGTACTTTTTCCCACCAGAACAGGCCCAAGTTCTAGAGTCGGTAACCGTTTCTCTTACACCCAGGATCGCACGAATGCGCAAGGGGAGAGGATACTTCGATATACCGAATCGTGAAGGGTAAATTAACAAAAAGGAATGGGTCTGGTTTTCTGATCACAAGGTTTTCACCAAGTGAGAGCATACTCACCTACCACTCCACAAACACACTCAAGCATGAAAGACATGATTGTTCTTTTTAAAAGCACCAAATTCAAAGTTTGCTAAGCTAGAAATAAACAAACACACTGTTTTGTTCTCTCCTTCTTTGACATGCGAATCTGCAAACGATGAGTTAGTAGTTTTGGATGTGATGGTCTTGGACACACGAAAAAGGATCGCCACACGCTGCAAGAAACTATTAGTAACACAAAATATCTAACCTGGTTAACATGCAGGAATAATCAACACAGAAAAAGACAGAAAACCAGAAAACAGAAACAACCTGAAATTCGGCAATTAAAACCTAAAAACTGATAGAAAAATTTACCAGACAGATGCGGCTCGGTATTACCAGACAGATGCGGCTCGGTTTGTCAATTGCGTCGTTCTTTTCTGCGAATGCGGCTCGAAATATCAGATGCGGCTCTGGAATTCTCAGTTGCGGTTTGTCAGGGCAGTTGCGTCGTTTCTATGAGCAGATGCGTTGCGACGGTTGCGGCGATGCGTACCAGTATTCTGCAAAACAACAGAAGACAACAAAAAAAAAAAACTCTACCCAAAACAGAAAGCCACTACGGGAAATGATTAGTGTCAGAAAACCTAATATTGTTCAATATGCAGGAAAAATACAGAACACAGAAAAACCTAAGATTGGACAACCCGAAATGCAAAAATAAAACCGCAAACTTGAAAGAAAACAAAAATGATATACCAAACGGATGCGGCGCGAGTTTCGAATGCGGCTTTCGGGGTATCAGATGCGGCTCAGGACTGACGGATGCGTCGTTCTGTTTATCAGTTGCGTTGTGACAGGGCGATTGCGGCTCTGAAGTTGTCGTATGCGTCGCGACGCATATGATGCGTCACACTGTTTTTAAAAATGTTGCGGCGATCCGTACCTGTACCTGCAAAACAACAGAAAACAACAAAAAGAAAAACGTACGAAAAGCCGAACTAACAACGTCGGGTTCACCAATGTAATCAAAGGAAAATCCTAAAATTATTATTAAAGTGGGTTAGCACAATAACAGAAAATCCTATGAAAATAACAAAGTACAATGGAAGTGAGGTGAAGACAAAAGGGATAGTGTTACCCTATGTCTCCACCTTCCATGATTAACCTCTGTTACACCTCCTAGCTTGCAGATAAACAACAATGCCCTCAGATTTATGAGCAACTATGACTAAAGACTAAGCCCTATGCAAGTGTTGAAGGATTTGCAGAAAATATAAATAACCCTATTTTGAGCTAAAATGGCTATGACTGTTAATGACTATGACCTAAGTTGACAGCAAATTGACCTAAACTAAGAATGCAAGAAGTCAAAATGAGCTATGAGAGCTAAAGACTGAGAGAGAGATGCAAATGAGGTCAAAATTGCCCTTTTATAAAAATTGCAATTTTGAACGTGTGGCCAGGATGAAAAGATGACAGGAACCCTAAGATCAATGCTTAAGATTGAATATTGCAATAAGAATTAGGGTTAGGTCAAAATTAGGGCAAATGATAAGGATGAAGGGCCAAGATTGAATTATGAAATAATTCAATCAACGGTCAAAATTAAATGAGAAATCAAAAGTCAAGAATTAAATTGGAGGATAAGGCTGGCACGGACAAAGAGGTTGCTAGAGAAATTAAATAATAAGATTTATTTACTCCAGACAACTAGCAAGCAATTAAATAATAAAGATATTATTTAATTATGGAGGAATGTGATAAAAGAATTATTTTGAAATTAAATAATGATTTTAATTCAAAATTCAAGAAAATGGCTAAATTAAATAAATCAAATTTATTTAATTTTAATGGGAGAAAAAGCTAATGAATAATTAAATAATTAAATGAATTATTTAATTATAGTGGAAAATGGACAGAATTAAATAAATAAGAATTTATTTAATTTTTTAGAAGAAGGGGACTTAATTAGTGATGTAATTAAATAAATAAAATTTATTTAATTAATCAAGAAGACATAAATGGTAAAGGGAAATTAAATAAATTATGAAATTTATTTAATCAAAGGAAGACTTTAGATAATTAGTGATGTATTAAATAAATAAATAATATTTATTTATTTAATAATCAAGGAGGAACAAATGACATGAATTAATTAAATAATTATGAATTATTTAATCAATAGTCGAATGTGGACCAGGGACATAATTAAATAGCTTAATTATGCTAGGACGAAAGTGGTAAAAATGAAGCTTGCAGGCCTAGGTCATTTTTAGGTGTCTACAAATCCAAGTATTGAAACATCAATATCCAAATGCACCAATGAATATGCCAATGCCAATAACAATTCAGTTTTGAAATCAAGGACAAATAGCACAATGGAGAAGTCAACAAGTTTTCCTTATCTAAATGTGGTCCTTTGTAAACATCTTTGTGCATAGTTGCTTTCATTAGGTTAGTTGGTTTTCCATATATTAGTTTTCTTTAGAGTAGTTTCCTTGCTATTTTCTTTCACTTTTCTCCTTTGGTTAGTTTAGGTTGTTGCTCTAGGTTAGTTTGCTTTTGGTTTGTTTGCTTTTGTTTTCTTTCGTTTGCTTTCTATCTGCTTTAGCTTTACTTGGGGTCCCTTTAGCTTGCTACCAGACAAGTTTACATTCACAACAACCATTTTATTGCCTGGGGGGTGTTCTATATATTTCTTTGACAAAATTTACTCAAGTTTCTAGAGTGGATGGTGAGGGTCTTCTGTTAGTGTCAAACGACTTAGATATTTGGTTTGAAGGGTATAATTCATTGGTATTATCTTTTCATGATGTATTCTTAAATATTATATCTCTTACACACTTTAAGAATCTAGAGGTTGTTGTGGGTCCTTTTGTGAAGTCTAGTTAAGTGAAAAATCTAAAAGTTTGCTTCAATGCCACTATGATTCGCAGCCCTGAGTGTGAGCTTCACTGCTTGTGGGTTGAAATGAAAAGAAAGAATTGAAAAGAGAAAAATCAAAAGAAACAAAAATAAAGAAAGAAAAGCAATGAAAATAAAAAGAAATAAAATTCAACTTTCAAGAGGATTCGAATAACTCTACTAGGGTTATGGATGCTATAGATGTTTGACTAGCAGCAAGGCAATGTCCTAGATTCTTTTGGAGTTAGAATAAATTACATAGCTTAACTTGGTGGAGCTTAGGTTCCTGTAGTGGCTTAAGAATGGAAATTAATGCATCTACACACACTTGGATTTTCAACATATAGAAGGTTAGACTCACTAGTGGTTTTGATCCTTTGGTCGAGAGTCTAGTTTATTTTCCCTATCGTGAAGGTCAAAACCAGAGATTTTGGGTTTGTGATTCTAATTTTTCATTGAAATTCTCTAGAGAATTTCCCTAGCTAAGTCACCTTTGTTGTGCGTATTTTACACACACATCGCCAAAGGAAAGGACCCCCCTTTTTTTTCACTTTTTCCTTGCTCCTGTTGACTTGGTCCCTACATGCTTTCTTCGCTTTTTCCTTCATTTTTTGACTTTGGGGACAAGTTTCCTATGGATTTGGGATGATTTTGTGATGCCTAAGTGAATTGCCAAGCTTTTTTTGAGTTTCAAAAAGTTGTGGAAATTTCATTGCAGACTGCCATCCCTCTGTCGCTGTCTACAAGAATTTCTTGTGGGTTGTAGTCCCTACATCACCATCCATAGGAATTTCTTTGCGGGTCATTGTCCCTCCATCGTTGTCTATGGAAATTTTTTTGTGGGTTGTTGTGTGTGCATTTTTCATGTGTGCATTATCCTTTTTAGGGTGGCGTACCCTCTGGCTTCCCCCTTCCAAATCTTTGCATTTCCAAAAAAGGGTGCAAACTTCAAGTTTTCATCATCTAGGGCCCATAAATTGAGTGTCCTCACATGCCTAAAGGGGTTCACATCAAATTTTCCATGTGTCTAGACATTACAAAAATTTCACTGTGGAAGTCTGTTTGAGCAATGCCATTGTAAAGGGCGGCGAATCCTTCAGCTTCCACATTCCAAATTTCCACATTTTTCAAAATGATTCAAATCTTAAGGAAATATGTCTTGGAACTATTTTTACCCCCTTTCCCACATGCTAAAATTGAAAAATATCAAATTTACTAAGTTTTGTGAAGTTGCGAGAATTTCATTGTAGGTCGTCATCCCTTTATTTCCATCCATGGGAATTTCTTTGTGGGTCATCGTCCCTTTGTTGCCATCCATGGGTTTCTGTGTGCTCAATGTCATTTTTAAGGCAACAAATCCTCTGACTTCCACATTCCATATTTCTGCATTTTTCAAAATGGGCCAAATCATTGAGGAATAGGTCAAGAAACCCTTCCAATGCATCTTCCATGTGCTTAATTTGAAAAAACTCAAAATTGCTAAGAGTTGTGGCTTTGCGGAACTCCTTATGTGGGTCGCCGCCTTATGAATGCCATCACTTAATGGCTAAGATTTAACTCCTTTCCACCTCACAGTGCCCACATCCTTCAAACCTACAAGAGCATCAAAGCTTCATCTAACAACTTCAAGTGTCTCATGACCCATTTTCACCCTTGCTTAATCATTTAGGAGATTTTTCCCTTTCATTGCAATCCCCAGTTTTCATGAAGTGACTAAGTCAAAATGTTATGCTGACTAATTCTTGTGGGAGGCCACATGTGGGTGGCTATTTTCCCATTTCCATTCCCTAACGTCCTTACACGCCCCATCCTTCTACATGGTGGGTTTTGCAAGGGGATTTTCCCTTGCCCAAATTTGAAAGTTGTTGGCACACATGTCAGGTTGTCAGCTCACTATGGCCACCTAAGTGGACTACCACCTGCGGATGACCATCCCTCCAACACCATTCCTAATGGTGAACATACGATGGTTGCCTAGTATCTCCATCCCACATCTCCTAAATTGGTCAAACATTCACACATAGACCTTAACGTCTAAGGCACCTGTAGGTCCCACAGTGTAGACTTCCACTAATAGGTCATCATGCTCTAAATTATGTTGCTTAACGAAGTTGACTCCAAATATCCTTCGACCTTCCTACACCCACATGCCTCAAACCTATAAATGCATCAAGATTAACCTAGTAATTTCAAGTTCCTTATAATTTATTTTTGAACATGCCAAAACCCCTCACATGGAATTTGATTGCACCCCTAAACCCGCATTTATTTTTATGGTCCAAATGAGCTCCAAATGTGGAAAAATTATGAATATTATGATCTTTTAATGATGGATGGACAAATCTAACAATGAATTTGTAGGATTTGACTAAAATTTTCCTTGATGTATGTATGAAATCACTTACTACACCTCTTGTGTGTAGGATTCATGGAACCATGCTAAAGTCATAGATTTTGCTACACTCGGAGGGTGATTACAACCACCAAAGGATCCGCTTATCTGAATATTGACATCAAGGGGATTTGAATAAGTCCACTTAAGAATCTATGTCAAGCAATGCCAAGTTTAGAAATGCTTTTAAACAAGGAGCAGGAGGGAGTTGTTTTATTTTCCACCAAATGATGATGATTGTCAGGAGCTATCCACCAAGATTAGGAGCAACATTTCTAGTTCTCAATACAAATCACCAAAAATGCTCACTTGATTAGTTGAAGGGATGTTGTAAACACATCAGACAAAGGACATCTTTTATTAGCTTTTAGCTATAGTAGAGAAGGCAGTCACTACAAGACAAAACAACTACAATAACTAAAAGAAAAAATAGGCTATAAGACAAAATAGAGAAGAGGACAAAATAGCCTATTTTAAATTGTGAAATATTGGGGGTAGGTGAAACCATAGCTTGTATTGAATCTAGGCCACTCTTTGTAATTAAATCCTAGCCATTCATTTGGGCTTTGAAAAACTATAAATAAGGGCTTGCTCCTCATTTTTAAGTGTTGGTGAATTGGTGTAAAAGGCATTTTGCAACAATAGAAAGAAGCATTGCATGAATTTGGGTGTTTCTTTTGAGTTTTTCATTATGCATGCATGATTCAATGTCTATGTTAGATTTAGCTTGTAGTTTCTTGAATGGATTTGATAATGGTTGTTGTTATTATATTTGATGGACTTCTAGCCCATATTTTTGGAACTTGTTGATGACAAGCTGCTATGTAAAGTTAGCATGGTCTTGTTTATTCCATTGTTGCAACTCAGTTCAATTGTATGCTCATGAATTGAATGTATGTAAATCTAAAAAATTTGGAGACCTTAGGAGATTGCATTAGTTTTTTGTAGTTGTAGGTTACTCTTGGTCAAGAAAAACTTAGTTTATGGGAGTCTGACTACTATAGCATCCTCCATTGTTACTATTCATTCATAGCCTATATTTAGAACAACCCTCTCAACCCTTTCCTATTTTTCTATTTCTTTTAGCTCCTAGTTTGAGTAGGATTCCAAGCATAAAAAAAAAGCTAAATCTAATGAACATGGTGAGTTTCAACTTGTCCTTTTGAGTGAGCAGTCACTGTTCATTCACTTCTAGCACCATGAAACTCCATCTACAAACTCAACTTCCCATGCTTTGTAAACCATAAAATCCACCCTGTGATTACTAGAAAATCACATTAACCAATTTAACTATTCCAAGCATTGTCATGACCTGACACTCGAGAGACCTTAGGGTGGTGATCTGGAACTTGTTTGCAGATTTCTACCTTTCAAGAGAGGTAGTGTACTTGTGCACTGCCTATGTCGAGAAGTGAAAAAAGACCAATCAATAGATCTTAGATACTTAAATCAAGAATACGTATCCAAAAACATTAGATTATGATTTTCCATTTATTAATTTTTGGGATTATCCTTAGAAAAATGTATTTAACTAAGCTTGTGGATGCAAAATAAGACCAATTAAGAAATAAATAAGCTATATTTTTATAGGGAATACCCAAACAAGTGTGAAAATGTAAAGGGATATATTTTTATACACTACATGTAGTCCCTACTTTAGTGAGAGGATGACCTTGCATCAAACTCACACTAAAGTAGATAAATTTGCATCAAGTGGGGTCAAAGTGTACCAATGCTAGTGAGATAGGATGACAACCATGAAGAGGGATGATAAAGCCACCAGGATCGAGATCTTATGGAAAAAAAACATAGGTGCAAAAGAACACACATGTGAATGCTGCATGAAGAAACAACAAGATACAAGCATACACTGCTAAAGACATAAAGAAGAAAGAACAGGAAAAAGAGGATGGATCAAGCCTCAACAATCTATCCAACATGATGTGGACCAAGTCTATGTTTTTTTTCCAAAAGAAAATGTTTACAGGTGGAACACAATGTCCACTATGCAAACAAAACACATGCTCACACATTCCAGTGGAATCTGCTATCCACTAGGTGAGCCCCCAAAGAGGTTAGACTCACACGCATGCAACCATTATGCGTCCACACAGAAAAGTAAGTGGCTATGGAAAATTCATGCCTATTGTTGGCTCCCATACGTACTAACCATAACAAAGCTATACCTCTTGATAACTTTGATAAGGCGACACACAACATGAGAAAAACTTTGTATGATAATACTCATGAACAAATGAGATGGTTCCACAGGAAAGCAGAGTGTGTTATGCAAGGTGGGCATGCAAAATAGTGTAAGGTACATTCAAAGGGTTTTTTCTTAGTTCATGTAAGGTCTCAACCTAGGGAACATCATGCCTATTGTCTCCAAGAGAGTACCAATTGAAGAATAGAAGATTCACAAATTAGGGAATGCACTCTGCTTGGCATTATCACTAAGAGGAATATAACATGCCAAGAGAGATCATGCTCTTGAAGGACATCATGCCCAATGTCATCACAAAGAGAAGGATGCATCACATGAATTAAGAATACCACACAATGAAACATGAGTTGTAATTGAAATACAAAAGAATAATGCCAATGTATTCCCCCACTTTAAAAAAATTGCTAAACACCATGTTGTGAGCAATTTCTTTAAAGTAGAAGAAGACATGAGAGATTATTTGGAAAGCCCTATGCTAAATGAAACTAATTCATGAATAAAGGTTTTCCCCCAAAATGTAATGCTAAACATAGAAAGAAAAAGTATGCCACATGCAAGCCAACTTAAGGCATGTCGTCCACATTCCAAGCTTGATCCTATATATACATGGAAGGTGTTCAACTAGCAAAAAGAAACAATTACAAGTGCCATATGAGGACAAGGCTACCTAACCCCTTGCCCCCACTTAGTGAAAAACAAGGATGAGTTGAGATGGGTGATGATATGTTTCTCCTTGCAACAAGAAAATAATTTTCAATGAATGTTAAACATGCAATAGTGGGTGTGCTATGATCCTACACCTATTACATGGAAAGGAGAAACAACTAATGTTATTGATTATAGTGAGTGAACAATGTATCAATGTGATGCATATCTAATGTGATATTGCCACATGTAATATCTATTAGTTTAGGATGCACCAAATTTAGAGCTGTCTTGGGGGAATCTTTTGTAAGAGTATTGATATTAAGTGAAGGTACTTTTGATGCTTTTGTTTCTTTCAAAGGGAAATAACTGATACCATTAGATATTATTTATGTGTTAGGTTCTATAGGGACATGGATACCTTGTTCTCTAGCACCACATCCTTTTCCACTATAACAAATTTTTTTCATAAGTTCATAACCTCTTCCATAATTCTTTTTTATTTCATTTGGATTCGGTGGTTGATTGTAATCAACTTCATCAAATTTTTTTGTGTAAATTTCTTATACTTCTAAAGTAGTTGAAGTGGATGATTTCAAAGATATTATTTCATTTTTTTTTTACATTATCATTGGTTCATTTTTATTTTTAGACTCTTTTTTTATGTTCTTATATTCACCCATGAATGTAGGTGTGACATCTAAGGAGCCCCAATCATCTTCCAATAACTCTATGGCTTCTTCAATATGATTTTCTTTGTATTTATCTTGCATGAGTTCCACTTGTAGAGTTGGTGTCAATGTTTTCAACTAATTTTATTTATTTTTCTCAATGTTCAAACAAATTTTTGATTTAGGGTCATCCTCGATTGTATACACTTGGTTGTTGTGGACATACTTCATGATATGATGAAGAATTGAAGGAACTTCATGAATCTCATGAATCTATGGTCTTCCTAAAAGAATATTGTATGAAATATCATGAGGCATAAGATGGATAGGAGTTTGTAACGTATCTTTTCCAACTATTATAGGAAAAGTGATCACACCAAGTGGTTATTTTCCTACATTGTCAAATAACCGAATCAATAAGGAATCAAGTTCAATTCTTGATTTATCCATGTCAATATTATCCAAAAGGGTTACACAACACACATGAAGGATTGAGCCATTGTTAACAAGGGTTTGTTTTATCTCTATCTTATTGAAAATAGCTATTATCATGAAAGCTTCATTTTTTTTTTGCACTTCTAGCGAAGGTAACTCATCTTGATGGGAAGTAATTTCTAAGTTGACTAGAGTTATAGCTTGAATTTTGGATACCACATCATTTGATTTTACAGTAGGATGGTTATGAACTTGTTGTAAGGAAATTTGAATCATGTTATGATAATGAGGGGAGGCTTAAATAAGGTCCCATAATGATATCTTAGTAGGAGTGTTCTTAAGTTGTTTAACAAGGTCATACTCCTTTCCACTTTGTAAAGGAAAATGAGGAGTAGTAGGAAAGATAGGTTGAGGAAATGGTAATGAAATGAAAGTGATTTTTTGTTGCCTATTATTCCTTCTATTGTATGTGTAAGAAATGGTAGTAACTTGGTTGCTGGTATAGACACCTAAATTTGACTACCCCCATATGGTCAAATTTATTCTTGCATTCTCCTATTTTGCATCCTTAAACCATATTAATTAAATTTAGGTTGGATCTAGAAGGATCTAGAACATTAAATGTTGTAGGAAATAAATATGAAGGAAATATCTATCAATTGAAGGGTGTTGATGGATGATGCTTTATGACTCAAATTAATGATAGTTAGTTATGGCATAGAAGAATGTGTCACATGAATTTTGATAACTTGGCGAGGATTAGTATTGTTCAAGCCGTGAGAGATTTTCCATGAATTATAAAGCCTATGAATGCTATTTGTAGGAATTGTCAATTTGGAAAGAAAGTAAGAAATCATTACAAATCAAAGGAATAGTGTACTACTGGACTACTAGATTTAGTTCATATAGATCTATGTGGTCCTACAAGAGTCAGAAGTCTATAGGGTGAAAGGAAATTTATGCTTTTGATTGATGATTATTCTAGATATACATGGGTTACATTTCTTAGAGAGAAATAAGATGCATTAGATAGATTCAAGACATTCAAAGCTATGGTTGAAAATGAAGTGAATTTGAGGATAAAATGCTTAAGATCTGATAGAGGTGGAGAATTCACCTCCCATGAGTTTAATATTTTTTGTGAAGTGTATGGAATAAAGAGACAACTATTTTCTATGAGGAATCAATAGAATGGAGTTGTTAAAAGTTAAAAACAAAGTTCAAGAGGTTACTAGATCAATGATTACTAAGGCTGGTCTATTGAAAGTTTATTGGAAAGAAGCTATGCATACTACTGGTTATGTATTCAATCAAGTTCAAGTAAGAGAAAAAATACAAAGACTCCCTATTAGCTATGGTTTGGAAAAATTCCTACTATTAAGTATTTCAAGGTATTCAGAAGAAAATGTTATATCAGTAGATATAAAGAAAATTTAGGTAAGTTTGATGCAAGAATTGATGAAGGAATTTTTCTTGGATATTCTACTAATAGAAAGACATACATATGTCTCAATAAAAGACTGAGAAATATTGTAGAAAGTGCAAATGTCAAGGTTGATGAGATAGTGAAGAATTCAACTAACATTGATGGATATGAATCTGATGAGCTTGATTGCATAAGAATTGAAGAGATTATGGAAGAACGGGAAAAGGATGATCAAGAATAGAAGAATGAATAGAATGAAAGAGAAGAAGATGCTCTGGTAATGTCACCTAAGACACCTAGATATATATAGAAGAATCATTCAGAAATTCAGATTATTGGAGATAAAACTAAAGGTGTATTAACTAGAAGCAGAGCTACTACTAAAGTTAATCTAGGTTTACTTTCTTAGATTGAACCGAAGAATGTAAGTGGAGCATGTAAAGATGAGCATTGGATGGAAACTATGAAAGAATAAATTATGTAGATTGAGAATAATCAAAGTTGGGAAGTGGTTCCAAGACTAACAGATAAAAAAATTATTGGATCAAAGTGGGTATTTAGAAATAAGTTGAATGAGAATGGAGAAGTGGTTAGAAACAAAGAAATGATTGTGTGTAAAGGTTACCCAGAACTTGAAGGCATAGATTTTTCAGGAAAAATTTTCTCCGATAGCAAGAATCAAAGCTATAAGGATGTTCTTAGCATTTTATGCTTATAAAGACTTTAATGTCTATCAGATGGATGTCAAGTCAACATTTTTGAAAGGTGAGCTAGAAGAAGAGGTCTACATGGAACAAACAAAATGATTTCAGTTTCAGAGTGACTGGATATGGTTTGAAGATTGAAGAAATATTTATATGGATTGAAGCAAGCTCCCAAAGCTTGGTATGCAAGATTGGAAAGGTATTTGATTCAATGAGGCTTCAACAAAGGTACAACAGATAGTAATCTATATTTTCAGATTGAAAATGAAAAAATCTTGATTGTGGTTGTATATGTTGATTATATTATCTTTAGAGGAAATGAAATATGTGCAAGATGTTTGTGGAAGAGATGCATAAATAATTTGAAATTTCTATGTTTGGAGAGATGAATTTCTTTCTTGGGCTACATATCATTCAAAGAAAGAAAGGAATTTTTATTTCATAGTCTAAGTATGTGAGAGAGATGCTAAAGAAGTTTGAGATGGATGGTTTCAAACTAGTATATGCTCCTATGGTGATTGGTTTCAAACTAAGTAAAGATGGTGATTCGGGTATGTGCAGGATCATCACAGAAAAACAAGCCCTTAAGTGGAAAAATATTTAGAAAAATCAGAGTTCGAAAACTTGACGTAAAAATTTGAATAATTGATCTATGTTATTTCAAAAATATGTAAGAATAGAATCTATAGAAAATTGAATGTATTTTCTAAACTACTAGGTTTATTTAAAAAAATAAAATCTATTTGGTGAAAATTTGAAATTTCAAAGTAGTAGTACTTAAATTTCAGAGAAAAAATAAGAAGTAGGTGTCTGTCTGACCACCCCAATCACAATAAAATGATAATATATTTTTATAATATTTTAGATTTAAGTAGAGGATTCATGTCCTAATGTGATGCATATTTTTTTGTAATTATTTTCCAAGTAAATAATTAATTATGAATTTTTACTACAACTTTTGAAAAATATAAAAACTCGTATGTCTAAGCACCTTAACTTGGTCAAAACTTCATGAAATTCATCGTATGTCTAAGCACCTTAACTTGGTCAAAACTTCATGAAATTCATTCTTTTTTAATCCTATAGTATACGAAGCATAGAATGTGATGCATGTTTTGAATTCAAAAAATGTGATACAGTTTGAAAGCTATAGATGTTTTTCAATCAACCTATCAATCAGGACTTTAGTCGTAATTCAAATAGAAAATAAATAATAATAATTTATTAAATCAAAGTAAAACATAATTTATATTGGTGGAAGGTTGAAAATCTCCTCTAAAAACCCTTTTCATTTCATCAATTTTGGGTAAAAATAAATTCGTCAGCCACATACCCTACAAATACCCATCATATTGCCACTTTTTGGCCCATCATGATCTTGCACATACCCATTCACCTAAGGCTCATCAGAGAAAGTATAGATCTATGGTTGGTGGACTACTATATTTGACTACTACTAGACCAAATATCATGCATACAATTTGTCTTGTGGCTAGATTTCAAGAAGATCCGAAGGAAACACATGTTGTTGCTATTAAACAAATAATTCAAATATTTGAATGGCACTCTAGATTATGGATTGTGGTATCCTAAAGATATTGAATTTACACTTAATTCTTATAAATATGCATATTGGAATGGATGTGTAGATGACATAAAGAGCATGAGTGGTGGTTCATTCTTTCTTGGTTGCAAATTAGTGGCATGGTTGAGAAAAATACAATATTCAGTCTCCTTGTCTACTACTGAAGCTGAATATATTGCTATTGCATCATGTTGTACACAAGTTTTGTGGATGAAATAGACATTGAAAGATACCACAGTGGTGTATGATGTTCCTATTTCTATCTTTTGTGATAATACAATAGGGTATGTGCAAGATCATCATGGAAAAAACAAGCCCTTAAGTGGCAAAAAAATTAGAAAAATAAGAGTTAGGCAACTTGACTTAAAATTTTGAATAAGTTATCTATATTATTTCAAAAATATGTAAGAATAGAATCTGTAGAAAATTGAATGTAGTTTATAAACTACTAGGTTTGTTTAAAAAAATCTATTTGGTGAAAATTTGAAATTTCAATGTAGTAGTACTTAAATTTCGGGAAAAAATAAGAAGTGGGTGTCTGTCTAACCACCCTAACCACAATAAAATGATAATAATTTTTTTTAATATTTTAGATATAATATAAGAATCATGTCTTGATGTGATGCATATTTTTTTGTAATTTTTTTCCAAGTAAATAATTAATTATGATTTTTTTATTACAACTTTTAAAAAATGTAAAAAACTCGTATGTCTGACCACCTTAACTTGGTCAAAACTTCATGAAATTAATTTTTTCTTTTTTTAATCCTATAGTATGCAAATAATAGAATGTGACACATGTTTTGGACTCAAAAAATGTGTTACCATTGGAAAGTTGTAAATGTTTTTCAATTAGTCTATCAATTAGGAATTTAGTCATAATTTGAATAGAAAATGAATAATAATTACTTATTAAATTCAAAGTAAAGTATAATTTATATTGGTGGAAAGCTAAGAATATCCTTTAAAAACCCTTTTCATTTCATCAATTTTGGGAAAAAAAAAGCCGTCAGCCACATACCCATCATATTGCCACTTTTTGGCCCATCATGACCCTGCACATACCCAAGTGCAATTAACATTTTGAAGAATCCTATGATGCACTTGAGGACAAATAATATATCTATTAGATATCATTTCTTAAGATAGAAGGTCATGTAGAATGAAGTGAAGCTTGAGTATGTTCTGACGAAGGATCATGTGGCTGATATAGTCATGAAGGCTCTTCTTAAAGATACTTTTGAGTATCTTCGGGAGAAGTTAGGGGTTATTTCTCCTCCTTTATTGAACTATATGCATATGGAGATGCATCATTCTGGTGGATCTTTGGATATATCTTTCTTCTAGATTGATTTTTTAGTGGCTACCTCTCAAGGAGAGCAAGTAGATTGGGTGTTGTCATTGTGAGTATTATTTTTTCTATGTCAAATGGGAAATCAATGTAAAATATCATTTTCCTTTTCCATTCATGTCAAACGGTAAGAGGAAGAATGTGAAAAGAAAAGGGAGAGAGGAAGATGTGAAAAGGTGTGAAAAGTAAAGTGAGAGAGGAAGCATGTGAAAAAAAGAAAGGAAAATCTTGAGAAGTGTATTAAGAGCTTGTATGTTATCTTTGACAATTTTTCACATCATGTGCTAAAATCAATGATAAAGGGGGAGATTTTTGCAAGAATGGAAAGTTGAAGGTATTGTCATTGATGTCAACTAATCAATTGGTTATCACCTGGTGGCTATTGGCACAGGTATATGTCAAGGATATTGAGAAAATTGTAATGAAGATATGTTGCAAGTGTTTAGTGATTGCTCTGATTTTTGCCCCGGATTTTCTCCTATATTTGTGTGATTCAGATATGTTTATCTTGGTTGTTGGAAGTTACTATATCTTATTTTTCAATGTTGATTCATCGTATAGTGCGAGTTATGTTCACCGGTTGTGAATTGTGGTTGTCTATTTTTTCTGCTTGAGGTTCAGGAGAAATGTTGTTGGTTTGGATCTCTCTTTGTTAAAGTATTATGATTTGTGGTTATTGAGTTGAGTTGTTTTGATCATATTGAAGATAATTTTGGTATCTAGAAATTTTTTTCTTAATGGTTCTATGTGTTTTACACTGGTTTGGTTGACCTTGTGTGGAATACTACTTTCAGAGTTAGTAAAATGTGTTGGATATATTTGGGTCCTTATGAAGTATGTGTTTGGGTCTCCCTCATTCTAATTCCACCATAGGATGCTTTAGCACCAACCTAATTTGAATTTGAATTTAGATGGCCAACTTTGGATATGTTTCAAATTTGATGATGGTATAAATACAAGATGAGTTAGTGGTGAAGGATATACAAGAGAAAAGAAGAAGAGAACAAATGGAATAGAAAAAAGATCACAAAGATTATAGAAATAAGTGTGAATTGGTATGTGTGTATGATTTGAGTATGGTAGATCAATGCGAAGCCTAAAAATTGAGTTTTTAGAAGTCATGAGCTGAAGGCGAACTCTATCATTCATGCATGTCTGCAAGTGGATTATGCAGAATGTGGTGGATTTCATTACTTCATTAAGATTGGAATCTCTCTATAACTAGTCTTATTTATCTTCCTTTTATCTTTGTGGAAGTGATCCCTCTGGGTTGTTGGCCCTGTTGGATAGTGATTCCTTGTTTCAAATAGTGAGTCCTTGTTTTGGCAGTGATACTTGTTTCTCAGGCAGTGAGCCTCTTGTAATCAATTTTGATATTCTCTATAGTGTGAGTTAATCCTAACCATGGTTTTTCCCTTGTACATTTTCCACATAAATATGGTGTTATTGTGTTTATGTGATGGTTTTTAGTTTATGCACTAGTATTTAATATTTTATATAATAAGCAGTGTGTTATCAATCAGATATGCACCCTATGCTAAGCTTGCAGAAAACTTAACTATCAGTTGACACATGGAAACCTTCTTCAGATGTGGGTGATCTGAGTGAAGAAGGAATATCCAGAGTGAGTTGGTTCTCTGAATGATAATTCATATTCTAAATGATTTTTGAAGTAAAAGGAAGAAGGATAACTTGGAATTTAAAAAAAAACTAACTTAAGGTGATTTCTAGAACTTAATGATGATGACTTTGATTTTCTACCCACAAACAGTTCTAAGAATAACAACAATAACTTCACAATCTCTCATGAACACCCAATACATGATTGATTTGCATGAAGATTTAGATTCAAACACAACATGCAACCTATATCATATGAACTTTATGTATCAAAATCTCCAATAATAGGACATAAAAAAGGATTTGTAAACATAATCACAATGGAAACATCACACTAAGATTGCAAAGGAAACACAAATTCAGAGATAGGAATGTTGCTTTATTAAATTGAAGGAGCATGCCAAAGTCTGAGTACAAAATGTTCACAAGCTCTCAGAATGTGTGCCAGAGTAAGAAACACAAAATATGAACTAAGAAAAACTCTAAGTCTTTCTTCAAAATATATCTCCCCAAACCCTAATCCGAGCTCAATAGAAAAACCAAAAAAAAGCATCCAAATCTGCATCATACTATGTAATAAAAGTGGAAACTTCACACTTTCTGTATGTACATCCAAAAAAAATAAAAAATTATGCCTAATCCACTTTAAAAGCTGAAAAAGCACCTCATCTTCACCCCATGCAACTCAATTTCGCCCAAGGAAAAGTCAATCACCCAACTTTCATCAAACTACTAAAAATAGCAAAAGAATAAAACAATTTATAAAACATTGTTTTAATCTTTGCTTTACAAGATTTTGCTATATTTTACAAAAAAAGGCTTATCCATATCTTGATTTTGCAACTCAACATTTTTTGAAAAAATCTTTGCAAAATTCTTTGGTAACTCTTATCACAATTGATTTTCTCCAAAAATCATAAAAATATTGGACAATATTTATCCTTTTAGTTTTAAAATTGATTTCTATAAAATCAATAAAAATAAAGCCTAAGGCATGAATATTTCTCCCCAAGGCATAAACATTGATATTAAAATAAAATACCTAAGGTATTTTAGACTATGAAGAATTGTATCAAAACCTAATCCTAAAGATTTAGGCATATGAAGTCAAATGAAACTCTAAGGCACATGAAAAATTTCAGCCACATGGTATATTTGACTTGGAAATTTGATATACGAAAAGCTTGGGTAATATTCCTTAACTCAAATTAAGGTTAATAGAAACCCTAAGAATAAAACTTAGAATGACCTAAAATTTTAGTCTCATTTCACACTTTATGTTTTTTTGGAAAAGCCTCTCTATTGAGAAGAATATTGATGCCACCAAAAATATAGGGTTTTGCAAGAAAAATGTGAAAGGAATGGTTGTCAATGCTCTTGTAGGTCGATTCTCCATCAAAATGCATGGTAAATTTTTTCCTCAAGCCATTTCATGGCTTCTTTGCACTAATTTTTTGAAATAACTTGGCTTAAAAGCTATATTCTAATGTTTCCTTGTGTTTAATTTACTTTTTGTTCTCTCTCTTTGAGACACCATGAGGGACTTGGTTTGAGGAATTTGTGAAAACTCTATCAGAGCTCAGTCGAGGGCTTGTTTGCTCTTCTACAGGCATATGATGGTAAGCTTTTATTTTGTTTCTATTTTCATCTCAATCAAAGCTTATAAAAGCTTGTCTCTGCAAGAAGATGATTTTCATTTTTTAAAGAAAATGCAGGCCATTGTATAGGCTGCAAGCTTTAATTTTTTCCTTAATGAATTTTCATAAAGAAAACTCACATTACATAGATTGTTTACTTTGATTTTGAGATTTTGATGGAAAACTCAAATGGGTTTGATCTTGGTGAATCTTTATGAGCCAAAATCTTTCTCTAGACCGTGATTAGCCTTGAACTGATCTAGGTATCTTGAAAACCCACTATATTTCCATTACTTGTATCTTTTGACATAAACCCTCAAATGGGTAAACTAAAATAGGAAGAAATCCGCACTTGAACTGAAACCCCATGTGGGTATTTGTAAAATAGAAGGAAAAACCCTCTCCAACCTCTAGGCTCAACTCATGATGTAAAATAATACTCCTTTTCTTCTTAACAAAAGCATTTCGATTCAAAATATTTCACCTTGTGAATTTGCAAAACTTCATGGTCGCAGCCAACACTTGATATCTTTGTCATTTTGAAGGGATTTAAAAGCTCGAAGCTGTGCATTTTGATGCAATTTGTATTTGAACATTAAAACCCCAACATGGGAATTCTATATTTTAAAGGAAATCTACATTTAAAATTGAAACCCCTATGTGGGTATCATGTTTCTAAGAGAAAAATTCTCTTCATTTATGTACTTTGGACTGCTGTAACATTCTTTTACTTATTCTCAGAAAGCAGATTTACCTTACTCAGAAAATACTATTAATGGAACCAATTATTTACTCTTTTCAATGTTTGTCTGAAAGCTCAACACAATGAAGCTCAAAACAATTCAAAGCCTTTAGTTGCTTAACAAAACCTACTTTTTTCTTGATTCAGTTTCAATGTTTAACATGATAAGAAACTTTTGCATGCACACATAAAGTACATTTGTTCTTCAAGTGCATTGTATGTAAATGCTTCTATTTTACTTACTTTTTGCATAATAGTATTCGACCAACATGGCACACCTGTAGATCACTCTGCCACTTCCTTGTCACCCCTATTGTTGCTATTGTTTTCCTTCTGCATTCTTAATAATGCCAGTGCTCTTAATGTTTGTCACTCTTTATGCATTTTTATGTCCCTTTAAATATTGGCTACTCCATGCACGTGTCCTCTTTCAAATACATTGATGCATTTACTCCATTTAATGTGACATTTGCATTCAGACATTAAAGTTTCAATGGTTACTTGTAAGTTAAACTTTAATGCTTGTTACCACCCACTCAATTTACTTGAATGCTTAAAAAAAAATGCATTCTCAGCTCAGCATTCTCATGAAATAAAGAAAATTAGAATCTGAAGCTCCTCCATATGCTTCCATTATCTATTAATGTTTTGTTGTTGAGGCATTATGTATTCCAATTCACTTTTCCCCATTTATGAGCATGAAACACTTGTTGCACCGAAAAAGAACATCTTGAACAACATGAATAAAAATGACCAAAATATCATATGGCAGCAAAATGCACTCCCTTTTGACAATATTTAATTATCTTCAATATGTAACTTGGTGAATCATTTGGTTCTACTTCTGAATGGCCTCATTTTTCACTCATAATTTTAACTTTTTTGCTCTCATATTTGATTGTTATTAGTGAAGAATGGGCTCAATTACTTTGATAGTTGAAATGTATATATTCCATTGAGAATGGTGATTGTACCTCTTTATTCAGCCCTCATTTGTATGTTGAGGGGTAGCATTCTGAGCTCTACCCTTGTGGGATCTTGTTTTACTCAACATGCTTATGTATTCATGAAATGATCAGCTACATGAATTTTCCTATACCTACACAAGAAACAAACAATGTTGGCATAAAATAATGGTGTGACATTCCATTTCAGGCTCTTATTACTGCACCCTTCATTCTTAGCTGATACCATGCATTTTAAGGAATGAATTATATCTCTATTGGTAAAGCATGTAGTGTAACTCATATCTAAATCTCTAGCAGGACTTTCCCAATTTTTTGTAGGTACACTCAGAATCAGAACCAGGATGAAGCAAGCTGCAAGCACATCAAGTAAAGATCAAGACACATAAAATGATGGATGTGTCTTATGTTATTTGCTTCTTTCTTTATTTTCCACCTTCAGTTGTAGAGTTCATTTCTTGCAATGAATGGTTTTAGCTATCTCCACGACTTGTGTGGATCTTTTAATTTCTTCTTTCATTTCCATTCCAGAAAGAAATGCATCCAAAGGAATAGTTGTATAATCAGTTGCATTTGCAAACAAATGAAATATTGTAATGTATAAGCATTGTGAAATAAATGAAAGGAATTTTTATGCCTTATCATTTATGTATTTTGTTATGTACTTCATTTATGTTGCAAAGCATTGAGTAATAACTATGAAACCTTGTTCTCTAAAACAATTGTATAACTAGAACTTGATAAACCAAGTGCAAACAACAGCTTAAGCACATGCAAAAATTAAATGAACTTTGACTTTGAGATAAATCCGACTAGTCAGCTCTACCAATTGAGTTGTAGTGAAAATTGGTAACAAAGTGTTAAGGGTTGATTCTAGTGAATGAATTAAAGTTTAAATCTATGACAAATGATTCACCCCCCCTCTCAATTTTATTGTTCAACAACTTTTTTCCCCCAAGTCCTTCATATCAAATGTGCCATAAATTTTTTCATTGAGCTCATTAATCATCACCTTATTATAACCAAAAAACCAACATATCATCAACATACAAAGTAATAATTAGAACCTAATCATCAATAACCTTAATGTAAACACAATGATCCTCCTCACTCCTAACTTCAATGCAAAAGAATCAAAATTTTGGTATCACATCCTAGGTGATTGATTTACACCATAAAATATCTCTTCAACATGTAAACTAGTTGTTTGTTTCCTTTCACAACAAAACTATCAAGTTGTCACATATAAATTTCCTCCTCAAGATCCACATTCAAGAAATTGATTTTCACATCCATTTTCTCTATCTCAAAGTCACAAGTAACAATAATAGATAATAGGAATCTAATAGAATTTAATTTAGCAACCAAAGATAAAATTCAACCAAAATCAACTATCTCTCTCTGAGAGTAGCCCTTAGCCACTAATTTGGCCATGTACTACTCTAACTAACCAATTGCACCAGATTTATTTTTAAATACCCACTTGCATCTAATGGGCTTCCTTCCTTTGGTAAAACTAACAAGATCCCAAGCATCACAACTATCCAAATCCATCATCTCCTCTTGCATGGCCTACAATCAAGACTCACTTTCCTCTAAAGAGAGAGCCTCCTTGAAGGATCTATGGTCATCATTAGTACTCAAAAATTTAAATACACAACAAAATTGGATGGGCTATGTACCTATCAACTAGAATCTATTTCCTTGTGGAACTCCTCAAGGAAGAAGTAATGGGCTCTACTTATTCTTTTTCATCTTTGTGCTCATCCTACACATCCTTTGAACTATATGAACCCTCTTCTTCTCCACCCTCAAATCCATTTTACTATTCTTCCCGCTTCTTTGTATTTTTCTTGAATTTCATTTAACTTATCTTTCTCCCTTGGTTGTTCTCATGAGTAAGCTCTAAACTACCTGAAAATCACATCTTTAAAAAAGATCATTTTATGGGTTAGATAATTCCAAAGCTTATAACCTTTGGTATTCTCACCATAACCAATGAAGATGCATTTCTAAGCTTTTGGATCTAGTTTAGACCACTTTTATTGAGTAACATGAAAAAATCCTCACAACCGAAGACCCTTAAATGTCAAATAGAAGGATTTCTAGCTATCCACACTTGATAAGTATTTTTATCAACAAGATTTGAATAAGGAGATCTATTAATCAAATAAAAAGCAGTACCAACTGCTTCTACCTAAAATAATCTATCAATCTTAGCACCACTCAACATGGTCCTAGCTCTTTCCATCAAGGTTTGATTCATTCTTTATTCTACCCCATTTTGTTGGGGTGTATAAGGAGTAGTATTCTATCAAAGAATACTTGCATGCTTACAAAACACATCAAATTCCCTAGAACAATATTCAGCCCCATTGTCAGATCTCAACACTTTTATCTTATAATCTGACTGCTTCTCAACTAAGGCCTTAAATTCCTTAAACTTAGTGAAAATTTTAAATTTAGCAAGCATAAAATAAATCCATGCACATATCTTGAGACATCATCAATGAAAGAGACATAAAACCAAGATTTATGCAAAGATTCAAGATCCACTGGTCCACATACATCCAAATGAATGGTCTTTAATAATATCTTATCCTTATTAGATCTGGTCATTTACCAAAAAAAACAATGCACACAAAAATCATTTTTTCCAACAAAATAGTCAAAAATATCATCAACCAACTTTCTATTAAGAATGATCTTAAGACCTATATCACCAATGTCACCCAATCTATGGTGCTACAACATACATGCATTTTTAGTGCTAGTTACATTGGAAGAGTTACATAAAGTATAGGAATTTTGTTGGTCATTTTTCTTGTTTAGGAAACAACTAACCAACAGGTCTATGCAAACACTTATGAGCTTTCCAAGCTCAATGCCTAAATGTTCACTAGACAGATGGCCAACGGATGAGATGCGACACTTGTGGCTACTATCTCCTTCACTTCGAGCTCTGCAAGACCCAGGGGGTAATCCCTTGAACAAAGTAGATTCAATCTCCTTATAGTAGATATACTAGGGTTCACTCAGAGATGGATTCCTTTAAGCAAACAATGTATATCCTACTAAGAATGATAAAAAAGGTATAGTATAACATGAAACAAAATTGATTAATTAAAATATTTGTTATCTGATTGAACAACTAGGCTAGTGAAGATATAAAAACTGTCACCAGATCAGTGCCAATATCCTTGGGCAAGGAGTCATGAAAATGTGCAACAGAAGGGGTATTTAACTCTAGAAACCTAAGCCTTTATGAAATTAACCTTATTAACCCATGAACCAGTGATTGAATCAATCAAAATTCTTATCAAATCCCTTAGTAATGCATAGAAAACTCCAGATTGATTAATTCAATTTAACCCATTCCTTAAACAAGAGCATTAACCAAAACTAGAAAATGAAATGACCCTTGATCAATTAGTTTCACTTAAAATTTCACACACACCATTACAAGGAGAGATATTTCAATTCAATCAGTCATATTTGTGATTCCATTTATATCCAAAAACCTTACATTCAGTGAAATATACCCTAGATCCCAAAGATTGAAAATAATCTAATTTTCCCTAAGTGTTCTTGCTTCAAATCAAGCCCTAGCCACCCAACCAGAGATAACTGGTTCCCTTTGCAATTTTTTAGAAACTTCCATCAAACCCTTACAAAGTGGAAAGAAAATACATTTATATTGCTAGGGTCACCAGTCAACATGAGTCTACGTGGACACCAATAGAAACCCTAATAACCTTAGAAAACATCAAGCAACTCGGCCACGAACCTCCACCAACCAATCTGAATCATCTTGAAAGCTCATGTAAGGTGGAACAGGGAGAATGTCACACAACCAGTCGAAATGAGCAAGTATAGGAATGGGCAGCCATGGCAGTCAAACTAGGAAGGTACATAGACCATTCCGTCCAAGAAATCTATGGGTGCGATCATCACAAATCCAGAGGCCACAAATGCAAAAGCCACCTATCTCAACCACCTATCCACCTTAGAGAACCCATTGCCCTAGTTCTATAATTAATTTCATCCTCTGTCGCACCAACTCACACTAGCAATCGAGACTCAGGACTGAAATGGATTCACCATGTTGATCCCAAGTGAGATCCTCATTGTCATTCTTGAGCCCAAATAGGTGGTCAACCGCATTGAATACATCCTAAAATCGATGCACATCGGTCACCTCCTCAGTAGACCAGTCGGCTAGACATCATGGCAAAGTCACCACACCCGAAGGGAGTCATAATTAAGTCATCAAGCACATTGGCCAGATAGAAGGAACTCGGGGAGACGTCTTCCCAAAGACCACACATCATACTGAGGGGTCAACACAATCGGCGAGACAGGAAATGGTCAGGGAGACATCTCCCCTACACAATGAACACAAGCCGCAAGGAGGGGGTCTTGAGGGGGACATCCCAAAGTTGCCCAGGGATCACAACAAAACCAAAAGGTCACACCGAGAGCTATGAAGGGAGCACCAAAGTTGGCAAGACAAGTGGGGGTTGGGGAGACATCTCGACATAACCAACATAGGCTGATGGAAACTTCAGGGAGACAAGCCGGGGTCGCCAAGAGGTTAGCCCAAGGACGAAAAGTCATAGCAAAGGAAACATGGGGCCGGTGAAAATGGTATTCGGGGGCCAGTAGCGAATGGAAGACGGGGCTCAAGGGGACCATTTAAGTTAAAATGAACTGGGTGAACAGGTCACCAACGAAAAAGAACAGACGGCCAAAAAGGAAAAGAACACAGTAGACCCAAATGGAAAAAACAAAAACCTCAGCCAGGGTTTCAACCCATGAAGGAAATAGGAAGGCGAGAAAAAAGAGCCAAAGGGAAAAACACCATAAGAAAATTCCAACACGCCAAGCCCAACCCTCGTGGGAGCCCACTTTACCCACATGCCAAAATTAAAAACACCCGATAGCTAAAGTTTTATCATGAAAAACAAGAGTACATAAGACAATGAGAGAACCATAAATGGCACTAACATAGGCTCCAGTTGGGGGATGTATGCCCGTGGTGGGCATAGCAAGAATCAAGATCATTGGGAGAGCAGACCAGACAGAAAAGACCAAAACAAACTAGGAACTAGCCCAAACAGAGCCAATAGACACAAAAAGAAAACAAAACAGAAAGCAAATCCTAAGCTAACATTCATGGATAAGATTCTTCAGGAGAAGTATAACTTCAAGAACTGTCCATGAACTGGCAATTCAAGAATATCACCTATCAGAGCTTGAAGAACATATGAATCTTCTCAACATATGAATCTTCTCCCCACTTGCTACTGATCATAAATGGACCTAGCCAGATTGCATCAAATTTTCCATGTTTTCCCTTATCTTCCAATCTGGCATTCCATAATAAGACCAAATCTCATTTCTCAAAATTCCTTACAGTTGTCCTTTTGTCATACAGATTCTTCACTTGCATTTGCAACTTGGCATTTCTCCTTTGAGCATCCCTTCTAGTCTCATCTAGCTCTATCAGAGCATCCATTCTTAATTGCATCTCACTGTCAATTTCATCATCATAAACCTAGATAAACTTGTACATCTCTATCAAGTTGTTTTGGGGCAATCTAGCACCTATCCCATAAAATAAGTCAAATGGGGCACAACCTATTGCCCTTTTCACAGTTACCCTATCTGCCCAGAGTGCTAATTTCAATTTAGAATCCCATGCCCTTTTGTTCTGGTCCAAGATTCTCTTGATGATCTTCATCAAGCTCTTGTTGCTTGACTCAGCTTGTCCATTTCCTTGTAGATGTTATGGTGATGAGTAGGATATCTAGATACCATATCTTTCACAAAATTCAGTATATTCCTCAGATTTGAAACACATAGCATTATCGGATACAATTCTCTCTGGGCATCCAAACCTTGTCAAAAAGTTATTCATCAAAAAGTCGATCACCACTTTGCTAGTTGCTTTCTTTATTGGGATTGCTTCCACCCACTTGGTAAAATAATCAGTGGCTACCAATATCTAGGAGCGGCCTCCACTAGATTTGCATGATATCTCACCTATGAAGTCAATGCCCCAAGTCTGGAATGGAGATTGCACTGCAACTGGTCTAAGAGGAAGGTTACCAGAGAAACGTTGACAAGCATCACATGTCTTCACAAATTGATGGGCATATTTAAATATAGTAGGCCACCAAAATCCAACCCTCATTACCTTGTGTGTAGTTGTTTTGGCCATGTAATGTCCTCCACAAGCTCCACCATGTGTTTCCTTTAGAAGTTCCAATGCCTGATTCTGATCCACGCATTTTAGCATGACACCTTCTCTATTTCTCCACCAGAGATTTCCCTCTATGATAACATATTTGATAGCATGTAGATTTATCACTCTTTTCATTTTCACTCAGATTGTCAAGGCATTTCATCTTCTGTAGATAATAGATCACATCCTTGTACCAGTCAGAGTGCTCCATATCACATATGTGTGATCTATTTTCCTCTTCTAGTGAGTTTATCTGATTGGCTTCCAAATTGGCTTGGGCCATAAGCTTTTCCAATCCCTATCCTCTCACCAATTTAGTAATTTGGACCTCAATGTTAAATTCTTGGATCCTATTGATCCATCTACATATTCTTCCTGACACCTCCTGCTGTGTGAAAATGTCTTTGACAGCTGCACTGGGTAGATATGCAACTATGACAGCTCCCATTAAATAAGGCCTGAAAGATTTGACTGTTTTTACCAATGCATATGCCTATTTTTCATTTATGTCATATTTCAGTTCTGCGGCTTGTAACAACTTACTGAAAAAGGCTATAGGCTGCTCAAACCCATTATCATTTTTCTGCAACAACACTCCTGGCACAGTGTGAAAAGAGGCAAACATGAACAATTGGAAAGGCTTTGAGTAATCTGGTGTCTTCAACACAGGAGCATATTTTATTTCTTCTTTAATGGCTTGAAAAGCCTTCAAAGGCTCCTTTGACCAGACTATGCCCTCATTCTTCTTCAACATTTTGGAGATGGGTTTGTTGATCTTTGTGAAGTTTACCTAACCAAATTAGGATTGTATTCCTTTGACATTATTTGGCGGTGTAATCTTATCAATGGTTGCTATCCTCTTTGGATCAATTCTTATGCCATCCTTTGAAACAACGTGTCCCAAAAACTTTCCCTCTTTAACCCCAAAGGAACATTTTTTGGGATTAAGAGAAATACCATACTCTAAGGCTCTAACAAAGATCTTCTCCAAATGCGAGTAGTGGTCTTCTTCCTTCTTGCTGTGAGTAGTCAGGCCATCTTGATAAACAACCAGGAAAAGGTCTAGGAACTCAGCAAAAGCCACATCCATGGCTCTCTAAAAAGTGGCTCTAACATTTATTAAGCCAAAATGAATTCTCACATAGACATAGGTTCCCCATGGTGTAGTGAACGCTGTCTTGTACTGCTTTGAATCTTTAACCATAATGTGATTGTAACCAGAAAATCCATCCATCATGGACATTAATTCACACCCAGTCACCTTCTATAGCATCGCCTCCATGTTTGGAAGAGGATAATTGTCCTTCAATGATGCAATATTTAAGTTTCTAAAATCCACGCACAACCTGATATCACCATTCCTTTTTCCGACAGGAACCAAGTTTGACACCCATGAAGAATGCCTTATGGGCTTAATGATCCCTGCATCACTCAATTTTGTTAGTTCTTCCTACATCTTGGATCTCAAGGTTAGACTGATGGGCCTTTACTTCTACCTGAATGGTCTCACATCAGGCTTTAGGGGAATTTCATGCTGGAACAAGTCTTCCCTGTAATCCTTCAAGTCATCATAAGACTAGGCAAACACATGCCTATATTTTTTTAACACGGTAATCAACGTATCCCTCACATGTGGTTTAATTTTTTTTTCCTATGTAGACCTTCTTGGGTGCACTATCAGTTCCTAGATTAATCTCCTCAAGATCTTCCTTGTGGGTAGCTGCTTGTTGTGCGTTGAATTTGTTTGGTCCTCCGAAAACTCTTTCTAATGCTACCAGTCCTTTTAGGATTTTATTAGTCCTCAATTGAATTACTTCATTCCCAAACAAGGTTTCCTTTCCATCCTCCTCTACCATGTATGAATCAAATCTATCTCCTGATGTTCATATTGGTCTATACAATGTAGGAATTTCAGGATATCATGGTGATTTTCAAACACCTACCAATTGCAAATATTATCAGGCATTGTAGGCCTAGTTTGTACCTCAATACCATAAATTCCATTAAAGGTCACTTCATCCAGTTTAATAGCAATATTGGCCAGCAAGTTAGGCTTGGCATTTTCCCCTCTTTCTACCCAATCTATTCCAAAGGCATCAAATGCCTCAATGGTATCCCACACTTCATTCCTATACTGCCTTAGGCATTTGTCCTTAGTAACAAACCTAGACCTGACCTGAGAGACTACTAGCTTTGAATCACCAAACACCCTCAATAGTTTTATCCCATGCTTAGAGGTGATTTCTAGGCCAAGCAACAAGGCTTCATACTCACATTGTTTGTACATGCAAATTGGAGTAGAAATGAGTATTTGAAGGTCTTACCTTGTGGTGATACCAGCAGGACACCAACACTTGAGCCATCCTTGGAGTAAGCTCCGTCAAAGTACATAGTCCAAACTAACTCTTCTAAGGTAGTTTGCATGACTTCTTTGACTATTGGTACTGACTTGGTCTATCCATCCTCTTGTTTTGCTTCCTCTACTCGAAAGGTATCCATACCAGTGTCAACAAAGTTGATGAGTGGAGGTTCTTTTGTTTTATTAGTAGATTCAATCATATGCTTGCACCTTGACTCCCGGGCAATCTTAACATTCTTCTGATCGATGGAAAAGGTAGCAAAGGATAAATCACATTGCATACTTACTCCCATAGAAGCACACCATTTCCTTGAGAGCAACATTCCATATGCTAGAAGGATATCAGCCACTATGACACTCACGACAAGTTCCTTCTCAGGGAAAGCTTCTAGTCTACATGATACTTCATTTGTGATTCCAATCACAGGTATCTCCCTTGAGCCCATATCATAGCATTTTCCATAAGTGCTATCCACCTTTAAGCCCATTTCCTCCATGATTTTGATAGGCATCACATTATTTGAGGCACCTGAATCAATCATACAATTTCTAGACAAATTTCCATTGATGATCAGGCTCAGAAAGAAAGGGTTGATCAGATCAGGGTTAGTAGTGATTGTAGTTCCTAGATAGACTTCAAGATTCTCATCTGTGTTTAGTCTAGCTGCATCTTCCTTCACCTGGCCTGCACTTGTTTCAGGTATTTGAGCTTCCATTTTGGGTTGATTGTTCCCAACAATGCTCTTGATGACTGCCATTGTTTTATGCTTATGGTCATCAATCCTCATCATCTCGAGGAGTGGGACTGTGACCTTTATCTAAGATAGGACCTGAAACATGTCAACTGGTGCATAACTTGGAATCTCTGGGAATATAACTTCATGAGAAGTCAGTGCATCTATTTTCTTACCATCACTTTGATTTGCAGGCCTCAATTCTTTCATCCTTGTATCTGATGAAGTAGCTTCACTGGTTATCTTAGCTTTGTCATTCTTTTTAGCCCAAATTCTTGGCTCTTTGACTTCCTTAGCTTTGGTACTAGTTTTTGTGTTTTTAGCTCTAGTCCCTTTAGGATCAGTATCACCTTCTTTAATGAATATTCCCCTTTGGTGACTTGGATTAGTCTTTACAACCCTATTTCTGAGGTGAATATCATTTCTAGCCTAAGCTCTGGTGGCCAATGCAACTACATACCTTTCTATCTCTTCATTAGAAGGTCTCCTCAAAGAAATGCCATAGGTTTCAAGGTTGTAAGTAGTAAACCAATCATATCCTTCTCCATCAGAAAATACTTGCTACTGATGAAGAAGACCTACTTGTCTTTGCATCTCTGTCTCATCTGTATCAGCACCATAGTCAGAGGAATAGTCCTCATACTCCAAATCTGACTTGGTCATGAACACATTCAAAGTCTCATTAGGGTTTCTAGGATAATCACCTTCATCATAACTACCTTGCTTTTCTTCCACTGCCTTGGCTGCAGCAACACATTGATGTGAGGAGTGTGGAATTTCACAAGCATCACACCATGGCAGATCATCTGCCATGTTTGAGGTATTCTTTTGTAGTGGATCAGGCACTCCATGGAAGTTCCTCTGAATATTTTGGATAGGCCTCCCATTATTCCAGTTAGTGTGATATGGATAGTCTTGCAACCTTGGGGGCCTCTCATTCCTCTGAAATTGAGGCTTTTCAGCCTTTGCTTGTTTCTGCAACAAACTCAAAACTTGATCCCACGCTATTTCTGGTGCTGCATCTTTGACCCCTTTCTCATTTGAAGGCTTAGAAGCTTTGGTAAGCCTGGGATCATCTCTCCTACCCATCTTACCAGATGCTCTTCTATTATTTTCAATGTTTATAGCCATCCTATAAGCCTCTTGCAGGGATTGTGGGTCTTTGTCTCTGAGCAAGTAGCACATCTTGCTATCATAGGCATTATAGTAAGTAAACATACATGATATTTCATTAGGTCAGAGAGAAACAGGGACCTTAGCCATTGCTTTCTTAAATCTTGTATTAAATTCAGTAGCCATTTCATTATGTCCCTTTGTGATGTTATTAAAATCATGTAGCCTAAACCTTGGATCAGTCTGGTCTCCATACTGTTCTCTAAAAATTCTGAAGAAGGATTTCTTAGAGTCAATGCTCAAATTAGTCAGAATTTTGTACCAATCCCTAGCATCTTCTATAAGAGACTGCATAAAGTACTTCATGGCTAAATCCCCCTCCCATAACTCAAATTCCTCCAAAAAACTTTGAAAAGCTTTAAGGTGATCCTCACCACTGATAGCATTATTGCCTGCAAACTTTGGCACATGTTTCGTAGCCTTTTCAAGCACTGGATTTTGGTAACCAGGGATATCATCAAAACATAACTGCCTATATCTATCAGTATGTGTCACTCTTCTTCCCACAAGTCTTCTTTCTTCACCTTGAGTATCACTATCTCTTTGTCTTTCATTTTGATGACCTGATTACTGACCTTGAGGCTCTTGTAGATCAACAAAACGGACAACTTTTTCATGACCTCTAGGGGGTGGAAGGGAGCTAGAAGGATTATATTTGGGTGAGCTTCTATCACCATTATTAGGGTTTGAAGAAACAGATTGACCACATGTGTTCTAAGCATCAGGGACAGGATCCTTCAAAGTAGATTCTAGAAAAATAAGCTTCCTCTTCATCTCTTTGTTTGCTACAAGAAACTCCATCTCCCTTGTCTTTCTCTCCATCTCCTCATTTTCTCTCATTAGCTTATCAAAAAGTCAGGCAGTGTTATTTTGATCTGTGTTCTTCTTAGCACCTCCTTCATTTATCCTTACTCCTTCATTTCCTTTCTTTTCCTGCATAGGATGCTTACCTTTGTCCACATTTTGAGGCTGTTTACTGGTATTCCTAGGAGGAGGAACATGTTCCTCAACCCTATGACTTTGAGGTTTATTTGTGGTCTTGTTGACTAAGGGATAAGAGAGAATCCTTCTTGAGGTTTCAGGTAATCCTAGGGTGTCCTCATTTTGTTGGGCTACCAATCTATCCATGGCTTCCATCTCTTTTAACCTTCTACGCAGCTCATCCCTCTTATCCATAGCATCTCTAATATTTTTCTCTTTTGCTGCTTCTCTCTATTTCCTGCTCTCATTTAGTGCAGCTATTTGCTAACTAAGCCTTTGTATGTCATCGAAGATCTCATCCTCATCAGGTAATGTAGAATCTCTATCAGAAGCTGTACTAGCAGTTTGGTATGGGTTGTGGGAATAATCATCTCCAGTTGATGAATCATTTGGGACATGGGTAGCCCTAAAAGGTATAGGCATGGGGCATTCTATGGTCCTATCATGCTAGGTATTCCTATTATTCCCTTGGAATCTACCCCTTCCCCTTTGTTGTATGGCACTTTGGCTATGATATGATGAATATTCATTTACAATACTTTTCATATAAACTTCACCTCTCTCATTGGATACATTATCATCTAAATCTACCAAATCTCTTTCACTTTGTGAACCGAAATGAGAAGAAACTTGATGTTCATGGGTGGGATGCAGTGTAGACATACCCTTTTATCCTAGTTTTTCCTTCACCCATTTGCCTTTGTTTCTAGGCAACTCTTCTTCCAGCTCCTTCTTTGGATGGTTTTTGTAATAACCTCATGTTCTTCTCATTTGAACTGGGATTCCTTTAGCCTTCTTGACTCTCTTTGAGTTTCTACTCTGAACTTCTTCAATATCTTTAAATATTGGTTTTCACTAGTAAAAAGACTTCAGAGTTGCCACCCAAGCTTCTTGGGGTACAACAAGACTTTCAGAGCTTGGTAACTACAACTTGACAATAATAAGACTAGGAATCACTTAGGAATATAAACACAAAGGAAAAGACATAAGCTATACTCAACCAATGTTCTCAAATGACTGACTCCATGAACAAACTATGGGATAAAGCAGCTTGGAGATTCTATTCAATATGAAACATGGGTCCCCAGCGGAGTCACCATCTTTGTTGGTCATTTTTCTTGTTTAGGAAACAACTAACCAGAAGGTCTGTGCAAACACCTATGAGCTTGCCAAGCTCAATACCTTAATGTTTGCTAGACAGATGGCCAACATATGAGATGCAACACTTGTGGATGCTATCTCCTTCACTTCGGGCTCTACAAGACCCAGGGGTGTAATCCCTTGAACAAAGCAGATTCAATCTCCTTATAGCATATATACTAGGGTTCACTCAGAGATGGCTTCTTTTGAGCAAACAATGTATATCCTGCTGAGAATGATAAAATAGATATAGTATAACATGAAACATAATTGATTAATTAAAATATTTGTTATCTGATTAAACAACCAGGCTAGTGAAGATATAAAAATTGTCACTAGATCAGTGCCAATATCCTTGGGTAAGGAGTCATGAAAATGTGCAACAGAAGGGGTATTTAACTCTAGAAACCTAAGCCTTTATGAAGTTAACCTTATTAACCCATGAACCAGTGATTGAATCTATCAAACTTCTTATCAAATCCTTTAGTAATGCATAGAAAACTCTAGATTGATTAATGCAATTTAACCCATTCCTTAAACAAGAGCATCAACCAAAACCAAAAAATGAAATAACCCTTGATCATTAGTTTCACTTAAAATTTCACACACACCATTATAAGGAGATATTTTTAAATTCAATATTCATGATTCCATTTATATCCAAAAACCTTACATTCAATGAAATATGCCCTAGATCCCAAAGATTGACATTAATCTGATTTTCCCTAAGTGTTATTGTTTCAAATCGAGCCCTAGCCACCCAACCAGAGATAACTGGTTCCCTTTGCAATTTTTTAAAAACTGCCATTGAACCCATACAAAGTGGAAAGAAAATACATTTATATAGCCAGGGTCACCAATTAGCATGAGTCTATGTGGACACCAATAGAAACCTTAACAACCTCGGAAAACATCAAGCAACTCGGCCATGAACCTCCACCAACCAATTTGAATCATCTTGAAAGCTCTTGTTAGGTGGAACAGGGAGAGTGTCACACAACCAGGTTGAAACAAGCAAGTATAGGAATGGGCAGCCATGGAAGTCAAACCAAGAAGGTACACAAACCATGTCATCCAAGAAATCCACGGGTGTGATAATCACAAATCCAGAGGCCACAAATGTAGAAGCCACCCATCTCAACCACCGATCCACCTCAGAGAACCTGTTGCCCTAGTTTTGCAATTAATTTCATCCTCTGTCACACCAACTCACACCAGCAATCGAGACTTAGGACCAAAATGGAGTCACCATGTTGATCCCAAGTGAGATCCTTATTGTCATTATCGATCCCAAATAGGTGACCAACCACATTGAATACATCTTGAAATTGATCCACATCAGTCACCTCCCTAGCAGACTAGTCGGCCAGACATCATGGCAAAGTCACTGCAGCCGAAGGGAGTCATACCAAAGTCATCAAGCACATCATCTAGATAGAAGGAACTCAGGGAAACGTCTTCTCAAAGACCACACATCATACCGAGGGGTCAACACAATCAGCGAGATAGGCAATGGTCGGGGAGACATCTCCCTGACACAAAGAACACAAGCCACAAGGAGGTGGTCTTAGGGGGACATCCCAAAGTCACCCAGGGATCACAACGAAAGAAAAAGGTTACACCGAGAGCACCAAAGGGAGCACCAAAGTCGGCAAGAAAAGCGGGGGTCGGGGAGACATCTCCTCAACATAACCAACATAGGCCGACGGAGACTTCGAGGAGACAAGCCGGGGTCGCCAAGAGGTTAGCCTGAGGATGAAAAGTCATAGCAAAGGAAACACAAGGCCAGTGAAAATGGTAGCTAGGGGCCGGTAGTGAATGGAAGACAAGGCTCGAGGGTACCATTTAAGTTAAAATGAACCGGGCGGACATGTCACCAACGAAAAAGAACAAACGACCAAAAAGGAAAAGAACACAGCAGACCCAAATGGAGAAAACAAAAACCCCAGCCAGGGTTTCAACCCATGAAGGAAACAGGAAGGCAAGACAAAAGAACCAAAGGGAAAAACACTAGAAGCAAATTCCAACACACCGAGCCCAACCCTCGTGGGAGCCCACTTTACCCACATGCCAAAATGAAAAACACCCCATAGCTAAAGTTTTATCATGAAAAATAAGAGTACACAACAAGACAATGAGAGAACCAAAAATGGCACTAACACATTTAACCTAAATAAAGTCCCTATTTGAGATCTTTTAGCTATGACAATACTCCCTCTTACCAACCTACAACTAAACTTGTCAAATGTGACATGCATTCCAGAATTATTTAACTTGGATACTAAAAGTAAATTTCTTGCAAGTCTTGGAATATGTAAAACATCATCAAAGGATGTAATCTTCCCATCACTAAAACATAGCTTTACCTTTGCCTTACCAACAATATTCTTAGTTTTTTTATCACTAAAGAAAAAATATCCCCCATAATATGCTTTGTAAGAAGTAAACCACTCCTTGTGAGAAGTCATGTGGTAGGAGAAACCTAAGTCAATAATCCAAGTATCATCACTAATAGAGTTAGCTAAAATGAAAAAAGAATCAGAATCATCATCAAAGGACTTTTCCATGGACAAATCAACATTCTTTTTCTTGTTCTTACACTCTTTCACATTCCCTATTTTTCCATAATTCCAACACTTTCCTCTTTTTTAGGGCCCTAAAACATCCTTTAGACTTATCCCTCTTTTTATCTAGTTTAGGCCCTTTCTCTTTGGACCTTCCTTGCACATGCAAGGCATATTGGGATCCAACATTCATATACTTTCTCCTCATCTCCTCTGACAGAAGTATGAAAATCATGTTGTCCATCTTTGACTTTGCATTACCACTACTTATGACAACAATTAGATTTTCCCAAGGTTCGAGCAAAGAATAAAGAAGAAAGATACATTTATCTTCATCTTCTAATTTAATATCTAAGTATAATAAAATCAAACTTATAATTATATTAAAGTAATTTAAATGGTCTATAGTAGAATCATCACCTTTCATTTTTAATGAATATAACCATCTTTTGAGATAGAAATTGTTAGAAAAACTTTTATTTTGATAAATATCACCTATCCACTTTCACAACTTGAATGCGGTGTATGGTTCCTCATGCCTTCTTGTCTATTTTTTTCTAATATTCATTAGACATTGCAGCCAGTTTACTCTCTTATGAAACTGGAAACTACTAATCTCTCTCTTCAAGGAGATTCTCCATCTTTAGTTTCCACATCTCATAGCTTGTGCCATTGAATGTCACAATATCGTGGCGAGAGGTAGAAGCCATGGTAAACAATACTCTTCAAAAATATAGAATATAACACAAAAAAAAATCTCCAACTGTAGCCAAAAAACCTTCCAACACTCAACAAAAAAGCATTCCCTTCTCAACAAAAACCGTTAGCTATGATACCAAATATTGAAAAAATAAGGTGAAGGAAAGATGCAATATGAACTTATGCAAGTGAATTTAGATAAAAAAAACTAGATTACCAAATTAGACATAAACATGTGATTGCAACATACATCACAATATAGAAATCAAAAACCAAAATGTGACACTAGATATATATGGAGAAACCCTTTCGGGAAAAAAATCCACCCAAGAAAAGAGGACAAGTTTATTATTAATCTTCCAATGAGAGTAAAATATAATACACTCCACTACTGATCTCTAATCAAGTTGATAGTATCTTGTTACCTGCAAGAACTCAATATGAAACTACCATCCCATAGCTCCAATTTATATAAATTATGGGAGGTAAAGCCATGAAAGGTAAATGAAAAAAAGAGGCATAAAACCACCTACAAAAAACCATGCCCATCTTCTTGGAAAACCAAAAGACATAATGAAATAATAATTGGATATTCAATAATCTCACATGGGTGCCTAACCCATAGCTTATCAAACTCCTTTCTTTTCAGATGCTCAAGTGACCTTTCCACTTTGTAATGGAACACCAATGAACACATTTTCTTCTCCAATCTTGAAAGAATCATACAAAACCTTTCATATTCCATTTTGAATGCTTAGGAAATATGCCTTATCCATATTTGATGTGTAACCTTTGTGGTAATGGAAAAATAATCCCTTTTTCTTTTCCCTTGCTTGTTTGGGCCCTCCTTGTGAACTAGGCTTAATGGTGCCTTGATTTAGTGTTGTAATGTGTTTGACACATTCACATTAGGTGTTGGGCCCTTGTGAACTAATAAAAATCAATGGTACCTTCTAAAGTGTTTTGAAGTGTTGTAACTCACTTTCACATTTTGAAAAAGAAACACCCTTTGAACACCCTTTTAGCAAATTCTTATTCCCACATAGTTTTCCAGATTTTGGAATGATTTTCCCAACTTCATGAACGAGTCCCACTTAGCATTAAAGGAATATTTTCTAGTGTTTCATAGCTCCCTCCAATCATTTCAAGTTTTCCAAGTGCACTTACTCCTTTCTATAGTTTTTTGTTTTTCTTTACTTGCATTTCTAGGTCATCTTATAGGCCATTGCATTGAATCAGGGTTTATTGCTGCATCTTGAATTTCATTTTCTTTTCCAAGTCTAGACTTGGTGGTGAACCCCTTATTAGTTTGCATTCAACCCCTAGGACAACCCTATTGCAATATCTCTTTCTCTTTTACATTGAGATCTCTAGGGTTAAACTTGAATGTAGTATGTGGAAAGTTGGTGTGTTCTATGTCCTACATCATTATATAGCATTCAAACCTACCCATTTTACCTATACCACATTTTGGTGAGCCTGCATTTAGAACAATAAATTTATGATTTGGAGTGCATCATCATCCTAGATCTAGCTTGCATTGACTTTGCATTAGGGTTTACATTAGTTAATTGGCATTCTAGGGTTTTAAATTTTGCATTAGTGAAAGCTCATATAGCTTGCATATTTGAATCTCATTTCTTTGAAATTCATAAAAACTCTACATTTTCATCCAAGATATAGATCATAAAACATAAAAAGAAAAAAAATCAATTAAAAACTTGTAAATTTTTTGAAAAAAATCCCTAATGAGACTCATTCACCACCTTGGGTGAATCAGTCCCTCTGCATATTTTGAATTGCATTTTTTGGCATTTATTACTCTATTTTCGAGTTTTTTTTTCTATTATTGCCTTTTTTTTTCAATTTGTAGATCTTTTGTTTCACTCAATTCATTGCATCTAGTTTAAATTCATCCATCTTGTGCATTACTTAAATTCATAATTGTATCTAGAGCATTTCATTTCACATTTTTGAATAGTTTGGAATCTAAAATTTGCATCATGGATATGTGATTTAGTAAGATTTTGATGTCCTTGAAGTCCTTAGTGGATGTGTCAAGTTGTACTTTTAGAAATGACCCTAAAGAAGTTGAACTGACTCATGCTCCCTCCACTCCTAATTCATGTCCTCATGATGTTGACATCATTAGAGAAGATTATGCCAACATGAATAAGTTCCTAAATGATTTCTTTAACAACCTTGATGATAATGCATACTTTAATCCATCAATGAAGCAACCAACACCACCTACAATACCACCTCTTGAGATGTTTGGTTATTTACATCCTAAAAATGAAATAAAAGAAGAACCTAAATTCCCTACAATAGGTGAACCTAATTCCTAGATAACCAAGCAAAAACTCAACCATTTTATTATAACAAAGTAATAAACACTCCAATTAATCTAGAAGAAACATATGGAAAAGGATTGACAATCTTGAGTAAACAAGGATGTGATACAACAAGTGAACATGAAATTCATCAACTCCCAGAGCAAATACCAACTAAAGAAACCAAAGGGATAGGATATCAAGATCCCCCTCTCAACATAAGTGATCCTAAAGAATACCTAAGGCTTCATAGTGATGGTATGGTTATCTTAGATCCTTCTCCTAATATGAATGTCCTTCTTCCTAAAGAACAACCAATGATTTGTAATGATAACAAGGATGATAGGATTTCATTAGGGCCTCCTCCTCAACCTTCAAGTAGAGAAGTTGGTGAATCTAGAAAGCTCAAAAGGATTTAAAAACTCAATAAATTAAAATTCCCTTGTCCACCACCTGAAAGTGAGAGAAAATTACAAATACTTCTAAACCAAGGACTTATACTATTGCCACCTATGAAAGACAAACTGATACTATACCCTAAAGATTCCAAGGTTCCACATTGTTGATACCATAGAACTCTTGGACATAGTACTGATGAGTTTCATGCATTCAAAGTAATCTTGAGTAAATATTACTTTGATAATGAAAATTGTTATCCAGTGATTCCAAAAGATATCCCTTCCACCCCTTGTCATGTAATAGTCATAGAATCTTGTATTCTCACCATTACATGATCTCTCCCATCACCTACCTTAGCTCATTCTTTCCTTGCACTCAGTGGGGACAAGATTTAGATAGCCTTGTCCTAGTAATACATGTGTCATTGTCCCTTGGGCTAGTTTTTCAACTCTATTTAGATTGAGATTGAGATGCAAATGACCTGCTTTAGGTTGAATTTCATATGCCTTATTAGTATTTAGCATTATTTATTTTTCATTTTATTTTGTGTGATTGCATGTATGTGATGTGATCCTCCATGACATTCTATTTGATGTCACTCCCTCTTTGTGACATTCATCTATTTGTACCTTCATTCTTCTCTATGTTGTCAATCTTTTACTTTTCACTTTTTATTTTTCTTGTGTTTTCCTTTTGGGGATGATGCAAGGTGTCAAGACATTCATGTCTCTTTCATGTTGACCCAAAAGGATTTTCCTTTTTCTTTCTCTTTATCTTTTGTCTTGTGTTTTCCTTTCAGGGATGACACAAGGAATTGAGACATTTATGTTTCTTCCATGTTGAACCAAAAGGATTTTCCTATGTTTTCACTCTCTTTGTGTCATTCTTCAAGTTCTATGTGTATTTGGGGAATCATGATAGTTTCGATCTCTCTTAAAAATATTGTAGCAAGAACATACTGACCTCAAATCCATAGATCCCTTATGTGTTTGGTATTTTCATTTTTGGGGCAACCCCTCTCTTTTCCATTCTTTTTGCATGACATGGCTTTACTTGGAAACATATGACTTGGCATAGGGATTTCTAACTTAGCTCTCATGTCTTCTTTGTTTGCATTTATCATTTTCTACTTTAAAGTAATTGCTTACAAAATGGTGTTTAGTAATTTATTTAAAGTGGGGGCATACATTGGTATTATTCCATTGTATTTTTTTCATGGTTCATAGTGCAATCCTCTTACTTTATATGATGCATATCTTGCTTTGCAGATGACATTGGGTGTGATATCTTTCAAGAGTTTGATCTCTCTTAGCATATTAAATTCCTCTTAGTGGTTTGATGTGACACATTACGTCCTCTAAGTTGTGAATCTTCTATTTTTGGCTGGTCCTCTCTTGGAGACATTAAGCACAATGTTTCCTAAGTTAAATACCTCACATGAACGAAGCAAGAATCCTTTGAAAATTCACTATTTTTCACATGAAAAAAGATTTTCTTGTCTCATGAAGCTCAAAAACCATTTTTGTGTGGTGCCTTATTAAAGTTATTAGGAGGTATAACTTTGGTATGGTTTGATGAGAAGCCAAATGAGGGCACGACTTTCCCTTAGCCACTCATGTGTGTGAGATAGCATACCAACCATGAGTGTATGTTTCTCACCCAACAAACAACCAAGAGCTTTGTTGCCTCAGAGTGAGTATACACTTTTTTGACAAACAACCTAGATCTAATCCACATTGTGATGGACAAACGGTCAAAGTTTGATATGCCACTTTTTCTTTGTCATTTTATTTTCTCTATCTTTGGTGGTGTATTCTTGTGCTTTGTTGTTTCTTTTTATATCATTTTCATGTGTGTTATTTTGTGCCTATGTTGGTTTTCCATAGGATCTTGATCCAAGGGGCTTGATCACCCCTCTTGATAATTTTCATCCCCTCTTACTAGTATTGGTGAATCTGGATCCCTCTTGATGTGTGTTTTTGTCTATTTTAGTGTGAGTTTGAAGCAAGTTCATCCTCTCACTAAAGTGGGGGCTAAATGTGCTAACGAAAAAAGTATCCCTTTTGTTTTTCCCTTTCTTGTTTGGGCCCTTCTTCTAAACTAGGCCTTATGGTGCCTTGATTTAGTGTTGTAATGTGTTTGACACATTCACATTAGGTCTTGGGCCCTTGTGAACTAATAAACATGAATGGTACCTTGCTAAAGTGTTGTTAAGTGTTGTAACTCACTTTCACACTTTTCTAAGGTCTTATTAACTAATTTCACCTAAGTAACCTCTTTTTAACCTTAATATTTCTTTATTTTTAAGTGTTGTAATGTGTTGTAACACACTTTCACACTTTTCTAGGCTTGCCATTAATAACTAGGCTTTCACATGCTTTAATTGGCCCTATTTTGCATCCACAAGCCCCATTTTATGCATTTTTTTGAGGATAATCCTGACACAAATCATTACCCAATCATAATTCAAGTGTTTTAGGCTTGAATGACTCAAATTTAGTGATTTGGGACTCATTTTCCACCTTGGTCAAATGAGTCCCACCTATCTGTTTGGGTCTCAAACCTAGTTCCACACATTTCTAAGAATTTTTAAAATTGGTCCCAAAATTTAGGCCTAGTGGGACTCATTTGCCACCTTGGGTGAATGAGTCCCGTGTGGCCCAAAATCAAAATTAATTCAAAATTTTGGTGGGATTTTATCCTCTTGTATCTGATGTCAGCTTGTAGTATTGTAATTTTGGAAATTCTTGCATAATTAGGTATAACTACAAGTTTCTTTTACTCATTTTATCCTAGCAAGCAAAAATGTGATACTTATAGAAAATTTAAGTTCATAGGAGTATTCAAGTGTTTTCAAGAGGATTCAAGAGTAGATTATCAATAATTTTAGAGTAGGATTCAATCATCAACCATCAGGTCAAATATTTCATCATGCATCATGTTTGTTATTGTGCTAACAATTGTGATGTAGGGTTTCATGATTCAAGGAAGTGTTCAATTCAAGATCTATCACCTTTAAGAAAGAGTTAAGATCTACATCCATCACAACCATCTCAACCATATTTGTAGCACTTTACTGCAAGGGTTTGGTGAATTGCAACATTGGTTTTTTTTCATTCATCATTCTCCATTCCTATATGATTTCATTTCAAGGATTGATTTCCAAAATGGGGTTTGACCAAGGTAAACCCCTATCCACTAACCCAACAACCTTTTTCCTTCTCCTTTGTGTGTGATTTGAAGGTAGAAGTTGCAAATTTCCTAAGGAGAAAGATTGGAGAAAATTTATCAAATCATTCAAAGTTGTCAAAGTTGTCATCAAGCCTTGGAGAACCTTGGAGAGAACCTACATGCTACAAATCAGGGTTTTGGATCTAGAATTCAATCAGGAAGGAAAGATCAGACAAAGAAGATCAAGATTAGACTTTGAAGCTTCATAAAAGCCTAATTAGACTGATTCACCACTTTTGGTGAATGAGTCCTAGTTCCAGTCAAAATTCAAATTTTTGCAGGTTTAGGTACCCTTTTGGTAGATTCTTATTCCCACACAGTTTTCTAGATTTTGGACTAATTTTCCCAGCTTGGTGAATGAGTCCCACTTAGCATTAAAGGTATATTTTCTTGTGTTTCAAAGCTCCATCCAGTCATTTCCAGTTTTCCAGGTGCACTTACTTCTATATGTAGTTTTTTGTTTTTCTTTACTTGCATTTCTAAGTCATTTTGTAGGTCATTGCATTGAATTAGGGTTTTTTGTTGCATCTTGTATTTCATTATCTTTTCCAAATCTAAACTTGGTGGTGAACCCATTATTAGTTTGCATTCAACCCATAAGACAACCCTATTTCAAGATTTCTTTCTCTTTTACATTGAGATCTCTAGGGTTACTGTTGAATATAGTAGGTGGAAAGTGGGTATGCTTTATGTCCTAAGTCATATGATAACATTCAAGCCTACCGATTTTCCCTATACCACAACCTCCACCAAAATTAAATAGTCTTTTTAAAATATAATTATAAAATGCCAAAGTTTAATATTTTTCTCTCATGTTCCCTAGAATACATTCCAAGGAATGTGGAGACATACAAATGACATAGGATTACAAGGTTAATTTTACCTTATCCTAATAGGTTTAGCTCCACATTTTCTATAGGTGTCATCCTATGTGTTGCTTTTTTTTCTTTCTTTCTCTAGGTATTACATCTATATGATGATTGATGATCTAGACCTATGGGAATCCATATGGTACGTTCTATAATATGATATCTTCATACTCTATCAATAGTTCTACTACTTTTGTCTATGCTGAGTCTTCATCCTTTGTGGTAGAATTCTCTATCTGAAGATTAATACCCTTCTTTGGAATTGATCCAAAACACACGTTATCATGCTTCAATCCTTTCAAAAACTTCCTTCCATCTACCAAACATAGTTTGGAAAAGATACAAACTTGCTTCTTGTCCTCTTCCCCCAAAGGTATCAATATAGTTCTTTTTCCATTTGAAGTCAGGGTATGTACAGGATCAACATGGAAAGAATAGGCCATTAACTGGTGAAAAATTCAAAATAATTAGACTTAGGAAACTTGACGTAAAAATTTGAATAAGTTATTAGCTGATAGGCTATTTTTTTTAAGTTCTCGTTGGGATTTTCGTTAGCCCAACTGCAAATTGGAGTTTCCATCAACAGGGGTCTTTCAGGTGGTAGGGAGGCCATCATTTTTTTAATGTGGTGATGTGGGTATTGGTAATTATGTGGGTTGGTGGTGGTCCAGAATGGTGTGTTGGATAAATAATGTGAATGGAAAGTGTTTGTTCATGGAAGGCCCAATGTTCCCTATCATTTTAGGATGGCGGAAGATGAAGTAAATGTAATATTGAATGCTGGGGTGTGGGTATGTGCAGGATCATCATGGAAAAAATAGGCCCTTAAGTGGCAAAAAAATTAGAAAAATCAGAGTTAGGCAACTTGACATAAAAATTTGAATAAGTTATGAATATTATTTCAAAAATATGTAAAAATAGAATTTGTAGAAAATTGAATGTAGTTTCTAAACTACTAGTTTTGTTTTAAAAAAATAAAATCTATTTGGGGAAAATTTGAAATTTCAATGTAGTATTACTTAAATTTCAGGGAAAAAATAAGAAGTAGGTGTCTGTCTGACCACCCTAACCACAATAAAATGATAATATTTTTTTATAAGATTTTATATATAAGTAGAGGAGTCATGTCTTGATGTGATGAATTTTTTTTTGTAATTTTTTCCAAGTAAATAATTAATTATGAATTTTTTTATTACAACTTTTAAAAAATATAAAAACTCGTGTGTCTGACCACCTTAACTTGGTCAAAACTTCATGAAATTCAATTTTTTTATATTTTTAATCCTATAGCATGTGAAACATAGAATGTGATGCATGTTTTGGATTCAAAAAATTTGATATTGTTTGAAAGCTATAGATTTTTTTCAATCAGTCTATCAATGGGGACTTTAGTCATAATTTGAATAGAAAATGAATAATAATTACTTATTAAATTCAAAGTAAAGCATAACTTATATTGGTGGAAAGCTGAGAATCCCCTTTAAAAACCCTTTTTGTTTCATCAATTTTGGGTAAAAAAAAAGTCGTCAGCCACATACCCATCATATTGCCACTTTTTGGCCCATCATGATCCTGCACATACCCGTGTGGGAGAGTATACTTTGATGAAGTTGTATTGTTGGAAGACCCATTGTGGTGTTGGTTTGATAGCAAACTATTATTAAATTCATCACATTCGGCTCCATTTTTTAGTAGGTTTGAGGCTTTTAAAACTGTTGAGCTATAAAATGAGTAAGTCAATTTGCATGGGTTTTTTCAAAACTGAATTTATTGTGTATGTGTTTCATTCTCTACTTATTGTTCATTTTGATAGTAGGTTTGAGGGTTTGAACACTAATGTGCTACATAATGTGCGAAAAAGTATATTGATTAATTTGCATTGTGGTGTTGGGTTAATAACAAACTATTGTAAGATCCATCATCTACGGTTCCCTGGTTAAAATCATCGGGTTTCACTGCTTTCTATGCCAGATTGGAGGGTTTTAAAGTTGTTGTTCTCCGCAATCTGTAAGTCATTTTAAATGGGTGTTTTGTATAGATATTTTTTGTTGTGTGGATTATGTAAGCCGTTTTGCATGGATGTCTAGCGTTATCATTTTTTGTGGGTTGAGAAATTGCAGTTGATTTTTTTTTTGTTTCATCACGAAATATGGTTAGGGTTTGTAATTCTTTCATTGCTCATTTATTGTTTGTAGTTATCTCTGTGGATTTTTGGGCTTATACCCATTACCATAGGAGCAATAGTATTTATATCTAAGTTCTTCCATTAAAATTATTAGGGTTGGTAATTTTATTGCCCAATTACAGATTAAGATAGGAGTGACTATATGTATATGGATATACAAAGGGTTTGTTATTTGTTTGAAGTTTGTAACAAGATTTTCATCAACCGAGCCTTGAATAGTATTTTTTGTGTAATAGTTGTGTTACAATTTCTCTGTTTCTCTATAATATTGAATTCCATTGAATTTAGCTTGGATTTTGTGCAAAATGTGTGAGGAAGTATATTGATTAAGTTGCATTATTGAAAGATCCATTGTGATGTTGGTTTCATAGTGGACTATTGTAAAAATGAAATCATCAGCCTTTGCTCCATTTTATGGTAGATTGGAGTGTTTTAAAAATGTGGCACTATGTAATATGTAGGTAATTTTATATGGGTGTTTTGTATAAATGGTTTATTTATTGTTTATGTTAAAACTCTTTTTTTGCAAAATTTGTAAGTCATTTTCCATGGATGTCTCCCGTTATGGTTTTGTATGGATGGAGAAATTGGAAATATATAGAAATGAAAATATATAGATATGTAGAGTGTTTGTTATTTGTTTGAAGTTTATGATGGGATTTCTGTCAGCCGAGCCGTGAACAGGATTTGCTTATTTTTTGTTATTTGTTTGAAGTTTTTGATGGGATTTTTGTCAGTTGAGCCTTGAATAGTATTTGTTGTGTAATAGGTGTGTTACAATTTCTCTATTTCTCTATAATATTGAATTCCACTGAATGTAGCTTAGATTTTGTGTGTAATGTGTGAGGAAGTATATTGACTAAGCTGTATTATCAAAATAGCCATTGTGTTGTTGGTTTCATAGTGGACTATCATAAATGAAATTGTCTATCTCTACTCCATTTTATGGCAGATTGGAGAGTTTTAAAATTGTGGTACTGCTCAATAGGTAGGTCATTTTACTTGGGTGTTTTGAATAAATGGTTTATTTATTGTTTATGTTAAAACTCTTTTTCTATAGAATTTGAGTCATTTTCCATGGACGTCTGTCGTTATGGTTTTGTATGGATGGAGAAATTGGAAATATATAGAAATACAAATATATAGATATGTAGAGTGTTTGTTATTTGTTTGAAGTTTCTGATGAGATTTCCATCAGTCGATCCATGAATAGGATTTTCTTATGTTTAACCTCAGAGATAGAAACACTTAACAAGAAGATATTAACAATAAACTAATCATCTATGCAAAAAAACCCTTTAGAAAAGAGTATAACCTAAAAAAATCAATTAAAAATTTGAGTTGCATCACCTCACACTAAATATTATAGAGAAATAAAGAAATCCTAAAAAAGGTATTAGAATAACATTAATGTATATTGGAGTCTTGATTGAGTGTGTATATGTATATGTATATATATATGTGTGTGTGTGTGTGTATGTATATATGTGTATATATATATGTATATATATATATATATATGTGTGTGTGTGTGTGTGTGTATATGTATATCTACATATGTGTGTGTGTATATACATATATATATAGACACACATGTATACACATGTGTATATACATATATGTTGTCACGGGTTTTGTAGAACATGAGTGTTAAAACCCTCGAACCTACTATCAAAAGGAACAATAAGCAGAGCTGACAAATCCAATTCATGGATGGGTTGACGCATTGTATGTATGTATATGTATATATATTATATGTGTATATATATATATATATGGATAAATATGTATATGTATGTTTTACTAATAGCTCTATTACAATTCCCCTATTTCTATTTAATACGGAATGGAAAATAATGCAGCTTGTTTTATATAGAGACACATACTAAGAAGACAATAACAATAAATTAATTATTTATGGAAAACACCCATGTATATAAGAGTATGTGTGTGTGTGTGTGTGTGTGTGTGTATGCATATATATATGTCAATGGTTTCATGCAGCCCTAAACCCTGCATACAGATAGCTATATATATGTATGTATGTATGTATGCATATATATATTTTGTAGTAGATCAGTGTTAAAACCCTTGAACCTCCTATCTAAAGGAACAATAAGCAAAGCCGAAAAATCCAATTCGCAAATGGGTTGATGTATTGTATGTGTCTATATATATATATATGCATGTGTGTAAATATGTATATATGGATAGATATATGTATGTATGTTTTAGTAATAGCTCTGCTACAATTCCCCCATTTCTGTATAATACAGAATGACAGATAATGCAACTATTTTTATACAGAGACATATAGCAAGAAAAAATTAACAATAGATTAATTATTTATGCAAAACAACCATCTATAAAAGAATATAAGCCCACAAGTTTTATTGAAATTGAAAACCACAACATGTGTATGGTAGGAAAGATGCAAAGAGTATATATATGTGTCTACATATGTATGTATGTATGTATGTATGTATGTATGCATATATACATATATATATGTATGTATGTATGCATATATGTATGTATGTATGTATTTATGTATGTATGTATGTATGTATGTATGCATATATATATGTCAATGGTTTCATGCAGCCCTAAAACCTGCACATAGATAGCTACAATTCCTCCTATGGTAATGGCTACAATGCCAAAGATATGCACAAATGATGAAAAGGCTATTTCAATATTTAGTGTTGTGTATGTAGAACTAGATGAGGTATTCTTATTCTTCTATGGGATAACTATTTTTTTATTCTTTGCATGAGAAGAGTTTATAAGATCTATAAAACCAAATACTATGAACTATTCTTATTCTTCTATTGGATAACTATTATTTCATTCTTTGCATGAGAAGAGTTTATAAGATCTACAAAACCATTTTATTTGAATATAATCTCAAGGATTCTCTTTAGTTTCACATAGATTATATGTGTGGTTCTATTTGTAGAAATTAGTATAATTATGTTCTCCAAAAACACACAAGCTTCATTGAAAATTTGAGCTACATCACCACAAATTGTCAAAGACCTACTAGAATAATACTGGACAACCACCAAAGTAATTTTACCTCCTATATGTTAATGCTTTCATACAAAACTAAACCCTACATACAGATAACTACAATTGCTCCCATGGTAATGGCTAGAACACCAAAGATACACATAGACAATCAAAACAATAGACCACTAGCGTACAAATAACCAACCCTGACCATATTTTTTGATGGAAGAAGGAAGCTTAAAGTGCAATTTATGCATCCATACAGAACAATAATCTATTATAAATCTTTGAAATGGGTATGTACACACAAACAACCAAAACAATAGGCCAACATTTTAGTACAATTGCTCTTAAGGTAACAGGTATGTATATGTTATACATATATGTACACATATACATACATATATATACATGAATATGTTATAAAATCAAGCTACATTGTTTGGGATTAAATATTATAGAGAAATAGGAAAATTGTAAGAAAACTATGAGGAAAACACTAGAGAATGACATATATCTGATTCATGAGTATCATCCTAATAGCTATAACAACTGTTACATAGGTTACTTGTCTTGTACCAATATGTTGTGTAGCAATCTAACTGAAGCAAACAATGACAAATGTGGTGCATAGTACAAAGTTTTTGTTTAGCTCTTGTATCTATTGTAAATCGCTCTTTCAACAATGCAATTTAACCAATATGGGAAAGAACGAAAGAGATGAACAATAAATTAATCATTTATGTAAACTACCCATGCAAATTTCTTACTGATTCCATAGCTAAACATTTTTATCATTGTTCTTGCATGCTTTTGATTTGAATATAGTGTGTGTCTTCTTTGTAGTTTGCTAACAAATAGTTGTAATTGTATAAGAGGAGTTGCATCACCTGGAATTTAGTTATATAGAGAAATAGGGAAATTGTAACAGAACTAGTAGTAAGACATACATACATGTGTTTATCCATATATACATATAGAAACATATGTATAAAATTTTATTAGCCCATAGGCTATTTTGTTTGAAGTTTTTGTTGGGATACTCTTTCATACATGGGTGTTTTGCATAAATAATCAATTTATTGTTAATGTCTTCTTGCTATATGTCTCTGTATAAAAAGAGCTGCATTATGTGCCATTCTATATTATACAAAAATGGGGGAATTCTAATAGAGCTATTAGTAAACATATATATATACACACATGCATATATATATATACATACATGTATATATAACATACATGTATATATACATACATATATATATACATACATATATACATATATACATACATATATATATACATACATGTATACATACATATATATATATATACATATATATATACACATATATATATACATATATATATACACACATATATATATAAATATATATACACATATATATATACATATATATACACACACACATATATATATATATACATATATATATATATATATATACATACATATAATACATCAACCCATCCACTAATTGGAGCAATCACATAATGTGCATATTTTCTAACAGGCGCTTGCTCGAGATGTGACTGGGTTTATCCTTATGCATTTTTCGCCTTCCACCCATTACCATAAGAGGAATTGTAGTGGAACCTTGTTTTTTTTCTCAATAAATATGCTCAGGGTTAGTATTTTTAATTTCCTTGGATTTATTGTTTTGGTTATTTGTTTGCATCTGTGTTGGTGGACGTATTAACATAGGACCATTTGTAGATTATCAACATGATGGATATAAAATTAGTTTGGTAGCTAGTAAGTGTTATGGTTTCTAATATCTCTTTTATTTTTTTGAACTTTCAGACAGGCTCCCCGTTGGCTTGGTTGGAAAGAGGATTTTTTATGCAATAGCTCTTTTGCAAATTCTCTATTTGACTGTAAAAATTATTGCTAGCTAATCTAGCTTGAATTGTTGATTAAGCCTATGCCATTGTGGGGAGATTATGTAGATTATTGGTGCTCATTGGCTTTATGAGTTATGTTTAATATGGGTTTCGTACCAAATAATGTAGCTTCAAATTTGAATTGACAAACCAAGTTTTACACAACCTACTTTCCTTCTATGAGAATTTTTAGTCTGGGTTCCAACTCATTTGTGATCTAGCTATGATTTTTAGCTTTTCTTTTAATAGTTGTTTTGCAATTTTGTGATTTTGTCTATAATATTTAGTGGGAAATGATGTTGCTTGAATTTTCAAATGAGAAACTAGTAAAGGATGTGTCTGATACTTGTTATACAATTCTCTATTTGTCTTTGATATTTTCCTATAAAGGATGTAGGTTGAATCTTCTATCAATATGTTTCAAAAATAAATTTCTGCCTATAAGTTCAAATAAATCAGCAAGATTTTTTTTACATAAAAAGATATAGGGTCCCCAAAACACAAGTAAGCATCCAGACTGGATTTTCCCTCAGTTGACTAGTTGAGAAGCCTTCAAATTCAACCTTTTTTCTTCCTATACTAATGCCAAACTTTGGAGTAGATGATATGGTATAAGCAACCAAAAAGGTTTGAATTTGTAGCCTTCCCAATTGGTTAATTGAGGGGAAAAACAATTTGGATGTTTCTTGCCCTCATAAATTCCAAGCTCAAGATTTAAATGGTGATAAAAAAATATACTATACACAAGTATTTAGATATAGTCATGTGTATATAGACACATATATACATATGTACATATGGATACATTTATATGCTTATATGTGTGTGTTTTTAAATGTGTTCATAAAGGGGAACTTCAATGCATATATGTACTTAATTATTTGTAAACATATATACATGCATATATTCTACATTGAAGCTCCATTATTTTTCATTAAATATTATAGATAGATAGAAAAATCATAAAAGAACTATTAAGAAAAGACTGAAGCAGGACATATGTTTGATTCTTCTGTAATGGTTGTTGTTTCTTTTGTTATAAAGGCGGGAAAATATATTGATTAATTTGCATTACCAAAGGAGCCATAGTGGTATTGCTTTAGAATTATAGTATTTTAAGAATTGTCTTCCTTGACTCTCTTGTCTAATAAAATAGAGGTTTACCAAACTATTTTACTATGGAATCTGTAAGTCGTTATGCATTGGTATTTTGCATCAATATTTTTCCCATAATATTGAATACCAAGCAACCTAGGCTGAATTTGCAATTAAGGCTATGATGTTATACACATTTTTGGATAGCTTATTGCACCATATGATTCTTGATATAGCATAATAAAATTTACAATCTACATATATATATATAGAAAAATAAAAGCCCACACACACACATATAAGCATCCTAAAAGATAGAGAGATACATATGAGGGTATGTGTATTTGCATTTATTATTTGTATTCTTCTTGATGTATCCCCTAGTGTTTGCATACCATTAAAAGTGGATTTATTTTCTTCTTATTGTATCTCGTCTTCTTTAACCAATATTGAATGGTTATAAATTGATATTTGTAAGTTGTGTACCAATTAGCATTTGGATTCTATAGTACATTGATCTTTTTTTTAATTGTGAAATAGAGTTATCAATTAGTGAGCTCAAATTGCAACATTATGTCACTGCAAATAAGCTCGTAGAGGTATGTCTACAAAAGTGGGCTTTGTGGATGGTGCTCGCGCCCACAAAAGGATATGAAAATTATAGTAAAACCCTTCTTGGGAATTGGACATTCCAATAGGTGACTAATATCTCTCTATGGACGTTCATTTACTTGTCAAACCAGGGGACGTATACTTGAAATAGTGCAGCACAATATATGCACTAAGAACTAGTTTTGGTCAAAACTTAATAGAAATAAATACTTGAAAGGAATTCTATCTACACTATAGGAAGGTAATGCAAAGTTATTTTAACTCAACTATGATTTAATTAAAATAGAAACCATAACAACTACAACTAAAACAAAAACTATGAATTGGCCTTATGCTGCAGGAACAGGCACAGGGATGGACTCCCTATGTTGCAGGAGCAATACAAGACTGAGTTTGTATGAAAACTTCAAAGAGAAAAGCTAACTGATGATCAACAAAAAATAACAACTACTAACTAGCTACAGATACTTACTAAGTGGGCCCCCTTAGCAAGCATCTACTGATTACGCAGGTGCTGAACTTAGAACTTCATCAAACTTTATTCATGAAAAATAGAATGGTATACATTGCTTTGTTGATATAGAAACTAACAACAAACTCTATCTCTTGTCAAACAGATTTTTCTTTTTATTATCATACTAACTCTTACATGGTATCTATTAACTTTCTATCACTATGCTTCTATCTTACTCTAACTATCATCTCCTTCTATTTTCACGCAGGAGGAGAACTTTATTTAAAATTAGGAGAGCAACTAACTAACTAACCCTATCAAAGAAAGATGTGGAAGTAAAGTGTATCCTAGAATCAAGGAACAAACTTCATAAATGAATTTATGCATTCAACCCTATTCAGAGAGAATCTAGTGCTCCACTCTTTCCAGATTGACTGTCATTAAAAATATTTCCCAATGGTTTCGGTCAAAGAATCTTCACCAGAGCTTCCTCGAAGTCGTGTAGGAAATACACTCTACTGCAAGGTTGAGATCGGCTGCGCTTGACTTGATCGTATTTCTTCAACAACCTGCAAAACACAAGGTAACAGATGCAAAAGAAAAGGTGTACAGCACATACACAATATCTGTTCATTAATCACACATTTAAATCTATTTCATCATTCAAAAATTGTATGCGATATATCAGTCATTTAGGGAATCAACGGGGTAATAAATGTAGTCAAGTCAACACAATAAGCTGCAGGAATATGAAAATGTTTTGCTACAGGATATCCCCATAAAAGGTTTCAAAAGATTTTTAAACAACCATAAATAACAAAAGTAAAGGCATTAAAATTTCATCATAATATCCAAACTATGAGCACATTTTGGGCTCATCACTGCCCCCTACTTAGCCTAATGCTGGTCCTCCATCATTAAATTTCCTAGTGGTTTCTCTAAAATCAGTGGTTGCTTAATGACTCTGAAATGGAGTTCCAAACCTATAATAAAATCCTCTGAAAGCCTGGCACCTTTCATACCTATGGTCTTCTAAATCTTCATTAAGATTTGTTGCCTAGTGAGGATAAAGGGGCCACATTAGCACAGGAGGTTTGAATGTCAATGGCAACCATTGTTCAAATCTCTTTTGAAGTCTCAACTATATATATATGCTTGATCATTTAAGAGCTGCTGTGAAATTTAGGGGACTGTGAGGTTCGGACCTTCTTAGCCCAACAGTTAATCTTTCCCACCTTTTCTCACTTTTGGTGTATGATAGTCTCCAAAATGAATATGACTGTGTCTGAAATTCATCATATACCTGTTTCCTGAGATCAAATATTTTCTCTCTGGCTGTAGTATTATTAGTGCCATATGTCAGAGTAAACCAGGTTTTTAACATTGCATGGGGGTTTGAACTTTGAGAGCATAATGGAACAGGCTCATTCCTTTCGGCTTCCTCATATGTCTCTGATTGCCTGCCATAATTTATTTCATTTGCTGCCCATGACATAAATGATCTCAAATGGATATCACCAATATACAAAAGAGGATTCCATTCTATTTCAAATGGAATTAAAAATCCATGTAAATAAAATTCACATAGAGAATTTCTTAACCAATTAGGGGCTTCCTGGTATGCATCCTAAAATTCTTTAGCAGTGTGAAGTATAGGATCTTGATTTCTGAAAATTCTCATTAGTTGGAACCATAAGAACTGTTCCTTAAGGCACAAAGCATAAACTCTGGGTGGTGGTCTACATTCCATAATCTAACCAGTTACTTTTAACATTTCATCCATTTTTTCTTTTAACTCAGAAATTTCTTATTTCTGACTTTCAATTTCCTTTTTCAATTTCTTCCTTTCTACCTCCCATAGACTTTGTTGCATGTCAGTTTGGGCTAGGTGCCATAAAGTCAGGGTTTGCAATGTAACTGTTTCCTAGTTAGCTTTGACATATTCCAGAAACTCAATAAGAAATGTCTTCTTATAAACAACAATGGCTTTACAAGTTGCAGGGTGAAATATAGCTTCACTAGGCACATTCAATTGTTCAGTCTATTCCTGCTCTTGCTACAAGATGAATTCTTGTTGCTGCAGTGGAGATGACTGTGCTTCCTCCGAGAATTGCATAGAAATGATAGCCAAGTCATCAAGACTTGGTAACCCTTGCTCCATTTCCTTTGTCTCAACTTGTTCCTCTTCAGGAACGAATGAACTCTGTGCAGCATTTTCAGACACATTCTGAGAAACATCAAATTCAAACCCTACAGACCCTTCCAAAATTACAATAAGTTCTGGTTGAGGTGAAGCAGGGGAGGTCTTACATTGTTTCCTTGTGGAAACTCTTCTTGACATTGGTGCGGCTACAGGAGGTGTTATGGTAGCCTTCCTCTTTCTGGTCTACTTAGAGGGCTCTGCCCTGCTAGAGGATGATGGTGAACTGGTGTTAGCAACAGGTGTTGCTGTAGGAGAGACGGCTGCAGGGGAAGGTGTTGCAGGAGAAGAGCATTTCATTTTCCAAGAATGAGGGTCAGACTCTGGGGTTTGTTCTACCCCAGATGACTCACCTGCCTTTATTTTTTCCTTCTCCCTGCTAGTGGCAGACCTAATTTGTACCTGAGCAGAAGATTCCAATGGGGGAGTTGTAGGACCAGGTGCTACAGGAGTAGATGACCCTTGCCCTATTCTACTGGTAGATGCAATTTCTTTCTTCTTTCTCTAAGGCCGTGGGGTAAGTACCCTAGGGGGTTGTGGAATTTGCAAGCTCTTTTGGGCAATGAATTGTTGCTAGGAAAAAGGTGAGACATCTCTCAAAGAGCGTTCAATTAGTAATTTGATAAGGCCATGATGAGAAAAAAAATTATCTTTCCCTTGTTGGGTTCCGTGGGAACTTTGTTCCTAAAATTTTAACAGGAAATTCAAAATATTTATAACTAACCCATGCCTCATATGACTTAATAATTTGAAATGATAAGAATGCAGGTAGGAGAAACGACCTTCACAGGTTAAATACTTGATTATGTAAGTGGCGTATTCTGAATAAGAGGAGGCAACAATGCCCGCTTGCATCCCTACTTGGAGACTTCCAAAAGTCCATCAGTGGGCATTGAAAACTTAGCCTTTGCAGCAGCAACATCTGAAGAAAATTTTTCTCCAACAGCTGGAAGCCCGGTTACTTCAGCAATTCTGTCTTTAGTTGCAACAACCGTTAGACCCCACACAGTAGCTTCCCCTTCAGAAAGGGTTCTTAAAAATTCTCCAGCACCCTCCTCATCAAAAACATTTAAACTCAAGAAGTAGTTTAACCATCCATAGAGGCTAAATGCATGGATTGTTTGAGGATTTTGCAATAATAATTCATGAGCTACAGGCTCATGTCACACCAGCTGACCACCCATGTTCACAGTTTTCCCCTAGTTGAACTCAATTCCTTGCTGAAAATTTAAATTCTCTGTTTCCCTTTCTGTTCTGGTTTTTCTTCTATCGTGCCGTCACATTTCTTTCTTTTCCAAAAATGAACTTTTTGAACAAGCAATTTTAATTGTATTTTACAAGAAAAACATGCAATAAAAAAGACATGCGATCATATTTGGAAAGTACTAGAAAAATAATAAAGAAAGGTTATTTGCGTAGTTATGGCAGTGACGAAAAGACAAGTTTTAAAAGGTGGATTACCCCGCCCCCTACTTAGAGTATGACATGTGTCCTCACATGTACTAAAGAATAGGTGAAGATCGGGTAATAATGATTGGTACTATCATAGCAGTAAATGAATAGAATAAAATAAATCAAATATGCGATAACAAAAGATATGGCGTACCTTTGATAATTGCATGTACGTGTGAAGAAAGATGGCGGCATCTGCATGAGTTGACAGTTGGGAATGATATCATAATTAAGGGTGATGCAGATGGATGAAGTGGATGGATGATGTGGGTAGATGAGATGAATGGATGGAATGGATGGATGGAAGATAAAGAAGTGAGATGGGGTGATAAATGAGAATGGAGAAAAAAAAAGGGTTTCTTTTAAAAAAAAGAAACATTTATTATGAGCATGCTTTTCAAAATTACGGTGAAGCTATAGGAGAAAGGCTAAAACCTTCAGCTGTAGGAAGAGTAGTGAGAGGAACCTGAATGAACTATTGCATGAATTCTTCTTTTGAGATTGGTTTATGGTACAACTGGAGTCGGTGGCCATTAACTAGCAATTTGAAATGGACTGGATCAATTGTCACCAGCTGTATAGCTCCATTGTTGAACACATTTTCAACTTCATAGGGACCAAGCCAACGTGTTGTAAGCTTACCTTAGTTTTCTTAATATCTGGAATCATATAACAGAGCCCAATCATCAGTAGAATTTTTTTTGGTTTTTATGTGTTGATCATGCCATTTCTTCTGTTGCTATTGGACTGCTTCTATATGCTGCAGGGCGGCTTTTCTCATTTCATCCAAAGCATTTAGCTGTAGGAGAGGTTCCTTCTGTGCTTCAGATATTTCCATATTGAGTTCAAGAGCTATCCTCAAAATTTTGTGCTCAAATTCTATGGGCAACATGGCCATTTTCTCATAAAGCAGCTCAAAAGGTGTAAACCTAGTTGTTATCTTCTATGTAGTTCTGTAAGCCCAAACTGCTTCAGGAAGTCTTTTGCTCCAATATTTTCTATGGAGCTGCACTGTCTTTGTTAGGATCGCCTCAATTTCCCTATTTGTTACTTCCGCCTGACCATTGGCTTGAGGGTGATAGGGGTTGGACTTCCTATGTTTGATTTTATAGTCATTCATTAATGCTGTGATCAGATTCGATGTGAATTGAGCTCCCTGATCAGTTACAAGCTCTCTTGGAACTCCAAATCTAGTGAAAATTTGTTCATATAAAAATTCAACAACCTTGTTATCTCGAACATGAGTCATAGCTTTTACCTCAACCCACTTTGTTACATAGTCCGTGCAAACTAGAATGTATGACTTTCCATTTGATGGTGGATCAATTGGTCCCAAAAAATCCATTCCCCATTTATCAAAAGGGGTGACTATTACCTGTGGGTCTAGTGGCATTTCATCTGACTTGGTTGGTCTTCCCATAAGCTGACATCGGTCACATTTCCTTGTATAGGCCACAACATCCTTGTGTAATGTTGGCCAGTAGTACTCTGTTGTAAGAACCTTCATTGATGTTTTCTTTGCTACAAAATGTCCCCCACATGGTTTATCATGGAAAGCATGCAAGATATCATAAGTATCATCTTCTCTTACACATCTTCGCATTACTTGATCAGGTCCAGTATAAAACAAACAATTTGGAATCCATGAAAAGTTAAAACTTTTCTCTATTAACAATTTCTTTTATTTTGGAGAAAAGTGGGCTGGTATTCTGCTTGCTACTAGATAATTGACAATGTCTGCGTACCATGGTGTATGTGCAGCAATAGAAAACAAGTGTTCATCTAGGAACCTATCATCAATGACCTCGTGTTCAACAGGTGCAGCTAATTGAAGTCTTGATAAAAAGTTAGCTACAACATTAGCTCTTCCTGGTTTATCAATGATTGTAATGTCAAATTCTTATAACATGAGCCATCTTGTTAATCTACTAGAAATGACAAGTTTGTTCATCAGATACTTGAATGCTGCATGGTCAGTATGGATGAATATTTGATAACCTGTGATATAATGCCTAAATTTATTCAAAGCATACACTACTGTGAGCAATTCCTTTTCTGTAACAGTATAGTTGAGCTCAGGACCTTGAAGGTTCTTGCTAATAAAGTAGATAGCATGCTCAATTGAATTTTATTTTTGACTTAAGACTGCTCCTATACCAAAATCAGAGGCATCAACATATGTATGAAAAGGAAAATTTTATTTTGGACCTTGAAGAATAGGAGCTTTAGTAAGCAAGTCCTTTAGTTGCAGGAAGGATTTTTCACAGGCCTCTGTCCACTCGAATTGAGAATCCTTAGTTAACAAGGCATAAAGTGGGATGACAATTTTACTAAAATCTTTTATAAACCTTCTATAATACCCTGCATGGCCAAGGAAACTTCTGACATCCTTTTGTTTTGCAGGAGTTTGTAAATTCAGAATAACTTCAATTTTAGCAGGGTTGACCTGAATTCCATTCTTTGAAATATGATGGCCTAGAACAATACCTTCTTCCATCATTAGAAATTTTTTTTCACTGTTTAGAGAAAAAGTTTTCTTTCTGCACCTTTTTAATACTTTTTCTAAATTCACTAATGCTTCTTCAAATGTGACTCCATAGGTAGTGAAATTATTGATATAAATCTCCATACAGTCATGAGATATATCAACAAAAATACTAATTACTGCTCTCTGAAATGTTGCTGGCGCATTGCATAGACCAAAAGGCAAGACTGAGTAAGCAAATGTTCCCCATGGATAGGTAAAAGTGGTCTTATCTTGATTTTTAGGGGCAATTTTTATCTGATTGTACCCACTGTAACCATCCAAAAAAGAAAAATATATTTTTCCAGACAGTGAGTCTAGTACTTGGTCTACAAAAGGTAGTGGAAAGTGATCTTTTTTAGTGGCATTGTTCAATTCTTTGTAATCTACATACACTCTCCATTTTCCACCTTTCTTGAGGACAATAACTAATGGAGAAACCCATTGACTGTCAAAGATTGGATAAATAAAACCACCATCAAACAACTTTTGAAGTTCATTTTTAACTATTTCTCTAAGTGTTGGATTTACTCTTCTTTGAGGCTGCCTAACTGGTAAACAATCTTCTTTGATATAGATCCTGTGAGTACAAATTCGAGGATCTATTCCTTGCATGTCCCCATATTCCCATGCAAAAGCTTTATGCTGATCTTGTAGCATTTTTAATAAGTCATCCTGTTGAAACTGTAACAGCTTGCTATTGATATTCAAATGGTGACTTGGAGACAATTCTATCTACTTAGTGAGATTACTCATAGAATCTACAGGTGATGTTTGAACCTCTTGTGGAAGCAAATTATGAAAAATTGCTGAAAGTTTAGGCAGTGAACTCTCAGAATTTGGTTGTTGTAGGAAACATTGTAGATGACTACCATTTGGATCAGATGAACTATCTGTATCAGAGTTAAACTGCAGAATTTGAAAAAGCAAAGCATCCTCATTCTAAAGTTGTGAGAATGGATCATTTTGAAGCATCATTAATTGAGCCAACGAATTGGCTTCTTCAATTTCTTCCCCCATATCTGGCCAAACAGGTTGGGAAAAATCTGGTTGAGGTCTAGCAGGTGGATACAAAGCCCATTTTTTTGTGGACTGTCCATCAGAAACGGTCATATCTCCAGAACGACATCCTATAAAAGCATCAGTAGTTGCTAACCATGGTCTACCAAGGATAACTGGATACCCTCCTAAAGTTGCCTTAACTGATAATATTGTGAAATCGGCTGGATACTCCCAAGATTCAAGAGTGACAATTACATCTTCCACCATTCCATTAGGTTTAACTGTGGAGCTATCTACAAGCTGCAAAACTGTAGGTGTAGACCTAATGTTAGAAATGTTTAAGGAGTCCATAGTATGCTTTGTCATGACATTAATGGCAGCACCTAAGTCAATCAAAACATTTTTTACAATTTGGCCATTTATATGTATCTGCACCACATGACTTTCAGGGTCAATATACTTTGGGATGACTACATTTTCCAACATTATATCAGCCAATTTCCATAAGACATGAATTTTTTGGGGATCATTTTTCTTCCATCCAAGCTTCTTCAAACAGGCCTCTTTACTAGCTTTTCCAAAAATGGGAACATCTTTAAGAGCCTGAAATAAGGGGATTTGAATTTGTACATTTTTGAGCTGATCCAAAATGTCAAAAGTGGGTTCTTCCATGGATTTAAATGAAATACTTTGCAACCTCTGAGGAAAAGGTGGTTTGTCTTGGCTTTGCAAAATAGGCTCCTTAGAAACTGCATTAGGTATAGGCATATGCTCAGTAGGATCAACAGGTGTAGTAGATTCTTCAAGGTGAGAATCTGGTATTTTAGTAATTAGAGGCAGTTTTGGAGAAGGTAAAGTGGTTCCAAACCTCAAATGGATGTCATTAACGGTTAAGGCATAAGCTTGATATTGGTTGGCTTCGACAAGATATGTAGGTTGTTGTGGCTATTGTTGTTCCTTATTATTGGGATTTGGCAACGGCTGGGCTTGCATAGGCATTTGCTTTGGAGGGCCAAGATTTGTGGCAGTTGCTACAGGAGGTGGCATAAGGGCCTGTGGTTGTGGCTGTGGAAGCTGCAGGAATCCAAGGGACTGGTTTTTCCATTGCTAAGGACCTCTCCATTGAGGATTCTATTTCCAATTACCTAGAGGTGGGGTCCATTGTCCTTGTGGCTGCTACCAACCTCCTTGAGGAGATTGCCATTGTGGGGTCTGATAATTAGGCCAACTTGGTTGAGGTGGATTCCAGGGTGGTGGTGGTCCATATGTAGGTTGCCATTGGTTATTATAGCCAGAATAAGGATTACCAAAAGTTAAAGGATCTTGAGGCATACCTTGTCTTTGGGCCCATGGTCTCCTTTGTGCAACAAAGAACACTTGATCATCATCACCTTCTACTGGCTTGAAGTCAGTAGGTAGTTGCTTAGCTTCCAAATTAGCCACCATCTTGCATCTACAGTCACGCTTCTTCTGTCTGCAGTATGGACAGAGCTAGGCCAAAACTACCTTAACTTCCTCATGTTTCTTCTGAGCTTGCATAGTGTCTAATTGTGTAGCCATATTATTAATGATGTCCTGCTTGAAGTCAGACAACAAATTTGTTATCTCCATCAGAGAAACTCCACCAGAAGAAGACTTCCCCACTATAGCATGATGACCTCGACCTTTCTTAACTATTGCTCGAGAGTAGTTAAGACATATTTTCTTTATATCATCCCAAGGCAGTTTGGTTATATCACCTCCTCCCATCAGGTCCAAGGCGTCTATACAGCATCACGGATTCCCCTTAGGAAGATTAATTTTTGAGAGTCTTCATTGAGAGTATGGTTTGAGTTCCTTTTTAGTGAAAACAAGAACCTTGAAATATAATCTTCTAGACTTTCATCCTCCTTCTACTGAATTCAGAATATGTCATCACCTTTACTGGCACTCTTACAATATTCCTTATACTTCTCAGGGAATTTTGTTTACATGGCTGCCCAACTATCAACAACACCTCTTCCTAGACTCATGAACCATTTGAGAGCTCCCTCATTCAAGGTGGAAGGAAATAAATTCAGTTTATGAGTGTCTGAATTGTAGTCATAAATGTGATAGAGGACATCAAACTTAAATAGAAAAGTTTCTGGGTCCTCTGTAACTAGGCAATAAAACTTGGGAAGCAATGAAGAGGGAATATTTTTAAGATTGTCAGTATCTCACTGGGGAACAATAGGAAACTCAAAAGTAGGAGGTAGATTATTAGGTGGATTATTTGCCATGTTTGGTTGTTGGAATAATAGAGTGAATGGATTTTCCTCAGGTTCTTCATCAGCTGGGTTAAATGGTAGTTCAACAAATAGGTTTTCAGGGAGGAACCTTCCCAGTGCATCTCTTCTTCTTCTATGCATGCAATACGATGAATGGTAGTTTGAAAGATTTTGAAATTTTTTGACTAACAAACTAAACTAATACTAAAAATGACTTCTGACAAATCCTTAGCTTGACACCATCACCAGCAATGGTGCCAAAAATGGTCGCGCCCACAAAAGGATATGAAAATCACAGTAAAACCCTTCCTGGGAATTGGACATTCCAATAGGTTACTAATATCTCTCTATGGACGTTCATTTACTTGTCAAACCAAATAATGTATACTTTAAATGGCGTAGCACAATATATGCACTAAGAACTAGTTTCGGTCAAAACTTAATAGAAATAAATACTTGAAAGGAATTTTATCTACACTACAGGAAGGTAATGCAAAGTTCTTTTAACTCAACTATGATTTAATTAAAACATAAACCATAACAACTACAACTAAAACACAAACTATGAACTGGCCTTATGCTGCAGGAACAGGCATAGGGATGGACTCCTTATGCTGTAGGAGCAATACAAGACTGAGTTTGTATGAAAAATTCAAAGATGAAAGCTAACTGATGATCAACAGAAAAGAACAACTACTAGCTAGCTACAAATACTTACTAAGTGGGCCCCCTTAGCAAGCATCTACTAATTACGCAAGTGTTGAACTCAGAAATTCATCAAACTTTATTCATGAAAAATAGAATGGTATACATTGCTTTGTTGATATAAAATTAATAACAAAATTTGTCTCTTGTCAAACAAAATCTTCTTTTTATTATCATACTGACTCTTACATGGTATCTGTTAACTTTCTATCACTATGCTTCTATCTTACTCTATCATCTCCTTCTTTTTCGCGCAGGAGAACTTTATTTAAAATCAGGAGAGCAACTAACTAACTAACCCTATCAAAGAAAGATGTGGAAGTAAAGAGTATCCCAGAATCAAGGAACAAACTTCATAAATGAATTTATGCATTCAACCCGATTCAGAGAGAATCTAGTGCTCCACTCTTTCCAGATTGACTGTCATTAAAAATCTTTCCCAATGGTTTCGGTCAAAGAGTCTTTTCCAGAGCTTCCTCAAAGTCGTGCAGGAAATAGACTTTACTGCAAGGCCGAGATCGGCCGTGCTTGACTCGATCATACTTCTTCAACAACCTACAAAACAAAAGGTATCAGATGCGAAAGAAAAGGTGTATGACATATACACAATATCCGTTCATTAATCACACATTTAAATCTATTTCATCATTCAAAAATTGTATGCAATATATCAGTCATTTAGGGAGTCAACGTGGTAATAAATGTAGTCAAGTCAACACAATAAGCTGCAGGAATATGAGAATGTTTTGCTACAGGATATCCCCATAAAAGGTTTCAAAAGAGTTTTAAACAACCACAAATAACAAAAGTAAAGGCATTAAAAGTTCATCATAATATCCAAACTATAAGCACATTTTGGGCTCATCAGATGGGCTTGCAGAGGCCCCCAATATTGATTTCTTGCCAGCCCCTGTTGGTCTCTCCACCGAGTTTGGCTTTGAGGGCATGGCTGCCCGACCTTAAGAACCTGATCCCATAAGTATGGTTTTTCTTTATCTTGTACCTGTTGCAAATTTGGTGTTATTGTTTCCAATTCTCTTCACTTCTAGGTGCACATCTACATGGGCCATCTTGACAAAGCATATACATTGGAACTAGCTATGCATTCCTAATTTCTAGCATATAAAAGGATTGCTTTGATGTATATGTATATCTATATGTATACATGTATGTATATATATGTACATATGCATATGTGTATGTATATTTGTGTATATGTCTATGTATGTATTTATGTATATATGTATAAGTATATGTATATGCATGTGTATGTTTGTATATGTATATGTATGCATGTATGCATATGTATATGTATATATGTATGTATATGTATATGCATATGTATATGAATATGTGTATGTCTATGGGCATGCAAAAACAATTACTACAATATGATAGATCATATATGAGGACAACAAATTTTGTGCTTTTTCTATGAAATAAATTGCACAATGGCTCTTTTGACAACACAACCTATGGAAAGTATTGCTTTTGACACTACAACATTCAATAGTTTATACGTATATGTATATGTATGTATATGTGTATATATGTATATGTATGTATATATATATATATATATATATATATATATATATATATATATATATATATATATATATATATATATATATATATATATATATATATATATATATATATATATATATATATATATATGTGTGTGTATGGTTATAAATGTACATGTATGTATGTGTATGCATATATGCATATGCATATGTCTATGTGTATGTATATGCATATGTATATGAATATGTCTATGTCTATGTATATGCAAAAATAAATACTACAATATTGTAGATTAGATATGTAGAGAGTAGATTTTTCCCAATTACTACAAAATTAATGCCACAATGATTGATTTGACAATGCATCTTAATCAAAGCATAGTTTGTGAGATTGCAACATTCAATATTGCATTTACTTTGCCTGCTCGCATTTACTTTTCTTTGCTTTCCCCCATTGTGTAGCAACGACAGGATGCATTAAGCCTCGCACAAGCACAAAATTACTACCCAACCTTCCTTGTCCCAAGGTTCCCAAGTCCTCTATGTATATTCAACTAGAATTTAATATTTCCTAATTTTCAACCTATGCTATTCCTTTTTTGGTGATTCACAAATATTGATTCATATACAGATGGATAGACATATATATTTTGTTATATGTTTATGTATAATTGCCACTTTCAATGTATGTATGGGTATATATGTATATTCACATATCCTAATGTACTTGAGCTTTTATGTATACTTGTAGGTTCTATGGGTAGAGTCAAGTTGCATAGCCCAATCAATTGTTGAATTTAGAAAGGGTAAAAAGAAATAACAAAACTATTTGTACTATAGGGAGCATAGAGAAGAAATATCCATCAAGTTTTGCAAAAAATATTTACAACAAAGCATATCTACAACAAGCACATCTGCATGTGAAAATGGTAACAATGCTCCCTTGCAACATGAAATTCCAATAGCAAATGGCAACCCTTGTATACAATTTCAGAGGAGCTCCCCTGTTGCACAAACACATGAATAATACCTCAAAGAAATATTCAACAATAGCTATCATGTTGTGGTAAACCAATTTCAACATTGTATAGATGTGCTCTCCAATCCTTTTGTTTGCCAAATGTAGGGAAAGCTACATAGGTATGCACACTCGAATGTTAGGGTAAAAATCCATATGTGTTTAAGGTGTTATTCTAAAAAAAGGTGCCCATCGGTTCAAGTCCACAAATGGAATGGATCTAGACCCACAACCATTATTACTCCAAAAGTTAATACAAGTTGAAGAGATGCTTATTGCTAGGGTGGGTCCAGTTTTATAGGTTACCCATGCTAGAGGAGGCCAATTTAAATATAGTGGTCACACGATAAGCTTCCCTCAAGATATATCAAGCACCGTAAAACTTTTGTCATGTTGTCTACAAGACCTTGAGGTTGTTATTGTTCGCATGACCACTATTGAAGGTAAAAATTATGATTGTTATGTTAATAAACATCATTTCATGGATGCATTGAAATACAAAATCTAATATGAAAAATACTACAATGATGTTGAGATTGATATTGATGCTCTTAATATGTTGCTTGATGTTGTTGTTGATGTGTCCAGTTTGTTGCATACAATAAAGCAAGTTTCAGGTGAAGACCTAATGCCATCAACTAGCTCAACAAATGTTGGACAAGAAGAAAATGGCTCTTCAAACTTTTCATCATTTATTCCTTGCTTACCAAATGGTAGACGAGAGCTGCAAGCAATAAAAGATGTCTTTCAAATCGGAAAAAAAGACTAGAATATCTTTTCTTGGCTTGAAGTTAGCTCTTCTTCTATTGAAGAATACAACACTAAAGGTTTTTTTTTAATGGCCTTTCCATCATTGTTCCCCACTGGAGCAACACTTCCCCTTCAACCGAGAAATATTAAAATTCACTTGCATGAATATGCCTTGCAACTAATGAGATATTTTGACATGTTTGGAAAATATGTTAGGTTTAGATATTTTCTCTACAACTTGATTATGAGACATCGCACCCAACAAAATGTCTCTATTTTTGTTAGAGCGGATGTGGAGGATAGAATCCCTAGGTTGTTGACTGCTTTGAGGCAATAGATTCAACATGCTCCCTACCACCAACTAGCCAATCAATTGATGTGATTTGGAGCATCGTTGCATGGGACCCACTATTTCTGGAGCTCTTTTCGGGTGCAACTAACCGCTATGATCGAACAACTTGGTACATCCACCCTTTTTTTCACTTTGAGTTGTGTAGACACAAAATGGGCTAACCTACAAAAATTTTTCTCTACTACATCTCGTTTAGCAATGGAGCCTTCAAAAACTATTCTAATAGATAGTGTTGTTCATAATCCACATATAACATCTTTATATTTGCATCATAGATTCTCAATTATCCATGAAGAGGTGATTGAAAATCGTTTGCATGCAAAAGATTATTGGTATAGATATGAATGACAACATCGTGGCTCTACACATGTGCATGGTTTTCTATGGCTTTCAGAAGCTCCTTACATGGATACTCTTGATTGGTCCAATGACCATGATCTTACCATAGAAAATAAATTTTTTGATAGATATGTTTCAACTTGGAATCCATGTTTCCCTACACAAAGATTGCTTAGAATGTATCATTGCTCTGAAGAAAACCCATGCTTGCTTACCATGAGCCATATCCTGACCAATGATCCAATCATAGATTATGAAGAGTTGCTAAACATAGTTCAAAGGCACAAAAAATGCTTTGAATATACTTGTTTAAGAAGAAAAAGAGAGTAATTGCAATGTCGGTATAAAGCACCATGGCAGAAACAACTTACCTCTACATTGTCATTTGATGTTGACTCTAACAAATCCTATAAACCAATAATAAATGATGATCACTTAAATATTTACAACCCAACTATGCTTGTAATTTGGCGTGCCAATGTTGATTTCCAGCCAATTGTTTGTAGGAAAATTGTTTTGAATTAAATTTCTAAATATGTAGCAAAATTTGAGAAAAAATAAAACAAATATCTAGATATGTTGAAAAGAGTTGCAAATACAAATATAGTTGAGGATAGAGCACTGGTTGAATACCAAAAAATAATGAGGAATATGCTTGTGGAATATGACATCTTTGCACAAGAGACATGTCATATGTTACAAAAATTTCCTCTTCTTACTTCAAGCTGACGATACGTTTGGTTAAATCTTTACAAAAAGACATGGTTTTGTTTAAATAGAGATGATGTTGATGAAGAGTTTCCAACAAACTATATTCATTGCTATATGCAAAGGCCTCTAGAGATAGCTACTTTATCCCTTATTGACTCGATCAGCCTATATGCACACTTGCAACAATGCAAAAAGGATAAATGGAAACCAAGGCTCTAGCCTATAGTTGTCCTTGTTTACTCATTATTCAACACTACTCCTATTGAAGATACAAAGATATTTGAGAAATTTTGTTGGAATAAACTTATGCTATACAAACCTTTCCAGCACATACAAACATATATCGATCTTCAAAGAGAACAAATAATAGAAAATTGGAAACTTTAAAAAATAGCTGGTTATCATCCTTGGCATGTTAATAGAGTTCCAGTTACATCCATAGTTGAAGAATAGGATGATAGTGATCCTGATGATTTGAACTATCGTCCTTCTATGGATGAATATGAATGGGAAGTTTTGTCTCGGCTTAGTGCTACTACTAACTTTAGTATAAATTAGCTTTAACTATTGGGTAGGTGGGATTTTGATATGAACCATTTATGGAATGCAAACCATGTTCCTAAAGATCTAAATAATATTTATTTGTAGTTCATCTCATTAATGAAGGAACAACATGAGCAAGCTATGGTTCAATTCTTGCCTGTAGATATGTCAACACATCAACTTTCACCAAAGTAGTAATTGGCCCTCGAAATAATCCAAACCCACCATATGCAGCCTTCACCCAAAGCCCCTCTCCGCATGATTATTCAAGGGAAAACTGGCACTAGAAAATCCTTCCTCATAAATTGCATTTGACAAAAAAGAACACCTGTTTTCCTAGACCCAATAGTTGCTTGCTCACATTGGCTCCTATAGGTGTCGCTATGTACAACATATGTGCCTCTAAAATCCATACAACACTTCAGATTCCCATAAAGGATATGAGTCCTTTGCAAGGGTGGCAATCGACATTATTCCAAGAATAATTTAAGTATATTGAGTACATATTGATCAATGAAATGAGTTTTCTAGGCCCAAAATTGCTATTGAAAATAGATAGCCAATTACACCAAGCATTTCCAAATAAGCAGACAGAGCCATTTGGAAGTGTTTCTATGAACCTTGTTGGTGATCTTGCTTAGATGCCACTTGTCATGGATACACCTATTTATGCTTCATCCTCATTGGTTGTAGCTTTGTGGCACACTTTCACAGTCTCAATAACCCTAGACATTATCTTTTGCCAAAAAGGAGATAGCCCTTCGCAATGAAAGTTTTGTGAAATCCTTCTTCATATAAGAAATGATGATGCTCTCCAAAATGATTGGGAAGAGCTTATGAAACAAACAAATAAAAATTCTCTCAGCCACAGAAAGACAAGAATTTGATGTCTCTAGTCATTTTTTTGTGACAAATGACTTGGTTGCATTTCCCAATAAAAAAATGATCAAATAGTTAAATCTACCAATAGAAATTAGCATTGCTTAGATGGCTTAGTAATAGGCATCTGATCATGGAGATGATGACCAACTTCTCCCATAATTGCTACTTTGTGTTGGTGAATAGGTGATGCTAACAATGAATTTGTGGATTGAAGCTAGCCTCATCAATGGATCCCTTGGTGTTGTTATGGCTATTGTGTATAATCTAGATTCTAAACTACCAAACCCACCTGACTATGTTGTTGTTCGCTTCCAAAATTACATTGGCCCACCATGGGAGCCAGAAAATCCAAGAGACATCCCCATCCCAGCTATAAGTTGGGGGAATCGAACAAAAATTCCACTCACTATGGCATGGGGAATCATAATACATAAAGCACATGCCTTAACATTGGATAGAGAAACAATAAACATAGGTGCCAAAGAGAGGAAAGGGTTGACTTTTACAACTATTTCACGTGTAAAATCAATTGAAAGACTTCGTATTGATCCACCTTTCTCATTTGAGAGATACTTTAGGCTTGGCACCAACAAGTACACTACTCATTTCCGTAGTGAAGAAACATGCCTAGAGAAATTGTGGGCCTTGCCAAGTCCTTCTAGGTCCAGCCAATATGCCGAAAAATAAAAAAGGCTCTAGGATAATTATTGTTGTGTCTACCTTAGCTTGTGTGTCATCACCTCTTCAAACCTTTTCTAATTTGTATCTTTAAAAACCATACCAAGAATAATTTGTGTAAAATGGGTATAGTTCCAAAGATCCACAAAGATACCACACACAAATAACTAGATGCCACAACTTGTATAAGCCAATATCATGTTTTGATAATTCAATTCTATTAAATTTCTGACTTCTTTGCCTAAGATTTCATTTAGCGATGCTTTTACTATATGGCATTCAAACCAATACACTCTTTTGTATATTCCATTTTCCCATCTTTGTTTAAGTGTTTTAAATTTTCATGAAGTCAACTATTTATTGGCATACCTACATCTCTTAGAATTGATTTTAACATACAGTGGTGTAAACATACTGTAGACACTAAAAATTGTCCAAGGCTTGCGATTTCTAAATTCTGGACAACATTTCCCCTTTCATTATTCATAATTAAATAATTTTTAATTATTTAATTATTTTCTAAAGTCATAATTCTTCTATTAATTAAATAATTTTAATTATTTAATTAATTCATTTTCTATCTTTATTCCTCCCTGATTAATTAAATAAATTTTATTTATTTAATTATGTCACTAATTAAGTCTTCTTTCTAAAATTAAGTGAATTCTTATTTATTTAATTTTTGTCCACTTTCCACTATAATAAAATAATTATTTTAATTATTTAATTATTCATTAGCCTCTTCTCTCATTAAATTAAATAAATTTTATTTTTTTAATTTGGTCCACTCTCTTGAATTTTGAATTAAATCATTATTTAATTCAAAATGATTCATTTTGTCACATTCCTCTATAATTAAATAATATCTTTATTATTTAATTATTCATTAGCCACCTAACTTAAATAAGTTTTAGTATTCAATTTCTCCTATCACCTCTTTATCTGTGCCAATCTTATCTCTTGACATCTCATTCAATTTCATCCCTTTCTCATAATTCAATCCCAACCCTTCATTTCTTGTCATTGCCCAAATTTTGACCTAACCCTATTCCATACTACAACATTCAATCTTGGCCATTAATTAAGACATCTTATTGGCATTCAATATCATCCATCCGTTCAAAATGGCATTTTCTATAAAATGCCATTTTCCTCTCATTTTTAGACATAAGGAGGCATTGGATTTTAGACATAAGGAGGCATTGGATTTAGACATTGGAGGCATTAGATCTTACACATTAGACATCACAACATTTGTCACCTTACTTCATTTAGTCTTGGCATATTTAGGCATAGGCATTTCACTCATATTGTCATTAGGCATTTAGGCATTGATCAAATCCTTCAAAGCTTGGTGTAGGACTTAAAATTTTATTTCAGATTGCTCACATGATGAATCTGAGGGCAACACATCAACCAACAAGCTAGAAGGTGTTACAAAAGTGAATCATGGAGGTATAGGCAATTAAGAGGTATAATCATTCTTTTGTTTACTTCCATTGTATTTTGTAATTACTTTGGGTTTATTGTCTTCATTGATTTGCTAACATTGAATCTAATCCTAAAACAAACCCTCAGTTACATTGGTGAACCTGACATATTTTAACACATTTTGAGAAATCTAGGAGTTGGTTTCTTTTTGTTGTAGGTTTTGTTTGCTTTTTGTTGTAGGTTTGACATCATTGTGGATAAAGCCCTAGTTTCCAAAGATTCGACCATAACTTTCAAACGGCTATGTATTTTCTCACAATTTTTTTTTCTACAAATTGCGGACAACATCAGGCTCTACAATTTTTTTAGATATGTTTACATTTCTGAAAATATCTCTAAATTTTAATAGGGGTCTGTTCTTTATCTTTTAAATTTGGATGTGAAATTATTAGTCAAATAACAGATCTTTTAAAAATAGGGTTTCAAAATTATTTGCTTATATCTCACACACGGTTGTAGATCTGATCACAAATTTTTTCTTGCAGATTTGGGACCATATCAGATGACTCCAGTCCAAAAAGTAGAATTTTTGGAGTTGTTTTGTATTTTTTATATTTTTTTTATGATTTTTCATAAAAAATTAATTTCAGGTGCAAAACAACAAATTTTTCTAATTTATTTACATTTTTAGAAACCTCTTGAGATTTTAGACATGTTTTATTATCTATATTTTCCATTTTACTATCTAAAAAGTTTCTAAAAATCAGATTTGTTGTGAATAGCTAACCCTCTAATAGTAGTTATCAATTATCTTGCTAGGGTTTGTTGTTGGTTTTCTGCATGTGTAGAAAATAAACACTTCAAAGGACACATTAGATCAAGTGGAAAAAATGATGCATCTAACTATTTTTGCAGATCAATAGTCAAAAACATATATTCAAACTACTGACATGTGGTTTTGCAACTACGTTTGTTGAAGATTTATCTCTCAAACCTCTTGTTTGCATTTTTTAATTTAGGAACATTTCTTTTGGTGCTCTAAAATGAATTTTGTTTGCATGTCTCTGATTGTGTTTGCAAAATGGTAGGTGAGTATGCTCTCACCTTGTGAAAACTTGGTGATTAGAAAACCAGACCCGTTTTTATGTGTTATTACCCTCATGATTTGGTATATCGAAGTATCATCTCCCCTTGCGGATTTGTGTGATCCTGGGTGTAAGAGAAACAATTACTAACTCTAGAAACTGGGCCTACCTAGGGATTTCATCACCCCAACGTGACTCAAACCGGCAATGGAGCTAAAGCCAAGCTACCCCCGACCGGTATACAAATGTGAATCTTAAGGAAAAACCTAAGATTACGAGTGTGGATGTGTCATATGGATAGAGTAGTACTCCCATAAGCCCTGTTGAGCTTAACCTCTTTAGGTTGGAGTGCCACCTAATTGGTGATTAATCTCTTGCCCCATGTATGGCCACTTGAACGCGGGTCCAGAACTAAACACCTTTGTGTAGTAAGCCAAAAACCTTCTATTTTCTAGTGCAACACCAGTCGGTGTGAAGGAATCCACACTTTCGTAGTCTATAGTAGAGGTGATCAGTCTACCATGGGAGTTTCATTGGGGTTGGAAGCTTGGTTGGCCTGAGAAGAGAGTGCACTGTAAGGGGGAGCTCGTGTAGCCAAGCTTCTGAATTCACATGCTACTGATATGCGGTTGGGGAAACCCACATGGAATCTAGCAAATATTGTCCTGGCCTAACCTAGGATTGTACTTGTCTTATGTGCGCTCGCTTACATTCAAAACATTGTGCTTGTCAAGTGCTTTCTAGATTTTCAAACAATATGCACAGTATTCACAAATCTCAACACAAACAATCGACCTTAGACAACTCAAACTTTTCAACAAAACATCAAAAAACAATCTCAGTTCTCATTTTGACCTTAGACTTTGCACTGTTCATCTTAGTCCTCATTTTGAACCTAGAATTTGCATTAATCATTTTAGTCCTTCGTTAACATTATTGTCTTAGTCCACATTTGACACTTTGGCTTTGATCACCTTGTCATCTTACATCAATCATTTCCTTAGACAAATGTTATAATCACCTAGTCATCCTAGTCAACATTTTAGGAAACATAGTCTTGCATTTTCATCCTTATCAAAAATACAAAAAACATAGGTTGTCATCATTCTCACATTTAGTTTTCATTCTCATCATCCTTATCTGAGCAATCCCTTTTTATTGTTGAGACTAGGCTTCAGAGACAAAGAGGACAAATGGAAAACTTTGGACAAGATTTCAATCCCAACATCGATAATAACACTTATGACACAAACCAACATTGAAATTTTTCTGACCCATTTCACAACATGAACATGCAATCTTCCATGAACATGCCATCTTCATCACAAAAATCTTCTGAACCATTCATACAAAGAGACCAAAATGGATGAGTATATGGAGAAGACTTAGAAGCTGCATCGCAAAATCCTGATATAGTCTCCTTTGTAGAAAACTTAGTCTTATGTGACCCTCAAAGTTATCTAGCCCTAGTTTTGGACCAAGGGGATAAGTTACCACAAGGATTTGACATAAATACTTTGCCATCTCCATCCATCTACCCTCGCCATCAAAAATCACTTGACATAAATCCTACCAGTAATTCACAACAAACATCCACTTATCACCCTTATCCTAACCTTGACAAGGGAAGCCAACTATCAACTAGTACATTCCAAACCTCCACGTCATATGCTAGTCCATCACCCATTAATCCTATCCAAGTCTGCATCCCTTATCAACCATCTACCAACTCATGTCAAGTCCCCACATCATACCATATTGATCCAGTCCAAGTCTCCATGTCCTATTTTAATCAAACCTACACCAATCCAGTTGAAAACTCCATGTCATATCCGGTCCAAGTCTCCACATCATACCCTTGTCCTTCACATACTAGTCCAATGCAACTACCCATGTCATATTCTAGTCCTTCACATGCTGGTCTAGTCCAAGTCCCCACATCCTATCCTGGTCCATCATTCATTAATCCTTTTCAAGTCATCCCCTTAGAAGCCACATCTAGTCATGAAAATTATGTCATTGCTCAAAGTCAAATCCCATTTAATAAACTTGAGGATACATGTCAAAATGAAATCCCAAAGAATGACCTTATAATGTCACCCTCATGTCAAGAACAAGGTAGCCCATCCCATGACCCTATCTTAAAGTCCATTCAAGAAGTTCTTCAAGACAACCATGACATCCAAAACACACCAATCCATGACAACCCCATCCTTGACCAAGACCCTACCATTGACCAAGAAATCCAAAATGATTCACTCCTTGACCTTTACACCATTCATGATCAAACACTTTCTAATCCTATATAGGCCTCGACTATTGACACTTTCCAAAATGAGACACTTGCCTCCATTACACACATAGAGGATATTCCTCAAGCACAAGAGTATTCCAATATGGACATATTTGAAAATGATCAAGCTATAGCTGAATTTATTGGACTCTACAACATTGACCATAATGATGGCTTCGACATCGACTTGGAAGCACCAATAGAATCATCTAAACCTGAAATGTCACAAGAGCAGACCAAAAATATCAGTCAGGAATATGTCCAAGAAGAAAATGAAGCTAAGACACTTTATCAACTAGGGTCATCTATCTTTGTCAGAGCAGGCCTTCTTGCAGACAAAAATATTACAAGTGATAGTATCCACATACCTAATGATGGGTTAGCATCTTGCTTTCACAACAATAAATACCCCATCACAAATAGAATTTGTTAAAGCATGCAATATCAAGGCAAAGGACTAGGCATAGACGAGCAAGGCATTCTAGAACCAATACAACTTCAAGCAAATTATATACATCAAGGTCTTGGCTATTCCTCAGATAGTAAATCAAATGATGTCAGTGGTACCTCCTCGATACTAGGGGAAAATTTGTCAAATACAAACATCAAAATGGAGTCCATGAGAAATCCTTGTCATAAGATTGTTGCCAACACCCCCTCCACCCACACCATGAACCGTCATTCCACCATAAATAAAATTTCCCTTTGGAACCAACAAAGAAAAAATACATACAAATAAAAAAATCAAAATCAAATGTCAAAGGCCATCGAATCAGACATAAAGACAAGTGGATAAATGAAATTAAAATGGATCCCAAAGAAAAGTGGATCAAGCAAAGAAAATATGTCAAAAGGAAAAGTTAATTACAATGTGGAGCCCCAAGACAAGAGGAATCCCACATACAACAAATTTCCACCTCCTTCAAAATGATCATCAAGAAAGGCATATAAAAGTGTTGGTTCCAAACACCATCCCTCCAAAATCCATCATCCACCATCCCAGGTTTGGAAAATAAAAAGTCATTCATCCAAACGTCCAAACAATCTTTCCACATGTACCATCATTCGTCATAACCCTACATCTCATCTAAAGTCCAATGATCCCACGTCACAAATCCATCACATCTTGGCAGCAACTCTTTACCATAAGGACTCTCATGGCACTCTATCATGATGTGTGTATTCTGATAAGGCCAACTCTAGTATCAGAAAGGATCACAATGACATCGATCAGTTGTATGCAAGCGCTATGATCCCCACAAAGGTCATTATTGTCATATCATGGCACCAGTCTCTACATCAGCACTGTCAATGGATTCAGAACAGTCAGTGGTCATCTAAAGCATCCAAGCTATCCACAAAATCAAAAATACAAAAAGATTAAAAAATTGTCACCCTGATGAAAACCTGGCAAATAGGCGTCATGTGTAAAATAAATCATCTATGTGGAATTTTATACTTGGGGGCAAGTCATCTCATTTTCCCATGCCTTCCTCATGACATTGACGTCCATCTAATCCCTATCATTTCCACATATTTTTCCCACTTACCTTGGTCTTGACATAAAACTGGCACACATAAATCATGCTTTGGGAAAACTCTTGACATGTCTATCCTTCGGTCATACACAATTCATGAAACATCATGTCATTGACTATCATCACCTTATAATCCTTATATGACATAGTCCTTGAAAATCATATGACAAAATTTCCCTTAGTCTCATGTCTCTCATCCTTTACCAAGGCCACCCCCTATCCTTTCATGCCTGTCACCTATCTTGGCTTTCCCTTGTCAAAAGGTCTAAGGATAATCATCATCCCATCTAGTCCTAGACAAGTCATTCCAAATGCAACGAGTCTTATCCATACAAGCACATTATCCAAAATTTTACTTGACTGCATTCCTGGCCTGGTTGTAGACCTCCATACTTTCATCACATTATCGTCATCATCCTCACGTTGTTTTGTGATGTGTCCTTCCCACGTCAAACAATGTTGTCATCACCTATCAATTGGTATTCAGCTTGACTAGGGGCACAATCTTGTTTGTCCTTGGATTCTCATGTGTAGGCATCAGTCATATGCATTTTTCATGATCCTCTTAAACATCAAAATCCAAAAAAATCACAAAAAATCCTTAAAAAAGACCAAAAACATCATAAACTATCCTGAAAAAAGACAAAAACATCATAAAATATCCTGAAGAAAACCCTAAAAATCATAAAACATCCTGAAGAAAAACACAAAAACATCCAAATAAATGTCAAAATCCTAAAAATGGAGTCAAAGTAAGTCATGTCAGTCAGTCCATGTCATTTTCTAAACTACGTTGTCTCTGCGCATTTGCTACATAGGCAAGACTCATTTTTGAGTCCCCGAGACATTAGGTCAGTTTTGTTAGGTTTGTCAAAATAAAATCATGGCACAATCTTTGGTCATCAATACAAAATCATTGGTTGTGTTGAACTACAAGGTCTTTGAGTGTATGATGTAGGCAAGGCCATCTATTGATGAGCCCCCAAGGCTACACTAAATTAGTCCATTAGGGTTCATGGCACCACATTGGCACACACGTTGAAAGGTCTTTAAGACAGAGCAAATCATTCCCCAGTGGGTAAAAATCATTAAAAAAAAGTATGACAATCGCTTATTCAAACATGACAATCGTATCAGGGCCTTCAGATGTGTCCTTCTCAAAGGTAACCTCTATCATTCATGCCTTAGGATGTGTCCTTTTTAGGCATTGTCACTATCATTTGACATTTTGAGGGATCCTCCTAACATCTAAGGATCACTCCTCTTGACATCGGTATTCTTTAGATGTGTCTTTCTGAAGAACCAACTCCGTCATTTATGCCTTAGGATGTGTCCTTCCTAGGCATCATCATTATCACTGTCACATGGTATTTGGAGGGTTCCCCCTTGATATTTAGGGAATCAATCCTCTTGACATCAACTTTATTCAGGATGTGTCCTTCCTAAATTCAACAATTCTCAACATTTGTCATCTAGGCATCTCATTATTATCACATCAACACAATAGATATCTGGACGCACTTGAAAAACATTAGACATTTGTCTGTTGGCTTTTAGCATGTTACTAGTTTTTCAGCGAGATCTCACTAACAGGATTTAGAGAAGCAATGGCGTATCATGACGATTGGCACATATGACTACAAGTTTCTTCACGAGGTCCTGATTCTGGGATTTAGAAAAACATCGACCTATCATGATAAGGAATTTATTTGTATATTTTTTCAATCATGTTGCTAGTTTCTCAAGGATGTCCTAGAAATAGGATTTAGAGAAGCAATGACATTTCATGATTTGTCTTTGTCTTTTTCTGCTTGTGGTTGATTATGGCAAAAATATTGGGGCAATCACGCTTTTAGTATGAGTCATTATCATCCTTGTCTGTGACTGTCTGTTTTTCAAGTGGATGACCTTGCACACCTTGGTCTATGTCATATCATGGTGTTTGATGTCCATTTGTGTCATTTCTACCGCCCAATGATGATTAAGAGCAATAAATATTACAGTCCTACTGCAAGTTTTGAAGGATTCTTTCATCTAGTTTGCATCTTCATCATCCATATCTTTTGCACTAACATTCCTTTGTCTCTTCATATTCTAAGTCTTCTCGTCCATTTTGAGAGCACACCCATGTTCTTGGAACCTGTCTTTCCTCTTGAGGGGGCATATTGTAACCCTCATCATTCTTCCTCATCTTATTTTGCACTGGGGCATATTTTTGACTTATTTTCTTTGTCACAATGTGACATGCTACATTATGACAAAGAGGGGCAAAATGTAGACACTAAAAAATGTCCTAGGCTTGCGATTTCTAAATTCTCCATCATTTCCCCTTTCATTATTCATAATTAAATAATTTTTAACTATTTAATTATTTTCTAAAGTCATAATTCTTCTATTAATTAAATAATTTTAATTATTTAATTAATTCATTTTCTATCTTTATTCCTCCCTGATTAATTAAATAAATTTTATTTATTTAATTACGTCACTAATTAAGTCTTCTTTCTAAAATTAAGTAAATTCTTATTTATTTAATTTTGTCCACTTTCCACTATAATAAAATAATTATTTTAATTATTTAATTATTTATTAGCCTCTTCTCTCATTAAATTAAATAAATTTTATTTATTTAATTTGGTCCACTCTCTTGAATTTTGAATTAAATCATTATTTAATTCAAAATGATTCCTTTTGTCACATTCCTCTATAATTAAATAATATCTTTATTATTTAATTATTCATTAGCCACCTAAATTAAATAATTTTTAGTATTCAATTTCTCCTATCACCTCTTTGTCTGTGCCAATCTTATCTCCCACATCAAATCTTATCTCTTGACATCTCATTCAATTTCATCCCTTGATTGAATTATCTCATAATTCAATCTCAACCCTTCATTTCTTGTCATTGCCCTAATTTTGACCTAACTCTATTCCATACTACAACATTCATCTTGGCCATTGATTAAGACATCTTATTGGAATTCAATCTCATCCATTCGTTCAAACTTTCATTTTTAGACATAAGGAGGCATTGGATTTTAGACATTGGAGGCATTAGATATTACACATTAGACATCGCATCATTTGTCATCTTACTTCATTTAGTCTTGGCATATTTAGGCATAGGCATTTCACTCATATTGTCATAGGCATTAGGCATTGATCAAATCCTTCAAAGCTTGGTGTAGGAGTTAGACTTTTATTTCAAATTGCTCACATGATGAATCTAAGGGCAACACATCAACTAGCAAGCTAGAAGGTGTTACAAAAGTGAATCATGGAGGTATCGGCGATTAACAGGTATAATCGTTCTTTCATTTACTTCCATTGTATTTTGTAATTGCTTTGGGTTTATTGTCTTCATTGATTTGCTAACATTGAATCTAATCCTAAATCAAACCCTCAGTTACACATACATTTATAGTTGTTACACATTAATAGATATGTAAATACAAACACCTCCATTTGTCTAAGATGCACAGAGATTGGAACCAACAATAACTAGAAAACAAAAGTTCTATAAGTAAATAACATATTTGCAAAATTTCAATATATATAAACCTTTATATACACATGTTGTAGATGCATTCTGAAAAAAAAATTGTCTTCCATTTGATTAATAAGTTTGAAATCCTCCAACAATGTTGTGTTTTCTATTATGACAGCCTTTATACATTCACTTCTCACATTCCTCCTTCGTGCTTTCCATCCAAAAAATTAAATGTTTTCTTGTTATCTTAACTATTACCTTTATTTGATTTAAATTGCTACAAATGTTTTCCTACAAAATTATTTTCCTATCATTTCCTTATTTCACTGTTTCTATATATTACATTCATAAATATATAGTGTTGTGTACATCGATTTTATTTTGCGTGATACATGATAAAATTCCATGTTATTTGTCTCGGCTTGCTCGAGCATTTCCACAATGACTATGGAGTTTATTTCCTTCGTGGTTTCCTCATTGTGCCTCGCTCAATAGACACAAAATGGTAAGTGTTTGCTCATATTCTAGTTGATAATATTCATTGTTCTACTATAATGATATCAACTATTTTGTTTGCCTTTTGAAATGAAAAACTTTGGTGTTTGTTTCATAGCAGACCTGTCAAAGAAACTGATATGCACCTCCGTTGTCTGCTAGTTTGGAGAGCTCCAAATTTTCCCCTGTCTGCAACATGCGACACCTTCACTACTATTCTTGTGATGGTCCATTCCACAATACCTTTTCCCCATTCCTTACTTAGCTAATTTTATGAAATGTTCCTTTGTAGTTGTATGATGTTGCGCTCAATACAAAGATAGATCAACAAGAAAAAATGTAGCCCATGTATTCTACAATTAGTGTCAGAAAGACGCCCACAACTCTAATTGTAAACAAGGTTTGTTTAACATATTTGTATTCTCCTCTTTTATACAATCAATTTTCCCCTCCCTCCATGGCTACATACCCTCTATATATTTGTTGCTTTATATAAAAAATCATGCACAAATTTATACATGTACTTGACTACAATAGTTATTCTCTTTTTGTTATATCTTAAAGCCCATGTTAAACATATTAATACAAGATAAGAAATTTGTGTAAGAATTGAGCTATGAATTAAAAATTCAACTTATACTCTTTTCTAGTCAACCTAAATGAATAAAGAAATTTTTATTTGCATGGAATGGTGAAACATATGTAGACACATATATACACTCTATGCATCTTTGGTGCTATACACATTTTGTACAATTAGCCCCTTTGAATCTCTTTAATTGATTTCACTTCAAATCCTTACAAAGAGGACACTGTAGATTCTGAATGGCTATGTAATTTATTCTTCCCTTTGCCAATATAGATTTGTACATTCATTGAGCTGCCATGCTTTTCATTTTCCTTTGATTCCCACCTTCTTGGTAGTGTGCTAACAAATAGAGGAATTGTATAACAATAGTTGCAATATATGCCATTAAGTATTATAGAAAAATGGGGAAATTGTAACAGAATTATTAGTAAAACATACATACATATATTTATCCATACATACATATATATACATGTGCAAGTAGACATGCATTGATATTTTCAAAGACTTCAAAATATATTTTCCTTAACCATTATATCCATGTGTTGTGATGATATGCATTTTCCTTCATTGTGCTTGTTTGTCTTTTTCTAATACCGCTTTTACAATTTCTCTATTTCTCTATAGTTTTTAGTATGATGCAACACGTGGAAATTTTAATGAGGTTTGTGGCATTATACTCTTTTTTACATGGGTGTTTTGCATAGACAATTAATTTATTGTTAATCTCTTCTTGTTATATCTTTTTCAATAGGGCTTCCATCAACCTAACCATGAATAGTATTTACTATGTAATAACTCTTTTATAATTCCTCCTTTTAGAAAAATAGACATGACATGTCTAGGGATTTTACAGAAAGCTTGGAGGTTACCTCTTAAACAAGGGATCTACCTAAATCTTCCTCATTGGTCAATAGACATAGATAACCAAAACCATAAACCAATGGAAAAAAAATTACTAACCCTCAACATATTTTCCATGGAAAGAAAGAACATTTAATTGGAATTCCTCCATCCATACAAAACAATAATCTCTTTCAAATCTCCACAATGGGTAAAACGACAAAGATACAAAAATTTGATAAGAACACATAGAAAATAAATTAACCATCTATGCAAACTACTCATCTAGCATGACGTACACTATACATATGGGTATGTGCAAGATCATCATGGAAAAAACAAGCCCTTAAGTGGCAATTTTTTTTGAAAAATCAGAGTTAGGCAACTTGATGTAAAAATTTGAATAATTTATCTATATTATTTCAAAAATATGTAAGAATAGAATTTGTAGAAAATTGAATGTAGTTTCTAAACTACTAGGTGTTTTTAAAAATAAAAATCTATTTGGTGAAAATTTGAAATTTCAATGCAAGTGGTACCTTAAATTTGTGGAAAATGAGAAGTAGGTTTCTGTCTGACCACCCTAACCAAAATAAAATGATAATATTTTATTATAAGATTTTAGATATAAGTAGAGGAATCATGCCCCGATGTGACACACATTTTTTGTAATTTTTTTCCAAGTAAATAATTAATTATGAAATTTGTATTACAAATTGTTTAAAAATATAAAAACTCAACCACCTTAACTTGGTCAAAACTTCATGAAATTCAATTTTTATTTTTTTAATCTTATAGTATGCGAAGCATAGAATGTGACACATGTTTTGGATTCAAAAAATGTGATACCATTTGAGAGCTATAGATGCTTTTTCATTAGCCTATCAATTAGGACTTTAGTCGTAATTTGAATAGAAAATGAATAATAATTACTTATTAAATTCAAAGTAAAGCATAATTTATATCGGTGGAAAGCTGAGAATCTCCTTTAAAAACCCTTTTCATTTCATCAATTTTGGGTAAAAAAATAGTCGTCAGCCACATACCCATCATATTGCCACTTTTTGGCCCATCATGATCCTGCACATACCCATATATATATACATTGTATCTATCTATATACATCTATATATATACATATGCATGTATACATATATATAGATGTATACATCTACTGGATTACATGTATATCTACATGGTTATATACATGTATATGTATACTGGGTACTTTGCATTAATGATTAATTTATTGTTCATGCCTTTCAATCTCTTCTTATTATTCCTTTTGATAGCAGGTTCGAGGGTTTTAACACTCACATGCTATAAAATATGTGAGGGAGTATCTTGATTAAATTGCATTGTTGAAACACTCATTGAATCTATTGAACTTTATATCTTTACCTGATACACTGTTTGTTTGAAGTTTTTATTTGCTAAGAACACAGGTCTCTGACAATGCAACTGAATAAACCTATTTTCTTGCACATTTTGCACCACATATTTATGATACCAAAATTACTATACTCACAATGCAACTGAATTCAAAATATTTTCTTGAATATTCTACTGTATACTTTCCCACATTTCTACATTCTCTACTATGTGCATCTTTCGAGCATTGTAATTCATTTAAGTGGAAGTCCTTAGAACTAGGCTATTGGACATTGCTAGTCGCTACGTAAGTTATTCTTCTCTTTGCATATATAAATTTGTACACTGATTGAACTGCTTCTTTGTACCATCCTAACAAATAGAGTAATTGTATATGCTAAGTGTTTTCTCACCCAATCCCTAATATATATATTCACATGTTGACATCCAATATATATATACATGTATATATATGTATGTAAATGAAATATTGAATGTTGGCATCTGGGAAATAATACTTTCATGAAGTTGTATTCTCGGAAGAGCCATTATGGTATTGCTTTGATAACATGCTATTGTTAAATTCATTGCATTTTGATCCATCTTTTGGCAGGTTGGAGGCTACTCAAACTGTTGGATTGTGCAATCAATAAGCTATTTTTCTTGGGTATTTTGCATAAATGATTAATTTATTCCTTATATATTTCGTTCACTACTTATTGTTTATTTTCATAGCAAGTTTCAGGGTTTGAACACTGATGTGTTGCGTAAGGTCCAAATCATTCAACACTCTAACAACTCAATCCAATCCTCCTTCCAGTTCTCAAGCATAACCAATAGTACATGTAAGTGCAAAACTTCTCCATAATCAATAAATAGATCCCATGAATTTCTTGCAAATATTATTCGTTGTTTCTACTTTCTAATTGTGTTTATTGATTTTTTCTATATATTTACTAATATTTGATCCTCCCTCACTCATCCTTTTCCCCCTTCCATTAACATACCTTTCTCTTCTATTTGAAGGTGTTAGGCTAAATCATAGATGACAATTCCAAAAGATGGAACTCTACAAAATTTCTAGTGGGCATTTCATATTTCTTTTGCTCGAGGGTTTGGCTAGGGTCCCTAGGGCTCCATGATACCAATATGGAAGGATGGATAATGAGCATGGGTTGTTTTTTTTCCTTTTCATTCCATATATCTTTTCTCACATAGATACATGTATAGAAAACATGGTTTGTAACAACATGTTTCTTACGCACTACCAGGTGGTCACATCTTTAGCTTATGTGCTATTTGTTTGAAGTTTCTATCTGTTGAGAAGCCAACATTTAATTGTGGAGTATGTGCAACATATGCATAGTTCCAAAATGGCTCTTTTCAGAATGTAACTTAATCAATATATTGTCTTGGATATTTTGTACTAAAGTTTCCCCTTCTGCAACATTATCTATTTTGACTCTCCAATTACACTATGAAATCATTCATCTAAAAGCGGATTTTTCTATTCTCAATTATGTTGTAAAATGTTTACTGTGGATTCCGGATCATCTATGATTTAGCTATAATTTTGAACTATTCTTTTAGGAGTTGTTTTAAAATTTTCCTATTTTTTCTATAATATATAGTGGCAAATAATCTAGGTTGAATCTTGAATTGGGAAACCAATTGTTAGATAAAAATTGGTGTCACACCTTGTCTAGATAGCAATACCTAATTTCCATCTCTCATCGAAAAATGCATGCATACTAATTCTTTAATTTCCAAAACTATAGAAACATACTAATTATAAAAAGTACTCATTATTGAATGTCTTCCTTTCATGGAAAAAATGTGTACTTTTTTGTCCAACTTTAAAAAATACACATATGTGTGATGACCCTTACAAAAAAATTCCATTAACTTTAAAATTAAATGATTAATTGATTCAATAGGCTACACAAAAAGTGTCAATATACATGTGCATATGTTGCCATTAAATATAAAATTTAAATATTCTTGCTAGAAGAACCAATTATTTTAAATTTGTTACTTAATTTAATTTTTAAGTTCCCACTTTTAAACAAATTTCAAAATTGATTTCAAAATTTTCTAATAGTGTTAACTAAAATTTATACAAAATGTTCTTCATGATTATTTGATTCATAGAATCTAACTTATCTCTTTCATTCATGGTCACCTTTTCATGCAAATAAAAAGCTTCAACCCTCCTCACCACAAGAATTCCTCGCCGCGGTACACCCCTATCGGCTAATTTTCGCATGTCTATGCATACGACTGCTAGTCTATATTATTTCAAAAATATGTAAGAATAGAATCTGTAGAAAATTGAATGTAGTTTCTAAACTACTAGGTTTATTTTTAAAAAAAAAATCTATTTGGTGAAAATTTGAAATTTCAATGTAGTACTACTTAAATTTCAGGGAAAAAATAAAAAGTAGGTGTCTGTCTGACCACCCTAACCACAATAAAATGATAATATTTTTTTATAATATTTTAGATATAAGTAGAGGACTCATGTCCCGATGTGATGCATATTCTTTTATAATTTTTTTCCAAGTTAATAATTAATTCTAAATTTTTTATTACAACTTTTAAAAAATATAAAAACTCATATGTCTGACCACCTTAACTTGGTCAAAACTTCATGAAATTCATTTTTGTTTTAATCCTATAGTATGCAAAGAATAAAATGTGATGCATGTTTTAGATTCAAAAAATATGATACCATTTGAAAGCTATAGATGTTTTTTAATCAGCTTATCAATTAGGACTTTAGTCATAATTCAAATAGAAAATGAATAATAATTATTTATTAAATTCAAAGTAAAGAATAATTTATATTGGTGGAAAGATGAGAATCTCCTTTAAAAACCCTTTTCGTTTCATCAATTTTGGGTATAAAAAGGTCATCAACCACATACCCATCATATCATACTTTTGGCTACATCATAATCCTACACATACTCATCATAGTATAGGTATTCTTCCTTCTATCATGCATTTCTTTCATATCATATTTACATGGTATTCCTAACAATAAATTTCATGCATCCATGGGTATAATATCACACAACACCTCATCATTATGATCCTATATGAAATTTCACCAAACATTGTTCACTTACCAAGATCTTATGTTCATCCTAAGTCCACGCTATCTGATAGGGATTTGGATGTTTCAATCTCTTCAAATTCAACTTGGTTACCGTATCTTCTAAATCTAGATTATCTACACTACCACTATCAATGATAACTTTGCATACCTTTCCTCTAGATTTACATATTGTCTTGAACAAATTCTTCCTTTATAGTAGTTCCTCAATCAATTCTTCATACATCAAAGATTTCCTCATTACTAATGACTCACCTTTCTCTAGTTTCCTAATTGAATTAGGGGACTTGATAGGTTCTTCATCCACATAAGTTGTTCTTTCGATATTCTTAGTCCTCCTATCGACACTTCTTCAATGACATTCAATTGTTCTATTTACTT
>VDFB02353493.1:105584975-105648827 GCA_007258455.2 Sequoia sempervirens
CCCCCTCTCCTCCTCCTCCTCCTCCTCCTCCTCCTCCTCCTTAGTACTCTAGATAATCGCATTTTACGAAGGTATGTTGTGTGATCAAGTACACCATGTAATTGTTGTAGATTTTGTGGATCCAATTCATAGTTATATGACTTAATTGCTTCTTTGTCATTTTTTGTAAGACAAGTGAGGAAGAAATCAATAGTCCCATTGCGTAGTTGGGTTGATGTGTAACGTTGATTGAGTAGCAGTTCTAGTGAGTCAAATAAACAATCACCTACATTGTATTGAAATGTTCTCATTCTATATAGTCTTTCGCCTTTTAATGCACTATCAATATTGCAAGACTGAGCATGGATTTTGGATTTATAATTGTCTACATCTATAACTTGTTGTTTTCCCATGTCTACTAATGCCTTTTATTTTTTTGCTTATTTCTCTTTTAGTGGTTTTTATGTTGTTTTGTTAGTTACTTGCCTCTTCGCCTTCTGCAAAATTTAACTCTCAAATGTCATTACAATATATTTGGATTTATAATTATTGAAAATTACTATTCTTATTTTATTTCCTTCTAATTGCTAAATATATATATATAAAAAATTGTAGTAATTAAAACTATTTGCATAAGTTTAAGTTGGAAAAGAGTTAAAACATAAATGCATAGATTTGTCCAAAAAGTATAGTGTAGGTGGACTTTTTATAAGAGTGAAAAGTAATGACTTCAACGATATTTGATCCATATTTTTTAGGGAGGAAAACATTGCACTTAAATGCTAAGAAATAGACAACAATATTTTACATTCATTTTCATTATTAATATTTTAAGACATGCATATACAAAGAACTTTAAAGATAATAAAATAGAAAATTACTAACATCAAATTAGGAAACCATCTATAGCAAATAATTTTGTTAAGTCAATTTTTGTTTTAGAATTGTAATATGAAACAGAAAGTGGTTTATGTGGAATTATATAGATTTCTAAAGTTGTGAAAATTATATGCATTTTTGCATATCGTAGAAATTGAAAGTCTAAAAAAAGGATAGCGTGGTTGGGAAATTGTGCATAATTTTTGTATCAAATTCCATCAGCTACTTTATGTTTTTCTCCATATGTGCCATTGCAATGTGTGAGTAGATCTCACAGTGGCTGAGTTGTTCTATGGCAATGAAATAAGCAGGGTCCTCGGTCAGACAACAACATCCATTATGAATGTTCTTGTTTGTGTTCTTAGTATCCATGTTAGGATGTTGAAGCACATGTTGAAGACTTGATTTGTATTTAGTTGTGTTCATCTCATTGGAGATTGCTTGACAAAACTCTCAACAGTTGTTGCATCATCTACATAAATAGTGGGAGAGGAAATTGATTAGTAAGAAATAATATCAGAAACAATAACAGATTTAGAACCGCTATAATAGGGAATTGATATCTAAACTTGGTGTTAAGAATCATACCCTTCACATGCTTCATGTAAAAATAGTAGTAATTTGTGTCTAGCAAGTTGTCAACTTTTCCACTTGCCACTTGATATGTACCATGATTCTCCTGCTTATCTTTAGTAGCAGTAGTGTAATGTAAATTTGGAAAGTATTTGTAGAGTACTTTGTCCAATAGACCTTTGTTTGAGTGAACATAGTTTGTTGTTGTTTCTTTGGCTTTTAAATTTTGTATCATATGTGTTGAATTACTACACATATAATCAGATAGTAGATGGTGCATTAATTTGGAAGTTTGAACAGAAAAATGATTTGCTTTTGTTGTAGAGTCCTCTTTGTAAGATGACAACAAAGCATTTTCAGTGAAATTCCTTAGGCTTGAAATTTTATACTTGGAATTTGTACTTGCCTTAGTTCTTTCGAAGTAGCTAGCATCAGTTTCATAAGCAGTTGCAGCCTCTTCGATCGTATGAAATGTCCCAAGCCATCGATATTTCTTAGACCCAGGCTCCCTAATTTCTCCTGCAAAATGACCCCATGGGTGTCTCCTTACACCTTTATATTTTTTTTCCTTTCTTCAGTACTTGAGTCCCACTTGATTCAAGTTAACTTGTTCAGTTACTTGAATTGGTTTTATAGGTTCTTTAGAAATTGATTGCCTTGGCACTGTGTCCATTTCTTCTTTGCAATGTCTACTTCTATTGAAGAATGTTATCATGACACATTAAACTTACCTTTGTTATGTCTCTAGTTGGTTGGGCTTAGATTTGGAAGCTAGCTACCTATATTCTGGATTGAAAGCATTTGGCAATAATCTATGCAAATAAGTAGAGGAAGACTACTACATTGCATACCAGTAGTATAAGAAATTGAGGAGTATATTTTTCTAGGATTAGCAGCAATATCAGTAGGCACATTTCGACAAATAGAACAATAGATGGGAATAGCATATTATTGTGATAGAAAGGAGCACCCATTTTTTGCTAAGATAGAGTATACAGTATATAAAAGTTTTGGTATGGAGAAACCATCTGTAGGTAGTTTGTGTTTGGTCCAAATTGTGCTCCACAATCATTGGAACTGTGCCTGTGATATCCTGTAGAAGATTTATCATAGCATATTAAGTAGTGATTTATTAAAAAAGGAATATTCAATTAAAGATAAATAATATTTGACAACATTATTTTGATAGAATATACATCCTAATTAGTTATTAAGCAATGAAATAAAATCATTTTCTCAATGCACTTTGAATGCTTCAAAAGAGACATATAGGTATAGGAAAAAGAGATAAGCCTTTTTTTTACAAGAATGCTTGAGTTGTTTTACTAACAGAAAATCATGCATTGTAAGCTTCCGCTACAAGCATGCTTGAGTTGATTTACTGGGAACAAATCATGTATTGAGAGGAGCCTATTCTTATCCTAATTCCACTCTGCCCATTGCTTTTATTAATTTCTGAGAGCACTAAGCAATAAAAAATGGATCCCCTTTTCTAGATTGATCCATTAACAGTCTTTTGACATATCTACAGTCATCAATTGCAACTCTAAAAAGTGTTTAAAATACATTTGATCCTTTTCATGTATATGATTCTACAATTGTTAAGGAAGGAATTATTAGTCACATATTCCGAGTATAGGGTAAATTAAGATAATTTATCCATGTGTTTGTGGGCATGCAACTAGACCTAGATCAATGGATAATTTTAAAAGATGCTTATATATGTCTCTATTTTTTGCAATTAACTGTCCCCAACAACCATACACAATTTAACATTCGGGAAAAAGTTGTGAACAACTGTCATTCCATGTATTTTTAGTATTAAATTACATGGTTGTATTCGAGACACTTGACCAATTGTCAGTCAAATACAAAAAATGTCATTATTTTGAAACACGTAGAGTAGATTGTACTAAAGACTCAATGTGTTGTCATTTGTATATTTGTTTCTACACTAGGCATTATATGTTTCTATGTTAGCGGTATGATTCAATACAACAATGACATTGTATTGAAACAAGTATGATTCCTTCACATACTGTATTAGAGACTTTGATGTAATTTGTATTGTAGGTTTTCCTTCATATACAATTTAGAGACTGTGATGCAGTTTTTGAATTTCCTACGGACATAGACCAATGAGCTCCATCAAAGTTTGATTTGAAGGTTTAAAACTGCACGCTAACAAGAGATCTTGATCATCTTCTAAGGATGTACCATATCAATCTATAATTTTAAAGTCACTTACTATTAATATAGTGCCTAGTGCAGAAATTTTGGATATTAAATAAAGGTCAACATCACATTTAACTGGATGATGATTGAACCTGATAATTAAAATACCACATGATATGCTACATTATTGGGTTGAATATGATGGTTGAACCTAATAATTAATGTGAGGTTCATTTTGTTGTGCTTGATCTAAAAAACTAATAGTTTCAAATTTAATTTTTTATTTAAAACAAAATAGAAATACAATATTTTTAAATAGATTGTTAAATACATAATCAATTGCTTGTTTTATTAATATTACATTCAAATATTTATATACAATATGCCAATAATTTATATAGTTTAATTATGGTAATATAATTTCAAGTATTCATGATAAATCACTTAAATAAAGATGACTAAATGGTCTAAAAGGTGTGAATGATAATTAAAAACAAAACAATACATTATTCGATTGAAGCCAAGTCTTAGACATTTTAAAGAAGATATAGTTGGGAATCTGGAAGGGTCTATAATGTGAACAGTAAGGTACATGAAAAATGAATTCTTTGAATTTTGACAATGATCTCCTTGTACCATTACATTGCAAGCCTTGGTGGTTTGCATGGTAATGCGTAGTGTAAGCATAAAAGATTGTATATAAAGCATTACACGTTGCTATGAGAATTAATGATTCAACCATGATGGTATGCACATGTCTTGAGCAAAATTGTACTTCACTCCAGGAAAGTACAAGCAAGATGAGGTGTCACAAGACTGAGATCTGCCCCTTGATTTATGATAGAAAGCCATTAGCACCATCAATCTAGGCGCTTATATTAAGACAATAGTCAGATGGCCAAAGTTGATGGAATCGAAGAGGGGAACAGTGAGAGCTTATGAAACCCTATGTGAAAATGGAGTTATCCTGAAGCATGAGATCTTCATTAGGGGTTTTGACAGAAAGACAAAATGCCTGCTGATGTCAATGCCGAATTTGAGAGCTTTAGATATGAAGCAAGTGGATCTTTGACTTAGTAAAATAGTAATCAAAAGATATCAAGGACAAGATCTTTGAAAAATTATTGAAGATGGCCTTCTAAAGAGGGGGAAACCTCCAACACCTCCTGCAAAGCAAGCTGATTTATATGTTTGGCGCGTTTCTCAAGTTATTTTCTAACCTTTCCCTGTTTAGGTTTCTTTCAATACATTGTAATGTCTAATTTTTCAATTAACAGGGAAAAGTTTCTCGTTTTTGGGTATTCTAGTGGAAGGGAGCTTCTCTACTCATTGGTATTTTCACTTGATTCTCATGGTACATTTGATTGTTTCAATCTATTGAAAGTAGTAGCTTCTTCAGGGAAACATTTGATGTAGGGAAATTTCTTATAAAAACTGGGGTTAACTAGGTAAGCAGGTGGAAATCGTTTACCAAGATTCAAATTCTTGGTCATGTTAGTGGAATGTCTGGCAGAAAACATAACTTTTAGATTGTTGGTTTTATCAATATTACTAGATTTCACTATAATTAATAACCAGGTTTTGTTGATATTCGTGAATAGACTCTCACTATCTTCTTTCTTATTTGCTCTTTCTTTCTTGTGTTCTGTGACACTATACTGGTTCCATCTAAATGCAAGAGTTAAGTTTGGAGACTTGATTTCTTTCCATAGAGCACAAGCCTTAAAATCTTGAACAACTGTATGTCAAAAATAGAATTATGGTCTCTTTTTGGCTATTTTATAATACAATTATTTTAAAATGATTAAGTTTATAAAACTTATATACATGGAGTTTGGTAAAGATTTTCCATACCTTGTGCTTTAGAATAAACTTTGAGTTGTGATATTTTTTGATAGGATGGAAATGAGAACCTTCCACCCAAAGTAATTAAGGAACTTGCAAGGGAGATAAAGAGTCTTGATGAAGCGCCACTGATAGGCATTAAACTAATCGTTAATGATGACAGTTTCTCAATAATTTTCACAGAAATAGAAGGACTAGGTATATTGCAAATCAATATTAGTTAAAGGAAATACAAATTTAAAATTTGAATGTTTTTGTATCCTTGATAAGTTACCCTTGCACTTGTGAGAGATCTCATTTCATCATAGTCTAATTTATGTTTTTTGTAAAAAATAATAAAAACAGCTGACCATGAATGTTATTTGAATTAGTGCTTTCTTTGCCCTGCAGCTAGCACCCCATATGAAAATGGTGTTTTCCCAATGAAACTTGTCTAAACTACTCATTTTCCACACTCTCCACCAAAGGGTAATTTGTTGATTTGCATTACTTTAAAATGTTGATTCTATAACTTTAGAAGGATTACATGTTTTTCTAGATATGGACATTCCCAAGCTGTTAATTTTTCTTCATTTCATATTCAATACCTTCTAGTCCATGGATGTCTGAATGGGTAAGTGCTTTGGAGGGAGTGTGTGTGTTTTATCATTTGATAATTTGTGTTTATTGTTGAAGTCTTTGTCTTCTTTGAGAAAAGGAGTGAAAGCCTAGGTTACATAATTAGACGGTAATAGTAGGCCTAGGTTACATTATAAATGCAATGGGCTTAAAGCTTGCTGTCAATTTTGAGAATTTGCAATGGGGGAAGATAGAAGACACTTTTAGAACTTAGATTATTAGTCGCTTTATCTCTGATGCATCATGATAGGAACAATGGCAATGGTAATTTTCACCCATGGTCGTCTATAAAGCTCTCCTAATCACAACCACGTTAAGGGTATGACGTTAAATTGCCCAGGTTGCCTTTGTAGGACTCACTTTCTCAGGGACACAATGCTAGTGCTAATTCACACCTGCTTGCACCCAAAGTTGTAGTTCATCGTCCAGTTGATTGGCCAATAAATCAGAGGCAAAAATCTATGATTTAGCAAGTTAATGGACTAGGAAGAGATTAAAGAGGACATAAAATATGGTCTAGCCCAACAACAATGCATTCAAGTATAAAGGACTTTGATGATGCCTTTAACAGAAGTAACAATGCATGCATATATAGCAAACCTATTGCATTTCTATTCAACCACCAGACTGAAGAAATAAAGCATTGACAGTATGGTTGACTCCAAGCAAGGTTCCCTTCTTCCATTCTACAATGAGTGTTAAAATACATAATATATGTAAGAAATATTTTAGCAACGTAAGCTTTACAATGTGCACCTATCTGTTTCAAACAATAGCACAACTAGGAAATTGAATGAGTGGACTACAGAGAAAGGAAGCAACCCTTACCACTAAAGGTATTAGGAATAGTTGATTGCCCAGTTAATCCTTGCAATCCACTCTGTATCTATCTTCTGAAGGCCCTACCATTAACATTCATCTAAGAAAGTTAATAAAAAATGAAAACAAAATGAAAACTTGAAGAAAAGAAAGTGGCTAGTCTGGAAAACATAACAAAGTAAGTCACACATACCTATTTATGAACAAAGCAAGGAATTATAATACTTTTGTCCTATGTGTGCATAGGCTAACTGCTGCAAAATGCAAAAGTTGTCCTATGTATGCACAACCTTCAAGCCTAACTGCTCCAAAATTCAAAAGGTGTCTTACGCTTGAACAACCTTCAAGCCTAACTACTCTAAAATGCAAAAGCTGTAAAATAGAAACAATTTTTTTTTGATTTAGCAAGTTAATCAAAACAAGTTACATAGCCAAAAAATAAAAATAACATAACAATTCAAATAATCTTACCTAATGTCTCGAACACTTTATGGCACTCTTTGTTTATTCGATTTTCACCTTAGTTTGTAGCCAATAATTTTGCTTTAAATTTTTTGTCACAAATCAAGTATCTGTTTGAATTGCACAATGCACAAATAAAGGTTACCTTGTTTTCTTTTTCATTTCAAAATGTTTGCAGGTAAAACAGTTTTTTTAAATTTAAAAATTCTTTTACAAAATTGCAGAGAAGAAATAACATGTAAAAAGAAGAAGAAGATAGTTTACAATATACAGACCATCAAGCTTCTCTGAATGCTCTTCAGTCTCATTAAAATGGCTTTTGGTCTTTTGAGAATGCTTTCTGACTACAAATTGTAACCCCTTAGATTATTGACAAAAACTTTATATTTATTTCATTGTACGAGAGATAAGATTTGTTCAAAATTTTAATAAGTATTACGTTCTCGCCAAATTGTACTCTTGAAATATTGTCTGGCAGAATTATTGTCTGACGGAACTGTAATATTTATTTCATTCCATCATTCCATGAATATGAGATAACATTTTGCTAGATTTATCTACATAGTCAAAGATTTTATGGCCTCCATGTCTTTTTCGATGCACATTTTGACTGCACTTACTCTCTTTTTGTCTCCCACTCAATGCTAAAATAAATGCTAATAAATGCTCGTACTCTGATTTATTAATTGAGCATTGACAAAATTGGCAACGGATGAAATGAACTGTATTCCTCACACTCAATTTCGAAGATGTCATTATAATATTTAAATTCAGTAGGAAAATTTAATTGTTGACATTTATTGCTAACAGTAAATTGGCCTATAAGGTTTTTATAGCATAGAAAACATCAATTTTTTAATTATTTATTAAGTTTTCACAAGCTTTTACGAAATTTCCACATAGAAATGTTAGGTTATTATGATGTAAATGAATAGTCAATCTGTCATTCATGTAATTAATAGGCTTTAAATTTTTTGTAAAATTAAAACTCTATTTTTGTCACTAACTATTCACAACACCAACCAGTAGGAAAAAAAGATAAAAGCATATTGTATTTTTTGAAAACCTGACAATTTAATATAGACTATATAAATTTAGTGGTTAACTTTTAAATTCCAGTTTTTCATTGGTGACATTGTCAATGTCAGACAAAAAAAATTGAATTGAATGAATGCATAAATTTTCTGCCTGCGGCAGGAACTAATAAGTACATATATTGACTCTCTGTTACCTCATTTGTTTTTATAATGCCAAGTAAAATTCAGGGCTTCACTCAACCTTATCCGCGCAAAGTTAGATAACCCACCAAGACTTTTTTCCCGCACGCAATCATCCGCACATAAGAAATGTAAGTCCAAGATTGTTTCGCGCGCTCTCTCTCGAGTCCTCTTTGCACAGTTGCAGGAGTTCTTAACTTCTTAACTAATTTCTTGCAGTTTACGAATATAAGCAACAATGGCTGCGTATGACATCAGAAACGTGATTTCCTAAGTTAACTTATTCTTAAGCTCTTTCCTTCGATTAGGTTAAGCCACAAATCCATTCTTTCACCTTATATATACTCCAATCCCACCACAAATCTTTGCAAGAAGAGGTCCTCTGAGCTCTAACAATCTGTCAATGAAGGCAAGGGCAATGGAGGGCAGTTACGGGTGGAAATTTGTTTTCTTTGTAGTGGCAGTAATTAGCGTTGTGGTGGCGGGAATGAGCGGCAGAGTGGAGGGCGCAATATCGTGCTCAACGGTGGTGTCTGATGTAACTCCGTGCCTGTCGTACGTTGCAGGGAGCGCCGCTCAGCCGACCCAGGGATGCTGTGACGGCATTAAGTCTCTCAATGACGCTGCTACAACTACGGCTGATAGGCGAGCTGCATGCAGCTGCATACAGACTGCCGCGTCGTCCAGCAACGCTAACTATGATAAGGTCGGCAAGATGCCTGGACTCTGTGGGGTTAAGCTCGGCTACAACATAACACCCTCGCTTAACTGCAGCACGTAATTTCTCAACCCTTCTATTTTCCTTCTCTCTTTGCCAGCTCTGATTTCATCCTGACTCCCGGTTGTTTTGATTTACAGGATTCCCTGAGATCTGCGCATGGTGGGTTTGTCATTAGCAAATCTTGGGTTCTATCAGAATTATGTTATCTACGTTGGAAGTTGTAGGAGATTGCTGTTTTTTTCTTGAAGGATGTGTATCTAGAGTTCCATGGTCTGCCATCTCAAAGTAAATTAGCATAGCTTGATATGAAAAAGTTTCACAATCTTTGATTAAGACTCGTTGAGTCTGACCTCAGATTGTGCTGGATTTCTTGTCGTCTCTTGTGAAATGAAATTTAGGATGCTGAAAGAAAAGAAAACTCGTTTATTCAAAAAAACATTGTTGGGTCCATGGTTCTGATTAGACATTTTTCATTGCTTTTATCCATTTCAAGCAGACATTAGATAGCTTTGAATACACAGACTGCTTGGGTTATGGTAGTCTAAATGCATTAAGGGATTGAAAATCTTGACCCAATGCCCTGCAAATAGAGTACACAATGGGAAATCTTTAACTTATTTTAAATCTGCATGGAAGCTTCTTAATTTAATTTTTGTTTAGCCCAGATTTTCTCGAAGCATTCAGCAAAACTTTTTAATTACACTTAACCTTTTCATTCCAACCAAAATTTAAATAACTACAGGTACAACTAATATTCAGCATAATTCCATGGAGTTTCCTAACGGGGCATAAGGGGATGGTTTTTTGGAGATAAGGGTCCTAAGGGTCTAAGTTTAGGGACGGTGGGGGAAAGCCGTGGAGATTGGTGAAGGTGGAATGCAAATATATATAGAATTTGAAAAAATGGTTATAAAAACATGTGGAAAGAAGAAGTATAAGAATTAAAAAGAAAGTTTGACATATGAAATAAACTTCTAAATTATAAACACATTGTATTTAACATTAACAAAGAAAATGTCAAGTTTAAAATTTATATTATAATTATTTTCAAATTTTCATATCATGAGTACAATGTTCAAAATGACAAAATAAAAATGAGTACATCACTAATGGTCTAATACTTCTAGTTATCCTAAAAGTAATTGCCAAATTCTTTATCACTAGAACTATTAGATTCTATAATCTCATGCTCCTCCAAATAAATACCAACCAGCCATGTCTATGTAGCATAATCATCAACCTATGTTGGCTTCCTTGGCTCTATATTCAATCAAACTAATGGACTATCCTTGAACATAAGTGTGTTGCGGTTAATGAGATTCTAGGAACAAGATTTTCTACCCTCATAAAGATAAGTCTATTTTTCTTAATGGAGTGGATAAAGCTATAAGTAGACCAATTCTTCTTAGCAACAGAATAAATAGAAACATAAGATAATAAATGAATGGTTCAAGAGGTAGTCAAAGAAGTAGGCCTATACATAGTCTAGAAAAAAAAAGGTTCTCATATTGTATAGTCTCTGTATCTATCATGGCCTCTTTTAAATAAACCCTAAGAGCAATAAATTTTGTCCACTTAGTACAAATGTTGCGAGAATTTTTAGAATCACTTATCTTTTGAATAGCTTTCATGAATTCTTCCTTCATCTCATCATCTTGTATAGGTATAATTTTATCATGCCTTTGCACATTATACTTTAATTTCAATGCATAAACAACCATATGCAAGAGAGTGTTTATTTTCTACCATCTATGATGAATGATTAGCTAAATATATTCATTGAAAAGTTTATAACGTGGGGTCTTTTGTCGAACAAGAGCATTCATTTGGTCAAGCACAATATCAATGCACTCAAACACCTCTCCAAGGGTAGGTACATTATCATCCCCAAATATAATCACTCTAAAGATGAGAGTAATGATGAAGATAAAAGAAATTGCATCAACCAAAAACTATTAATATTCACCCCCTCCTTCACCCTCTTCCCCTACTCTATCTTAGAATCAAGTTACTTATTCCATTATTTTGTTATAATTACTAGTTGTAATGCCACTTGGAACTCAAATATTGTCTCCAAGATAATTAAGTATGATGCATATCTAGTTTCTATATCTTTCAAGGATTTATTTTTAGAGAAGACCCTAAAGAGTGCATGTAAAGTGTGGTAGTTGCAAATAAAAATATGCACATCTCTAGAATTACTAACAACCACTTTGATTCAACTATTTTTTTTGATATCTTTGGTACATTATTCATGGTATGCACACAACAAAGAGTCCACCAACTATGAACTAATACCTTTCATTAATTAATTTCCTTCTAAATTTGCACACATGGGTTGTATTTGTCACTAATCATAACATATTTTATGCCATAACCCCCTTCATATCATCTTTAAGGATCTAGAACTGAAAATCAACATCCTTGTGATACCTTGAATAGTCAACAACCCTAAAGAAATAGGAGACCTATTTTCATGGAATCATGATATTAATGAGTAGATAATGATTTATGTCCATTTACCCATCCATGAGTATGTTGCATCCACTTGTGACATAATATATATATATATATATATATATATATATATATAATTTATATTTTAACAATATATATATATATATATATATATATATATATATATATATATATATATATATATATATATATATATATATATATATATTATTAAAATATAAATATTAGAATAGTTCTTATCTTGTCCTTAATGTAGTCTCCCTATTTGGAAAATATGATAATCCTACACTAATAACCTTTTGTATTAATAATGAGAGTGAGTCTCATGGAATTGTATACCATTTAAAAAAGATAATTTTCTAATGGCATCATCTACCTAATCCTTCACTTGTACATTAAATAATTCTACCAACAAGTTTGGAGCTTCACTAGTGACCCTACATTTTCCCTTAGCCTTTGTTGCCCCTAAACAAGATAAATTTTTAATATGTACTTATTTTGTTTGCAAAGTAGTATAAGTAGAACTCTAAAGAACCCTTTCCCTTAGTGGAAAATGTTGTAGATTTAGGTGCATTTTCCCCACTAGAACCCCATAATTTACTTATCTTAGGCCTATGTTTGATGTTTATTTCCAACTTGGTACATACACATATACCTTTATCTTAGACATAAAAGAGGTAGAAATTAACTCTAGTAATGTTACCTTGAATTCAAGTTCTTAAAAATGGCACCTCCATAAACTAGTGCCACTAAACATATTTAGAATTGACTATAACTTAGTTACAAATTATCTTAAAGGAGATTTTTAATGAAAGGGATCCTTATCATATTTTTATAGAATTTTAGAATCATAGCTAATATTTGTGCTTGCAATAGAACTAGTTGCTTCAACCCTCCCTACTCATATACTTGGATCATCAAGTGCATGATAAAATTTGAGTTCAACTTCAACTTTAAAATTTTGAGGCTCACCCACATCCTCAATCATGTTATGAGAAATCATACTCATGGTTTTTGATTATAAGAAAAAAAAGTTTTTAAGCGGCCCTAAAACCCTTTACAAGATAATTTGTTGCTTCATCATATAATAAAAAATAGGACAAGCAGCCAAAAAGTAGCAAAAAAGAAGCAAACAAATAGCCAAAAAGGGCACAAAAAGTAGAAGAAAACTAAAGATTTTTTAAAATGTTCATAGCTTCAAGATCACTATCAATAATATTCTAATTAGCATTCATAACTTCCACCACTTCCTCAACTGGAATACTAGTCTTTACATTAAGCTTTGTCTTATTGCGAGTATGAGCAAAAGGATCAATGTCTTTAGTGGTATTAAGTTGCATACCACCCACAGCTGCTAAGTATTTGGTTTTAGAACTATCACCCAACCATTTCCTTGCCTTCTTGTTTAGAAGAAACAAATCTTATCTAACTTTCCTTCCAAAATAGCAATTTTTTTCTCATAAGAATTTGTCATTTTGATCACTTCATGAACAACCATCTTGAGAGTATCAATGATCTAATTGATTTCAGTGTGGACCTTATCAATTTGAGGCTGCATAATCAGATCCTTAGAAGAGGAGGCCTCACCATCATTAGTACAAGCCGCTCTAACCCTAACAATAGTAGAATTCATCTCATGAAACACCTATTTAAAAAGATTAAATAAATAAAGGGAGTGTTCCTTAACAAGGCCAAGATAATATTCAAAATAATCTCCCTCCTAAAATTAAAACCATTTTTATCAATAGCATAATCTACATCAGATTCCTCACTGGATGAAGCATTATGAAAAGTTTCCTTCCCTTTCTGAGCAGAAATTCCTACCCCTTTATCCACATTTTGATCCAACACTTGGTTCTTCGTAAAAGACACACTTCCAACAATCCCCTGCTACACATCCCTCTCTAAAATTCCCAGAAAGGTAATCCTTTGCTTAACCTTTTTGTTTTGCACATTAAGAATATGGGAAACCCTCAGCTAGCTCCTATTGATCCTAACCTCTTTGCTCAAAAAATCCCTCACAGGCCCCTTCACCTTCTTACCACTAAAACCCTTCCTAGGAATAGAATGTTGGTTGGGCTACTCGACCTCACCCTCAACACTCATGTCATACCCATCATCCATTGAAGAAACTAGGGAAAGAGCCTTCTTTCTTTTCTTTCCATCATGCTTTCTCTTATTACCCCTCGCTTCCTTCACAATCTCAACCTCAACACCCAACTCCACAAATTCAGAGGGAGCATTGGAAAGAGGCTTTTTCCTCTTCTTATCCTCAGAATCACTAAAAGACTTTGTATCACATTCTAGAGAAGCCTTCAAACTAGGGGAGTAGTCCTCATCCTCAGAATTCTCCTTGGAACTTGTAGCATATTCAAGATTTTTTTTAACTATCAACATAGGGTTGATTTGGGAGGATAAACACCTTAACATAGTCCATTATCAACATAATAAGACCTTCATGGAGGATAAGGTTCTTAGGGTTTTGTTTGAGATCCTTAATGCTAGTTTCTAGCAAAACCAAGAGGTAATATGGAAACAACACCCACTTTTTATATCTAAAAAGATTCAATAAAACAAAATGGTGCCTTGAAATCATAGAAAAGTGACCATCCAAAGTAAAGTACCTCATTATCTCCTCCACGAAATCTCTACAAATTTCCCTTGATAAAAGAATGAAAATATCCACTACATTTCACCATTTCCAACTTCATTTTCTTATTGTGTTTGAAGAAAACATCCATTGATAGACTAGACTTGTTCTTATCTCTATAAAATTTCATCCCATCCATTGGCATACCTATAATTTCTACAATTAATTCCTTAGTGATTGCAACTTCCTTGTCTCTAAAATCCTACACCCAGTTATGCCAAGCCTCCAAGAAATCTTGGGATTTCTTCTTATCAAACCCATGCATCCTCTCCATATATGAGGTAGCTCCCCCCACTTCTAGAATCTACCATAGTCTCTCATTAGCTTTGAAAGAGTTGCAAGATTTAGGCTCCAATCTATTTCAGATTCCACCCATGGTTGCAGAATGTAAAAATCCTAGTAGAAGGAAAAATTTACAGACAATCCAGATAAACTTAGATAGCTTGCAATGGGAAATATGAAACTTCAAGGACACAAAGGCTTCCTAGCTATCCATAATCCATGTGGAATTGGAAATAAGGCAAAGAGAAATCATGAGAAAAGAGTGCCTAGTCATTCGAGCCCACATACCATACCCCCCCCCTTTCCTCTCAACAAGCTACACCTTAAAGAAGGGCTCCATGTAAGGAACACGCGATAGAAGAACATGATTAAAACATACTCCTCAACACTTTTGAGCATCTTACTGAATAATAGAGCAAGCTTCAAGGGGTAGGAGATCATGCTCACCCCACACCTTTACATCATTTACTGCATAATTGGTGAAATAATTAGCCAACCTATTGCCTTCTCAATAAACATGTGGATATGACAATGATAAAAGGATTCCACTATATTGATAGCATCATTAATTAATCCCTCCACTATCCAGGAAGGGCATTACATTTTTTTAAGATAATTAACGATATTGAGGGAGTCACCCTATAGCCAAACCTTATTAAATCCTTTTGATTGTGCAAGTTTGAACCCATGATAGGCTATAGAACTCATACTCATAGTTACATTGCAAGAAATGATAATTAAATTTATACTTTATTATAATTTTAAATTTTAAATTTAAATCATTTATAATGCAAGGGAATAAAAGATAAATACTATTTTCTTACATTAGGTCACACAAAGTGTAGAAGTAAATGATATATATATATATATATATATATATGAATACTTTCACTTAGCCTTTTTCAAGAAATTATTTTCCTTTATTCACATTCTAGGTTGTATGAACCATAGAAGCAAAGGATACACAAAATCAAAATCTTAAGTTGACAAAAAAAAAACATAAATAATAAAATATTATTCTAATGAAATAAAAAAATAAATAATAAATAATTATTCATTTGTAAAACTATGATATAACAAATTTTAACAAATTTTATCACAATATAATTGTAAACTATTAAATGAATTATTAATTTTGTTAAAAAAATAGCAATTAGTTATTAAACATGTGAAAATGGGGATGCTTTATAACCTAGGTCATAGAAAACCACCATTCTCCAATTGTCATTCAATAATGTCCTAGGAACCCTAATTGGATTGACTATCAACCTCAAAGGTGAGTCAATTCTCAACAAGGAAGACCTTGGAAGGGGGTTCTTTAAGCTTTAAGGGGTTCACCACCAAGAAAAAGCTTGGAAAAGACAAGTAAACATTCAACTCACAAAACCTAATAATTCAAGTTAAATGAAGAATGAAAATGATGAAATAATGCAATAGTAAGTTAGGATATGTGTGCCTAGGAAGTTTGGAAATATGACAAGGATTCCAGAAATGAAAAAAAGTTGTCAAAATATGCTATGGAGGACTAAGATGCCCTTACTATCTCATTAGTTCCACTGCTAATTTTAGGGGCAATTGAAAAATCTTTAAACGTTGGAACCCGATCTGAAAGAATCTTTTAAAAATACCCTCAGGAAGACTAAGACGCCCTTGCTACCATCTTAGTTCTAATCTAAATTTTTGAAATATTTGAATGTAATCCTAAGGCTTGATGTCCGCACTTCCTTCTTCTCGTATCTAAGGTCTCGAAACTTCTAGATTTGGCCTGTAGGTGAGTTTTTGTCACTATGAAAGCTTTGCAATGCAACTTTGCAACTTTGTACAAATTTTTCACTTTAAATGATCTTCAAGCCTTCAACCTAAATTTACAATCACAAACACACAAGAGAGGAAAAAATTGTTGATTTTTAGTAAATGGGGGTTTTCTTTGGTCAAACCCCTCGTTGGTAATTAAACCTTGGAATGAAATGAAATAAAGGATGGAAATGGCGAATGAATAAAATGCTATGTTGTAGCTCACCAAATGCTTGTTGTGAAATATGCTAACTTGTGTGACATGTATAGCTTGAATGTAGATCTTGAATCAAAGGAATGCTTGCTGGACATTGACTTGAATTGCTTGCTTGAATAAAAACCCTACATCACAAATGTTAGTTCAAAAACACACATGATGCAAGAAGATCTTTGATATGATACTTGAATCTTGATGGTGGCTCCAAATTCTTGATGAATTGCTCTTGAATGCTCAAATAATTGAATGCTTGGATGCTTATATTGCTTGTTAGATTGCTAGGTGTAAAAATGAGAGAAGGAACCTTGTATTTATACTTATCTATGCTTAATATCCTAAAATTACACCACAACAAGCTGGCATATAAAATCATTAATTAAAGGAGATTAAATCCTGAAAAATACCTTAAGGGGGCCTAAGATGCCCTGAGTGGTGTCTTAGTATCGAGGCATGAAACTCATGGAATAGACTCCAAAAAGAGGCCACTTTAAGGAACATTTGAAATCAGGGTCCCAAGACCTTTGGGGGACAAAGATGCCCTAGGTGGAATCTTAGTCCCAACCAAAAAATCAGGGACACATAGCCAAAATCATTAAATTATCATTTATCCTTTGATGTTTTTCAATATTAGCCAGAAAGAGATATAGTCTATTAGGCTTGTGGATGCAAAATAGGACCAATTAAGACATAAAAGAGGATAAACAAAGCAAGGCAGGCCCAAACAGGTGTGAAAATGAAAGGGTGTGCATTTTCCTACACAACATTTAGCCTCCACTTTAGTGAGAAGCTAAACTTGCTTCAAACTCACATTAAATTAGCCAACCATGCAGCCAAGAGGGGTTCCCAATGTACAAATACTAGTACGATAGGATGACAATAATCAAGAGGGTGGGAAAGCCCCTAGGATCAAGATCCTATGAAAAACCAACATAGGCACAAAGGAATGCACATGTGGATGATATATGAAGCCATAAACAAATTAGAAACATACACCATGAAAGATAGAAAAAGGAAAAAGCCAAAAAGAAAAATAAATTGGAACAGATCAAGCTTCAATTGACTATCCAATGCACTATAGATTGGGTCTAGGCTATTTTTCCAAGAGAGGCTTACAAGTGGAATACACTATCCATAATGAAAACAAAATGCACATTCACAAGGGCTAGTGAAGCTAGTTGTTCACCACATGAGCCCTAAGAGGTCCATATCAAAGTCATACCCACATGACTATGATAAGGGAAAAAAGAAAATACACATTCTCAAGGGCTAGTGAAGCTAGTTGTTCACTAGGTGAGCCCTGGGGGACCAAAAAAAATCCACACCTCCATGAATTTAATGTTTCCAAGAGAGGAAAAATGCAAGGAAATATCATGTTCTTGGAGGGAATCAAACGAATGGCACCACCAAGAAAGGAATTCATTGCAAGAAGAAAGAAAATCGCATAATGAAACATGATTGTGGATGCATGCTCCCACTTTAAAGTGGTTGCTAACACCATTGTTGTAAGAAATTGCTTGAAAGTAGAAGAAGACATGAGAGCTTACTCGAAAATACCTATGCCAAGTCATATGTTTCCAATAAGCTACGTCATGAAATTAGAAAGAAGGTATGCCCCCAAAACTCAGTAGGTCATATTTGAGCCAACTTAAGGCATGTCATCCACATCCCAAGCTTGCTCTTACATATATATCATGGAAGGCGATCAAATAGCTGAAAGAGGCAATGACAGGTTACATATGAGGGCAAGGCTACATAAATCCTTGCCCCCACTTAGTGCATGACAAGAATGAGATGAATTCTAGAGTGAAAATTAGTATCGATTAGAGGAATTAGGTTCACCCACATGAGGAAGAGCACCAAACTCCTTAAGATGTTGGATTTTATTACTCAACGCTTTACATTCATTAGTAGAATGACCATGAACTCTATGATATCCACAAAATGAAGTCTTGTATTAAAATTTATTTTGTGTTCTCGGAGGGAGGGATATAAAATGATCTTGGAGGAGTCTCAACAAGATACTCTCTTGATCAAAAGTAGAGGATGTTTCATTATTTTGAGACAAAGATATCTCTTGATTAGTATAAGATGTCATACCTACACAAGACTCTTTATAATGAGAGATTTTGTTCTCTCCTTTACTAGAGGGTGTAAAATTTATCAAATTCAAATCGTTAGTGAAAATTTTGTGTGATGATATTGACATTAAGCAAAGATTTCTTTGTTTCTTGCAAATGATAACAATCAAGACCACTAACGTCTATCAATTTTGGATGCACTATTGTAAAAGCTGGCTTAGAGGAATCCTTTGTGAGATTTTTTGCATTGAGTGAAGGCTTGTTTGATGAGTTGATTTATATGACAGGGAAATAACAAAGACCATGATTTATTTCTTGCGTGTTAGGCTCTATATGGACACAAATACCTTATTCTCTAGCACCACATCCTTTTCCACTATATCCAAGTTGTTACATCATTTCATAACCTTTTGCATAAATATTTTTAATTTCTTTAGGATTTAGTGGTTGTTGATAGTCAGTTCATCAAATTTTGTTGTATAATTTCCTTTTTCTTCTAAATTGGATGTGGTAGATCCTCTCATAGGGTCTTCTGAATTTTGTGTTGTCATTAGCGCTTTTTCTTTTCCCATTTTTGAATCTTTATTTATGAACTTGTATTCTCCCATGAATGTTGGTTTGAAGTCTAAGGAACATAAATCATCTTCTAATAGCTTTGTGATTTGTTCAATATGTTTTTCTTTGTCTTTTTGTTGCATGAGTTCTACTTGTATAGTTAGTGTCAATGTTTTCAAAGGATTATATTTACCTTTCTTAATGTTCAAGCAACTGTATGGTTCAGGATTGGCCTCAATCGTATAAAATTTGTTGTTGTAGACATATTTCATGATACGATGAAGGGTAGAGGGAACAACTTGCATCTCATGAATCCATGGTCTACCTAAAAGAAGATTATATGAAAGATCACCAAGTATAACATGGATTGGAATTTGTAATGTAACTTTGTCAAATTTAATAAGTATTGTGATCCCCCCAAGTGGTCATTTTCCCACGTTATCAAAGCCACTAATAGATAAAGAGGTGAGTTGGATTTTGGATTGATGGATACCAAGCTTATCCAAAAGGTTTTTACTTCACACATTTAAGGTTGAGCTACTATCTACAAGGGTTCATTTTATACCTGTGCTATTGTATTGAGCTATGATTATTAAAACATCATATTATTTTTGCACTTCCAAAGGAGGGAGCTCACTTTGGTGGAAAACAATGTAAGAATTTATTCCTTGAATCATTGTTGCTATGTCATTCGAGTTTGCACTAGCGGGAATGACAACTTGTTGCAAGGCTATTTGAAGCATAGTGTGATAATTAGGTGAATTTTGAATCAAGTCCCAGAGGGATATCTTTTTGGGAGTATTCTTAAGTTGTTCAACAAGATCATACTCCTTTCCACTTTGTGAAGGAAAATGCGTGGGACCTAATAAGATATGATTAGAAAATGGGAGGGATATTAAAGGTGTTTTTCTTGGTTACATATTTTCCTAGTGTTGTATGTATGAGCAATAGTATTGTAACTTAGTTATTGTGAAACATTTTTCTTAGGTGGCTCGAGGATAAGGATCCATGATTTTTTTGAACTTGTGGTTTTTGAGAGGGTGGATAAATAATAAGTTTATTCTTAGAAGAGGACTCCAAGGGGTATCTAATGTGCATAACCTTAGATGAATTGTCTTGATGTCTTAGTGAATGGGAGTCTAATGTATCTTTATCATCTTCATCTAAGGAATTATTGTCGTCAATATTCTCATTTTCTTGCACTGTGGTATCTTTCCTAGTAGGAATTTTTTTAGGAGAACTACAAACCAAATGTTCTTAACATTTAGGGATTGAATTTTCCAAAATGACTTCATCACAAGTAGGGAAATGATGAATGGAATTCTATTGTTCAATAATTTTTTCTCTAGAGGGAGAGAGGGAAATAGGATTGTTGTGACTCTCATGGCTTTGATCTGCTAACACTACATTATCTTCTTCACAACTAGGAGAGATATAATGAGAAGGATAGATGTGATCTACTTGATTGTTGGTGATTTAATTCTTATTTTCTAGGGTCTCATTCTCCTTTGCCAAAACTTTTAACCTATTAGGAGAGATTTTAGGAGAGAGGGAAACAAAAGGTTCACCAATCTCCATTATTATGTGGTGTAAAGTAACTTCATCACTAATAGGGGAAGCATAAATAGAAGGACTACTATGGTTTTCATGATTATGAATAGTTAAATGATTTTGTTCAAATAGGTCTTTCCAAAAGTTAGGGACATTAGGAAGGAGAGAGATAAGGTTATCACTTTCAATCCACATCTCCTCCTAAAAAATGTGATTTTCATGATCGTTCACAATTGTATCCTCTTTTACTAAAGCCTTGATGCAATTAGGGCAGGTGTTGAGAGATGGATTTGGGATAAGCAAAGCGGTGGCAATGATCTCATCTTCTTGCATCATACTATCCTTCCAAGGGGGAGAAGGAGAGAGACAATGAAGGCTCTCATGATCTGTAATGATTGTGTCTTCTTTCACCAAGATACCATGTTCTCTAGTAGGAGATGCATTGAGAAAAGAACAATTATGGTTTTCATGATTGTGTATGCTTGTATCTTCTTGTATTATATAATTCTCCACTGATAGGAAATGTAATATTAAGAGTTATGTCAATTGTTTGTTCCTTTTTCTCTAAGATGTTCTCATAACTATGAAGGATAGTAGAAGGATGACTAACATGTTTCTGAATGACCTGATTGTTGTACTCTAGATTAAACTCATAAGAGGAGATGTTGTACTTATGCAATACATTTTTAACCATGTCAAAGCTACATCTCTTGAATGAAAACATGCTATCATGGAAAAGTAAATAAGGTGGAATTCTATGACATAAAATGAAATGTTTAAATGAAATTTCTAGATTTGGCACAAGGTAATTTACTAATTACACTATGCAAAAACTTGAAATATGAATGTTGTAAATGCAAATATGGAATTGAGAAATACATGACATGAAGCACTTTAAGCCAGATTTAGTAAAATGCATAAAATAGAAAGTCAACTCACTACAATAGATAACCAATGGTAGCAAATAGAAGCATAGAAAATCAATTTCAAACCCTAAAAACTACAAGGTCAAAGTCAACATGGACTAAGATGCTAGTAAGGGCATCTTGGTCCTACTAGTGAGATTTCAAAATTCTTGAAATTAAAATAGAAAGAAATCAATATAGATAGGGTTTTGAGCCAGAAACCCTGAGAGAGACTAAGATGTGACGAAGTTTTTTTTAGTCCTAGGAGAGGTTTTGTTTAGAAAAACAACAAATTTTGGGTTGATAATAATGTTCCTAGGTTGCCTACTCAAGGACCTAATGCTTTGAAATAAAAATCTATGCAAATGCGAGCAAGAAAAAGTAAGTAATGACAAGTAATTCGATGCAAAGTTGAATGAATTTTTTTCAATTTTGAATGCAATACCAATGTTCCTAAATGAAATTAGGATGATTGACAATGCACTTTTTCAAAATTTCAATGAAATTATTTAATACAAGAAAGAAAAGACAAACCTATATGGACTTTCACTAATGAAAATATGAGAAACCCTAGATGCACTTTCACCAATTCAAGATGCAATGCAAGAATCAATGAAACCTAGAATTAGGGATTTAATGAACCCCAAATCAGAAAATGAATGTTCTAAAATTTTAGGTTCACCAAATTGAAACATGTGAAAATGGGGATGCTTTAAACCTAGGTCATAGAACACCACTATTTTCCAATTTTCATCAATAATGTCCTAGGAACCCTAATTAGATTGATTATATCAACCTCAAAGGTGAGTCAATTCTCAATGAGGAAGCCATAGGAGGGGTTATTTAAGGTTTAAGGGGTTCACCACCATGCAAAAGCTTGGAAAAGATAAGTAAAAATTCAACTCACAAAACCTAATAATGCAAGCTAAATGAAGAATGAAAATGATGGAATAACATAATAGTTTAAGTTAGGATATGTGTACATGGGTAGTCTGGAAATGTGACTAGGATTTCAGAAATGCAAAAAAGTTATCAAAATATGCTATGGATCACTAAGATGACCTTATTGTCTTATTAGTCCCATTGTTATTTTTTGGGGAAGATGCAAAATCTTTGGACACTCGAACTAGATCCAAAAGAATATTTAAAAAATACCCCGAGGAAGAATAAGACACCCTCGCTACTATCTTAGTCCTGATCTAAATTTATAAAATCTTTGAATGTGATCCTAAGGCTTGATGTCTACACTTCCTTCTTTTCAGATCTCAGGTCCTGAAACATCCAGATCTAGCATGTAGGTGAGTTTCCATGAAGATGACAACCTTGCAATGCAACTTTGTAACTTTGCAATTTCACACTTCAAATGACCTTCATGTATATTACAACCTAAATATGCAATCACAAACACACAAGAGAGGAAAAATTTGTTGATTTCTAGTAAATGGGGGTTTGTCTTGGTCAAACCCCTTGTTGGTAATTAAACCTTGGAATGAAATGAAATAAAGGATGGAAATGATGAATGAACAAAATTCTATGTTGCAACTCACCAAACCCTTGTTGTGAAATCTTCAAACTTGTGTGAGATGGCTACCTTGAATTTAGATCTTGGATCAAAGGAATTCTTGATGGTTATTAACTTGAATTTTTTGCTTGAATCAAAACCCTACATCACAAATTTTAGTTAAAAAAAACACATGATGCAAGAAGATATTTGGTATGATGCTTGAATCTTGATGAATTTCTCTTGAATGATTGGATGCTTAGATTGCTTGTTTGATTGCTAGGGAAAAATATTAGAGAATGAACCTTGTATTTATACTTATCTATGCTTAATATCCCAAAATTACACAACAACAAACCAACATATGAATTCATTAATTAAAGGAGGTTAAATCCCACCAAGATTTGAAATTAAATACTGAAAATACCTTAAGGGGGACTAAGACGCCCTAGGTGGCATCTTAGTCTCGAGGCATGAAACTTGAGGCATTAACTCAAGAAAAAAGGATAAACAAAGAAATGTGGACCCAAAAAAGTGTGAAAATGAAAGGGTATGCATTTTCCTACACTACAAGTTACTAAACTAAAAAATGAACGAATAAATAAAATATTTATGGAGGAATCATATCTTAAGGCTTGAATAATTATTTGAATCATTTAACTCAAAGGTGGAATGATGTCAATATTTGTACTTTCTCTTCCTCCTACCATTTTTTGAATCTTAATTCCCTCACTTGGAATCTTTCTCACTCTTATAACTTACTATTGAAACATTCAACGTTGATACTAAGAATCGAGTGTGATTTAGAATGAGTCTTAAATTCATATTCATAATTTTTTTTTATAAAATTTTAAGGTGTTTATAGGGAACATATGTGTTAATGGTTAGGTTTCATGGTATATAAATCAATAACATTCTTTTCTATTCTTAAAAAGGAAATTTCCTTCATTATACCAAGGGGGTCAGTTTTCTTCTTAAAGTATCCAAGAGACTCCTAGGAGTCCATTGGATGTAGATAAAGTATATCTTAAAGTCTTAAGTGTCCCCAAATGATAAGGACATCCAAGATGTTTCCCCTCCTTGAGGTAGGACTATAAAAAATTGCTAACTCTTGAGTGATGGTTGTGGGATGGTGGGGGATGATTCCTTACATGTTCTTCCATATTTAACCATGTCAAAATAGGGGTGATCCCATAATAGTGGTTTACAATTTTTGGCCAAACTGGACACTGAAATTATTATTTTTAACTAAATCTTCACATTCGGGAACCTATAGCGGCTAAACTGTGAGGAATTTGAAGATGGTGCAAACTAGAGTCTCATCAAATTTTGTCTGTAGATTCTAAAAATATTTTTTTCAAAATTTTTGGAATCAAATTGCACTTCCTTTTCCATCTCCCATGAAAATAGATTTTTCAGAAAACAACATTTTAAAAAGTGATGCACACCGTATAACACATAACTTTTTTCCATGAAGGATAAAATTCTAATTCTTTCAAATTTAGATTTTAACTCTAATATCTAGTGCTTCCACTTGGTTAGATAGTTTTATTGAATATTTTTCCTTAATCAAGTTTCAAAGTCAAACAAATTACAATTAGGACACAAGCAGTATAACGCTTAACTTGTATATGTCGTACATTTTATTTTTTGTTGGATCAAGGACTTCAATATCTGTGCACTCATATTTTAATTTTTTTTTTATAATCTTCTATTTTTCCACATGTGAAGAACAAATAAATTTATTTTCAATGAAAAACCTATGTTTAATAAAACTTAGAAAAACCAAAACATATTAAAATTATATTCATTGGATAGCTTGTTCTGAGGAATACCATAATCATTTGAAATAAATTTTAAATGAATTCATTTGATCCCCCAAAATCTAAATCAAAAGTGATTTTTTATCAGCATTTTGATAGGTGTAAAGAAGATGCATTTATAGGTATGGTTTAAAACTAGTGAGGTTCTATCCAAGGGGGTTTGATCAAGCCCTCTTCAATTGGAATCCTTAAAATGGAACTTTTTAAGGCTTAAATCATTATATTTTCTAAAAATATGTGATTTCAGCTAAAATTCGTTCCTCTCAGGAATTGTAAACCACTATTATGATAGCACCAATAGCAGAGTATGGAAAGACATGTCCTATTGAAACTATCATTTTCATCTAGTTTAAATGACATGTCTATACAATGATAATTTGAGATATTTAAGTTAGAGGAAAATATAACTCAAAAAAATCAACAATACAATCAAATTGGAATTTAAATAAACCCTAAATTTTGTGTCCATCAATATTCATTAAAATGGCATATAATATTAAAATCCTTCAAGTTACATTAAGTGATATACATATTCCTTTAATAAAAAACACATATATTTGATTTAAATGAAACCAAGCCATAAAAATTATCTCAGCCATAAGTACTTGGAAAAAAATTGTATATTGTTTGTTGGAATGTAAAGAACAATAGTGGTCTTATGATGTGTTTAAAATTAAAAATTTTCAAGAAGCATCTTTAACTTTACAAAAATATCTTCAAGTAATAAAAATAACATTTACAAATGAGAAACATCCTTGAGATCTTAGTTGTTTCAATTTATTATATAGGTGGGATTATTGATGATTAGATTTACACTTTCCTTTAAACCTACACCAACAATGGGAAATCTCACAAATGTGGAACATAGTTTGCAATATTAATTCTAAGATTTTAAAAGTCATCTATATGTAATATCCTTTATGAATTTTAAGCTTGTGGAAGGAATGATAAAGAAAATGACTATTCAAAACTACACTAAGTTAATACACTAAATGAGATTTTCTATGAATAATGAACATAGTATTATTTTTTTTATTTTTTATTTTTTTTTCAATGAACATAGTATTATTATTTTTTAGTATAATATTCAATTATTTCATTAAAGAGGAGAAAATTTATGATTTTAGACTATTTATGAATATTATTTATCAAGAAAAATAGATAAAGTAATTATTCATAACAAATAAGATAAAAATTAAGACATATATGCAATCATACAATATCACATTCTCTTCATTATAAAATTGAGAACAAAATATTAAAGGCATAAATTTGACAATAATACAACATTTGTTCAATTATGACAAGAACCAATTAAGGCCTAAAATTTATATTGATTTCCTTCTCTACCTTCAGCCAAAAAATTTCTTGTCCAAAAGCATCCTTTCATACATCTATATTTATACACTCTTATGATTATCCACTTGACATACTCTAGTGACGGTGATGAAGAACCTCCTAATAAGAATGTGTTTCAACCAACTTGCAGAGAAGGCATTTTGGATTTACCCCATTTAGATTAGGATAAAGGAGATGAAGGAGAGGAAGATGACTTAGGTAATATTAATATTTGTTCTTCCTCCTAATCTCATCAGTCATCACTTAGTAGGGAGGTAAAATAACCTTAAAAACATATATCTTCTTGACTTTCGTCATAGGATATATAGACAAATAATCCTACAAATAGGATACTAGTTGACTCCTCTAGTTCCAAGGAAACCAACATTCTTGTTACTCCTATTTGGTTTGAGGATAATCTATCAAGAAAGAGGAAGGTGATGCAACTACATCTTTCAAAGAAAGATATGGTGGGACAATTCCTTCAAAGGACCCCACAGCCTAAGAAATTGAAAACCACTGCTTGGCTAATTGATGATGTTGGATCAGGAAATTATGTATGGAAGTTGTACATCCCACTACACAAAAGGAGATAACTCAAGCAAGTCCAAGTGACTTCGCTATTAAATGAATTAACCTAGGACCCCCTACAAGGGATGAAGATGTGCACAAATTTTAGGTGTTTATAGAAATAATGGTTGAACAGTCCAAGAAGGATAAAGAAAGAAAAGATGAGTTGAAGAGGAAAATCGAAGTCTTGATTGAATGTTTGAAATAAATTTTGATCTTCCTCCTCAACCAATATCCCAATTTGAGTCATCCTCTGAACCCCTAGACGTAATACGAAGAGTTGCAAGAACTTCAAAAAATCTATTGAGGAATGGAGTGGAAGGTTAATCAGAAGAGATAATCATATTATTTCTAAAACTCATAAATGTCTCCAAAAGGTGGATGCCTAAAGATCAAAAGTCTAAGAGGAGACTATCACTATTGAAGAAGAGGAAAGGGTATAGAATTAGTATGCAAATGAAATAAAAGTGATGATAGGCTTTGGTATGGAAAATTTAGCCACAAAGAAAATAATACCCAACACTGCTAATGCTCGCTACATGATTTGGAATAAAAGTATGGAATAAAAATTATAGGTCACAAGACAAGGCTTACAAAAGCTTCAGGAGGGGCCAAATTGAATGCAATGCAATCTTAGAGATTCATAAGAATATTGTTTCCCTCAAATTGCAACCTAACAAGGGAGGAAATGGGAATAATGAGAATATTAAAAACTTGGAGAATGACTTCCAGAAGCTAGTTGATGGAATTTTCAGCTCCCAATATTTTATGTTGAACATCTAGAAGGAAATTCAATAAGTTGGACCTCATCCTATCTCAAGAAACGGAGCTCATGAAGACTGATGACTTGAGAATTGAAGTCATTTGAGATAGCCAACTAGTGTGGAGGTTATGAATGGGAACATAACCATTTCACACCATAAGGAGCTTCTACCAGTCACAAAGTCTTTCCAAGACTTGTGGAAATGACTTGCTACATCTACATAATCCAAAAGTGAAGCACCACCATCTTGATTTTTAGTTGCTTTTAATTCTTGAAAAGAATTTCAATTCTAATTAGTTAGAGAAAGGAAAGAAGCACTTACTCATCTACTTTGTATGTATGCTTATTTTTAAACTAAGACTCTGTAGACATCATTAGAAAAGACCTAATATTATACTGCTACTTTGAATGCAATTTTGTTGTGAATTAAAATCTCTATTTTTCTATGTGTATCTAATTAACAGAGATGTTTGATAATTTCTTAAATTTGTGTGTTTAGGTATATCTTGATGTTTATACTTTTCCTATGCATGGGTGCATGCATCTATCTTTGTAGAAGATTTCATTTTACAAGTAATATTGGGTTTATATTTTTTTTCTTTCATCTTAAGCAAATTGGTCTTTGTGCCAATAATCTCATAATATGTTTTACGTGAACTGGTATTTGTGCCAGGGTATGCGTAGGATCAACATGGAAAAAACAAGGCCTTAAGTGGCAAAAAATTCAGAAAAATCAGAGTAAGGCAACTTGATGTAAAAAATTGAATAAGTTATCTATATTATTTCAAAAATATGTAAGAATAGAATCTATAGAAAATTGAATGTTGTTTCTAAACTACTAGGTTTATTTAAAAGAAAAAAAATCTATTTAGTGAAAATTTGAAATTTCAATGCAGTAGTGCTTAAATTTTAGGGAAAAAATAAGTAGGTGTCTGTCTAACCACCCTAACCACAATAAAATGATAATATTTTTTTATAAGATTTTAGACATGAGTAGAGGACTCATGTCTAGATATGATACATATTTTTTTGGAATTTTTTCCAAGTAAATAATTAATTAGAATTTTTTATTACAACTTTTTAAAAATATAAAAACTTGTATGTCTGACCACCTTAATTTGGTAAAAACTTCATGAAATTCAAATTTTCTTTTTAATCCTATAGTATGTGAAGCATAGAATGTGATGCATGTTTTGGATTCAAAAATGTGATATTGTTTGAAAGCTATAGATGTTTTTCAATTAGCCTATCAATCAACACTTGGTCATAATTCAAATAGAAAATGAATAATAATTATTTATTAAATTCAAAGTAAAGTATAATTTATATTGGTGGAAGCTAAGAATATCCTTTAAAACCCTTTCATTTGATCAATTTTGGGTAAAAAAAAAAGTCGTCAGCCACATACCCTACAAATACCCATCATATTGCCACTTTTTGGTCCATCATGATCCTGCACATACCTGCCAGTATCTTTATAATATATTTCATTCAAACTATTCTTTGTGAAAATATCTTTATAATTTGTTACATGTGAACTAGTCTTTGTGCTAGTATCTTTATCGACTTTTCCAGTACACTTGATATTAGGAATCTTTCTTGTATTGTGTTTTTCCTTTCCTACTTTTGGGTTAAAAGAATACATGTGTTTATTTATTTATAGTTAAAATTCATTGCATATTGAGGGATTTGTACCTCCAAAATTCAAAGGAAAGTCACAAATGAAATTGTGAACTTTCTAGAGTTGTTGGAGACAATCGGATCTTTTGAGCAAAAGTTGACATTTCTCAAGGTGCCCAATCTGTTAGCCAATAGATTTTTGGAGACTGCACTAGGGTTCAAAGGTTTGAGATAATATTTTAGTTTCATTATCCAAGTTATACATAATGAAAATCTTAAGCTCATCCTTGATTCCTCAATATTTACTAGGGGAGAAAGAAATGAGAGTATTTTGGATCCAATTTTTGCAAACAAGTAACTTCTCTTACATTATTCCTTCTTGAAGAAGGGATAGGGTTAGAATTATACCTACTTCTCCAAGTAGAACACCCTCAAACTATTTTACTTCCAAAGCCTTAGTGTTACATTGAACTATTCTTTCGGTACTTGTAAAATTTACTCACAATATGGATAATCAACCGCTTATTCCATAGGGGGATGCTATTGTTCCTTTGATTATGGGAAACGACTTGCATGAATTTCCCAAGGGCTCTTCCAAAATCTTACCCAAGTTTAGGGGTGATGGGAATACTTCACTCAAGGAGCATATTGATGCCTTCTTTGTAGCCTACTGCATGCTTGGGGTACAAGAAGAAGATGTGGCAATTAGGATTTATGCAGAATACATGGTGGATGTTATGGTGAAATGGTTCTACAAATTGCTCCATGGTTCAATCAATAATTGGGAAACTATGATGATTAAATTTGAATCTAAATTGAGAAATGTAGATGATGATCTTTCATTAGTAGCATAGGTAACGCAAATGAAGAAAGAGGCAAGTGAAGCTGTGAGAGAATTTGTTGTAAAGTTTAATAGATTGGTATCTCAAGTCAATCCTACTAGGAGACCCTCCAAAGAGATACAAAATTGTTTCTTCATCAATGCACAACACCTAGATATTGGTTTGTTTCTGAACTGACAACTAGTGAATACTTTGGAGGCTATGTTAACACTTGCTATTGACTTAGAAGATGATTTTATCACAATTGGGTAGTGGAAAAGAGAAATGCATACAAATAAGTTGCAACCAGATACTTCATCAAATCATATGATTTAGAGACTGGTGAATGACATTATTTCTCTCAAAAGAAAATTACCTAAAAGCAATCAACCTTATCAAGACTTCTCAAAAAAGATGAATTACTAGCCAAGCAATAAGACCCTACCTTTGGCTCTAACCCAATAGAGGTTGGAAATAGAAGCTCCTCTAGGAGAAAATATGAAGAATATGTGTGATTTCCACCTCACTTTTGACCATGATGGATCAGAATGTCTTGAAATGAATATATTCATGCAAATGGCCACTATGAAGGAGGTCATTGAAGATGTTATTGAAGAAGGTAATCCTTCCAATCAATATGGTGACTTTGTGAATGGGTACCTCAAGTTTGAACTTGATGATAGAGGAAAAGATGTATACATCACTCTAGATGAGCCTACCTATATCATTATCACATGAGGAAAACAAAGCACTAATAAAAAAGGTACTCATAACTCTCCTAAAGCTTTACTTACTAGAGCTAGTACCAGTTAAAAAAGTGAAAATTTGTCCCACACAATTATATAATATTCTTCTAAATATTTAAATGTGTGATCCACTAAAAATTATTTTGGATCTTTTGATATTGTTGAATTATAAAATAAATCTAAAGTGCAAATCTCACAAGAAAAATACTTTCGTATAAATGCTAAGGAATTGGGTACACTAATTGAGTTTGTTAAACCAGGCCAATCTAAGTCCCATGTTGGCTTAGATGAACATGTGATTAGTTCTCAAAAATCAACTGATAATGTGTCATCCAATTGTAAAATGTTTTCATCATACATCTTTGAGGATAAATCCAACCCTTTCCATGTGTCATTTTTTGCGAATGGGTTCAAATTGAATAATTGTATTATTGAATTTGGTGCCTCTGATAATGTTATGCATACACAAATTACTCGGGATTTGGGATTGAACTTAACTAAGACATTTTGGGAATGTTATTCCATGGATTCCAAACAAGTTCCCTTAATTAGGAAAATTAAAGATGCACAAATTGCACTTGCAACTCATCTGAAAAAATGTCTTAAGCAAGTTGTGCATGTTTTGCACACACACCTTGCCGTGGGCAGAGACCCCCTCTTTTTGCTCCTGACAGGCTACTTTGCTCCTATCTTGTTTTGCATGCCTCTTTTTCCAAGCCCAAATTTGTCATGAGCTTTCAAATGATGAAATCCCCCTAACCAAATTCACCTACTTGGGGTATTCAAATCTGAGGAGAAACAAAGTCCCCCATCCCTTTACTGCCTTTTGTCTTGTTCCTGCTGGCTTGGTCCTTAATCACTCTATTCACTTTTTTTCTTTATTTTTTACTTTGGGGACAACTTTCTCGTGGATTTGGGATGTTTTTGTGGTGCCTAAGTGAACTACCAAAGTTTCGTCAACATTTCGTTAAGTTTTGGTGGTTTTCGGGACTTTGTCCCTTCGTGGCCATTTTGAACATTCGTGGAGCCTCAATGACCCTACCTTCGAAACCTGGCCTCTCTGTGGACGTTTTTGGGACTTCGTCCCTGTGTGAATGTTTTGAACATCCCTGGAGCCTCAATGACCCAACCTCTAGAACCTAGCCCCTCTGTGGTCGTTTCTAGGACTCCATCCCTCCGTGGCCATTTTGAACATCCATGGAGGCTCAACAACCCGACCTCTAGAACCCAACCCCTTCGTGGCTGTTTTGAACATTCGTGGAGCCCTAACTACCCGGCCTCCGGAACTCAACCCTTCCATGGGCATTTCTGGGACTCCGCCCCTCCATGGGCATTTCTGGGACTCCACCCCTCCATCACCATCCGGGACTTTCCTTTCGGGCCACCATGTGCTCATTGCCTTTTCAAGAGGGCGGTGACCCTCTAACTTTCCCCTTCCAAGATTTTGTTTTTTCAAATGGGTCCAATCTTGAGGAATTTTTTCTGGGCACTCTTCCTTCCCCTTTTCCCATGCTCTATAATTGAAAAATATCAGTTTTTCTATGTTTTGTCAGGTCTGAAAACTTCCCTTCCGGTTTGTTGTCACTCATTCGTTGCTTACCCCCTTTGGCCCGTCTTAATGTTTATGGTGCAAATGAGCTCCAAATATGAATATTATGATCTTTTCATGATGCATGGATGGATCTAACAAGGATTTTGTAAGATTTGACTAATTTTTTCCTTGATTTATGTATGAAAGCACTTACGACACTTCATGTATGCAGGATTCAAGAAGCCTACCCTGGGTCCGTCGAGGAGACTGATTGAGAAAGTTGAACAAGGAAAAGCACATCACTCCTGTCACCATTCATTTCAAGTTCACCTTTCCCCCTAGCACCCACCAACAGGGTCAACATTAGAAGAAGACATGTGCTAAGAAAGTCAATGAAAAAATTGCGAGGGGGCGGCCTTGAAGAAGGCATGAGGGAGTTGTCCTACTTTTCACTAGATGATGATGACCTATCCCCTGAATCAGGGGCAACCAATCCATTCATGTCAATCATCGACGGGTTTGTTTGATCCAAGGAAGAACACTACAAACAAATCAAGTAAGAAGGAAACTTTCAAGTAGTTTCAACTACAGTAAAAGGAAAATCAACTAAATGACGAAATTGCTATAGCACCTGAGCACTAGATGAAAAAATAGGAAAATGACAAAGATGTATTTTAAAATTGTTGGATAATGGGGGTAGGTGAAACCCTAATGTAATCAAATCTAGGTCACTCATTGTGAATTAATCCTAGCCATTCATTTGGGCATTGTAAAACTATAAATAGGGGCTTGCCCCTCATTTGTAAGGGTTGTAGAACTGATGTAAAGACATTCAACATCAATAGAAAGCAACATTGCATGTTTTATGGGTGTTCCTTTTGAGTTTCCTCTTTATGTATGCATGGTTCAACTTCCCTATTAGTCTAGGTGTTAGTTTCTTGAATGAAAGTGGTGATGGTGATTGTTGTTTCAGTATTTGATGGATTTCCAACTCATACTTTTTGTGGTTCATTGATGATGATTCACTTTGCAAAGCTAGTCTGAACTCTTTACTTTATCGCTGCAACTTAGTTCAATTACATGTGCATGATGTGTGTGTGTAATTTGAAAATATATAGTCCTTAGAAGATTGCACTAGTTTTGTGTAGCTTTAGGTTTTCTTGGTCAAGCAAATCTTAGTTTTAGGGAGTTTTTCTATTGTAGCAGCCACCATGATCACTGTTCATTCGTAGTTTCATGTCTAGGAACTTCCTCTCTCCCCTGTCCTTTTTACCTTTTTGTCATAGTGACCTTAGGAAAGGTTCACTGCATATTGTAAAGCTAAATCCAATGAGAAAAATGGAGTTCAAGACTACTGTTTGAACCTACAGTAAACACACAACGACTCTCCCATCTTAAGAACTTCATTTGCAGATCCAACTTCCCCACTTTGTAACTCATCCGTAATTCTACCTTGTCATTCCAGTAAATCACATAAATCAAATGATATATTCCAACCACCATCAAGACCTAACATTAGAGACCTTGGGATAGTGTTCTACAATCTAATTGTGGAAGATTGTCTTTCAAGAGAGATAGTGCACCTAGGCACTGCCTGTGTTGAGAAGTGCATAAAAAACACATCAACATAACTGGCACTAGAAGGAGGCAATGCCATGTTGAGGCTACAAAGCTAAAAATTTGAAGTCGAAGAGAGCACTTTCAAGAAGAAATTTGAGATAGGGAGATCTCTTTTAATGCTAAAAATTAAAAAATTCTGAAGGCAAGTAGAAGCTGAGTCAAAATGGAGCAGCATGCACAAATTGACATCACTCAGTTGCATGCAGATTTGAACAAGAGACTAAATAAGTCATTGCAGAAATTCGTGTTGGCGGATAGATGTTGGATCCATCACACTTGCAGGCATAACGAATTGGGGTGTCTCACTTTTATGAGCAGGATTGAAAGAGTATTGCAAAGAGAAATTCCCTTTTGGGAAATATACTAACCTTTAGCTCCTGTAGAACTAGAGGAAGAGTTGACAACCATGGCAGCCAAGGCATTGAAGGAGTTGATCTAGGAACATTTGAGCAGGAAAGACGAACCAAGATTGGAGGAAATATTGATGTCTAGTTGGTGCAGATTTTACAATGCACCCCACATCGAATTCACTTGCTCGTCATGCACAAAAATCATCGCTCAAGCCAAGGGTTGTTTAGAAAAGTTGGAGCAGCCAACTCCCAATGAAGAGATGTTATCCCAGGAGGAAAAAGAGTTGTAAACATCCAGAGGACAACAACATAAGGATGAAACAAGAAATTTGATACAAGCTAATATTGGAGCAACAAACATTGAAGTTGAAAACCGAGAGGAAGAAGTAGATTTCACTAGGACATCAAGGTGCCTTGGTGAAAATCTTGTTGAAACTAATTTAGAAGGCCTTCCCTCCACCAATTGAAGGCAATCCTCCACTCTAGAAGAAGAGAAATTGGTAGGTGATGATCAACCAATGTAGTCTACAACTGCGGATGTTAGGACAACCAACTCAAATGCTAAAAATCAGAAAGAGGAAAAGGAAGACAATCTTGTAAAAATAGAAAATGATGATGAAGATATAAGTGAAATCAAATTGGAAGACTTCTCCTTCATCAATGACAACAATTGAGAATCTAAAAATGAAATTTTGGAGTGGGAACAACCACTCGCCAGGACTGTCTACCATCAAGCTTCTTTTTCAAGCGATGATGACGACCCAGTAGCAGAAAGATATGGTCAGCTCATCTCCATATTAGCAAAGGATTGGTCTGAACTAAGATGTTAGGTGGACTTGGAGGTGTTGTTGCTACCAAATTGGTGTAGACTTCATGATTCATAGCACTTGAAGTTCACATGCGGAATATGCAAAGAGGCTATCAAACAAGTTAGAGGACATGTGGAGCAGCCAAGTGCCCAACCTCCTCTACTTGTTGCTCGGATCAAAGTAGAAGACCAGGAGTCAGAGCCAAGTGACAACTCAGTTCAAGGTGGTCCTCAAGAGGATTTTGGGATAGTAATAGAAGAAGGGCAACAATAAAGTCTCAGACTTCTGAGTGATGAATTAGATCAAACAGGAATGTTGTCCACCAATCATCAAGAATTTCCTCTCAAAGAGCATTTGCACACCATGAACGATAGGCTTTTTTGCTAAGGCCTTAGAGGGAAATTGTGTAGTAGAATTTGGTCCACTTGATGAGGTGCCATCAATTGATGACTTCTTTCCATTGGTAGTTTCACTAGGGAGGTATGCTCATGCCGAGGAAGAGCACATCCCAGAAGACGGTGGCGATGAATACATACTCCTTGAGCCCCTGAATAGTGATGCACTAGAGTTTCTAGATTAGGAGAGGAGGTCCTTCTCCATTTATAGCGATAGTGAGCAAGAGGAAATAGGTGAACGTCATGATGAGATGAATGAAAAAAAAAGGGAAGAAGACAAAGGTGGGGGTGTTTTGATGGCTTCCAACAAGTATAACAGAATTGATCAACTACAAGACACAACTAGAAGTCCTTCCACCATGAACATTGTTGATCCTCCTTCATATTTAGGGAGTTGTAATAGGATAGATGCATACATGTCATTATCCCATGACATTGAACATCATAAAAAGGAGGTTGATACTTGGGGAAGGAGATGAGACAACATGCTACCCCTTGAGGATAGCAACCAAGTGGATCCCAATTTTGCAGATGATCAATGTGGAGAAGTATTTCTTTTTGAAGAACTGCCAACCGGGGTTGTAGGTCCCATTGGTAGATTGGAAGAGTTGTTTGCTACCCCATCCTCCCAACCTTATACAAGCTTAATTTCTGAAGTGCTGCACCCTCCACCACACTCGCCCAAGGCTCCCAATGCACCTATCGACGACGTAGTGCTCATTCTCGACAGCCAAATGATGCCACCTTTGTGTAACGACATCCAAGTTCTATCCTTCCTTGCCTTTATTATCTCTCATAACTACACTTATTATTTTGATTATGGGAATGAGGGAAAACAAACATGTTTATGGATTAACCATGGGTTCAACGAGCCTCCTCAATTGCTGATTTTTCATGATGATGTGATTGAACTTGAGTGCTACAACATTGAATTTCTATTTTTAGAATATAAAGATAAATTTGCATGGTTAAGAACGATAATGATTTCCCTTTTGCTTGTGCATGCATTAAAAAATCCAATGAATGTTAATGTCAACTCGCCCTACCAGAACATAGTGCTTTGTAAATATCTTTGTACATAGCCCGTTTTGAGTAGTATAGGTTTCCTGTAAATACTCTGCTTTCCTAGTTTCCTTAGGTTAGTTGGTGTGATGTAGGTTGTTTTCTTTTTGTTTGCTTTTGTTTTTTTGTTGTTTTGCTCAAGGTCCCTCTGCCTTTAGCTGGGCACATATGTGCTCACAACAACCATACTTATCAAATGGGGTTGTTCTACATATTTCTTTGTCAAACTCTAATCAAGTCTTTTGATTGGATGGTGAAGGTCTTATGTTAGTGTCAAGTGATCTGGGTGTTTGATTCAAAGAGGATAAGTTGTTGGTTTAGTCTAACTCTGACATATTCTGAAATCTTATAGCTCTTACACATCTAGAGAATCTGACGGTCACTGTAGGGCCTTTTGTGAATTCTAGTCAAGTGAAAAATCTAAAATTTTGCTCCAATGCCACTGTGATTCTTAGCCCTGAGCGCGAGCTTCAATGCTTGTGGGTTGAAATAAAAGAGCTGAAAAGAGAAAACAAAGAAAGTATATACACTTGAAAATGGTCATTGCATTCAATTAATTAAATACAACCTATTTGGTTAATGCTTTGACTACATATAAATAAGGTCTTACTTTATTTATATTGTTCACTTTCCTTTTAATTCTCCTAATTCACATTCTTCTAAATTAAATAAACAAAAAACCCTAAACATGTTTATTTAATTAATCTTCCCTAATTTTGATTAAGAATTAGAGCACATTTCTATGGGTATGTGAAGGATCATGATGGGCCAAAAAATGGCAATATGATGGGTATGTGGTTGATGACTTTTTTTTACCCAAAATTGATGAAACAAAAAAGGGTTTTTAAAGGAGATTCTCAGCTTTCCACCAATATAAATTATGCTTTACTTTGAATTTAATAAGTAATTATTATTCATTTTCTATTCAAATTATGACTACAGTCTTGATCGATAGACTGATTGAAAAATATCTATAGCTTTCAAACGATATCAATTGTTTTGAATCCAAAATATGCGTCACATTCTATGCTTCACATACTATAAGATTAAAAAAATAAAAATTTGAATTTCATGAAGTTTTGACCAAGTTAAGGTGGTTAGACATACGAGTTTTTTATATTTTTTAAAAGTTGTAATGAAAATTCATAATTAATTATTTACTTGGAAACAAATTACAAAAAAAATGCATCACATCGGGACATGAGTCCTCTACTTATATCTAAAATCTTATAAAAAAATATTATCATTTTATTGTGGTTAGGGTGGTCAGACAAACACCTACTTCTTATTTTTTCCCTAAAATTTAAGTACTATTGCATTGAAATTTCAAATTTTCACCAAAAATATATATATATATTTTAAACAAACCTAGCAGTTTAGAAATTACATTCAATTTGCTACAAATTCTATTGTTACATATTTTTGAAATAATATAGATAACTTATTCAAATTTTTAAGTCAAGTTTCCTAACTCTGATTTTTCTGATTTTTTTGCCACTTAAGGGCCTGTTTTTTCCATGATAATCCTGCACATACCCCTACAACTTTTTTATGTGCCACCTCATAAAGGTCACATGAAAATAAATAAGCCTAATTATTAATTAGAATTTTACTCACACACTTCCACCAATAAGAAAAAGCACATGGCTTTATTCCCTCACGCACTTCCACCAATAAGAAAAAGAACATAGCTTTATTCCCCCACACTTCCAACAAATTTGGAGCACATGGGTCTTTGTTTCACACACTTGGAATCTCATACATTTGGCATGCACTTCCAATTGGTCAAGGGGATTATCTTCATACACGTAACATTTTTTCCTTGGTCAAGGGGACATTTCTTCTAAATTAAATAAACAAAAAACCCTAAACATGTTTATTTAATTAATCTTCCCTAATCCTGATTAAGAATTAGAGCACATTTCTACAAATTTTTTATGTGCCACCTCATAAATTTCACATGAAAATAAATAATCCTAATTATTAATTAGAATTATCCTCACACACTTCCACCAATAAGAAAAATCACATGGCTTTATTCCCCCACACTTCCAACAAATTTGGAGCACATGCGTCTTTGTTTCACACACTTGGAATCTCATACATTTGGCATGCTTCCAATTGGTCAAGGGGATTCTCTTCACACACATGGCATGTTGTCCTTGGTCAAGGGGACAACATCCTGATTCCTTTCATCTCCACCATCTATCTTGTCTCCTTTGAATCTGAACTGTTGATAGGTGCCACCTCACAAAATGATTGCAAAACTCTATAAATACACCCCTTATACTTTGCATTATCATCCACCTTTTGAGTAATGTTATAATGCTATTTTTAAATACAAATTGGAATAGTGTTATAATGCCATTTTCCATCCACACTTTGAGGATTGTTACCATGCAAGTTTTTCATAGGAGCTTGGAGCTTTTATGGAGTCTTATACTTAGCTTGCATATCATATGTTACTTTGCATTCTCATCTTAGATTAATTAGTTGCTTCATATTTACATTTTATCATCTCCATTGCATCATAGTTACATTTTAGGTTAGTTTGTTTTATCTTTGCATTTGAGCATATGCATAATCATAGATAGCTCATGATAGTTGCATATCATCTCACTCATCTCCACTTGTTCATCCATCACCAACATCATCCTTCATTTATCGTGGCATTCATCATCAATTCCATCATCTTGTTTCATTTAAGAGAATACCATTAATCCTTCCACCACACATTTGCACATATAAATCATCTTAGCTTGCATATTAAGCATAAAATCTCATTTTCTAGGTAGTCATTTTAACAACCTTTGTGCTCATAGAAATCTGAGGGCCAAACAGTTTAATGAATCCCTAGAATTAGAGAACAATGATATGTATTTGAAAACTTTGATTGTATTATGAAATAGATTAGTTTTACTTTCTTCAAACTTTGAATGTAAATTGTTTCATTAAGGTTTGTGTTGACATTAAAATAACTAACTCACTCTACACATTTCGACACACGCATAGAAAGAAAGAAAAAATTAAAAATTAAAAGAAAGAGAAAATTCAACTTTTTAGGGGTATCTGAGCAACTCTACTAGGGCTATGGATGCCCGATTGGCAATAGAGAAATGTTCAGGAGAATCATAGCAACAACCTCGTCAGGGCTATGGATGCCTGACTGGTAGCGAGACAATGTCTCAGATGCTTTTGGAGTTAGAATAAACTATGTAGCTTCACTTGATGGAGCTTGGGTTCCTGTAGCAACCGAAGGATGGGAATTAACACAATTGCACACACTTGGATTTTAGCATACTAAAGGTTGGGTTGGCTAGTGCTTTTGATCCTTTAGTTGGGTGTCTGGTTTGTTTTCCCTAGTGTGAAGGTCGAAACAAGAGATTCTGGGTTTGTGATTCCATTTTTTCATCAAAATGCTCTAGAGCATTTCCCTAGCAAGTACCATTTGTTGTGCATGTTTTGCACACATGCCCCATGTCCATGGGCAGGGACCCCCTCTTTTCACTCCTGACAGGTTGCTTTGCTCCTATCTTGTTTTGTGTGCCCCATTTTCCAAGCCCAAATTGGTCATGTGCCTTCAAAATGATTAATCCCCCTAACCAAACTCACCTACTTGGGGTATTCAAATCTAGGGAGAAACAAAGTCCCCCGTCCCTTTCCTGCCTTTTGTCTTGTTCCTGCTAGCTTGGTCCCTAATCGCTTGATTCACTTTTTTCTATATTTTTGACTTTGGGGACAACTTTCTAGTAGATTTGGGAGGTTTTTGTGGTGCCTAAGTGAAATTCCAAGGTTTAGTCAATGTTTCATTAAGTTTTGGTGGTTTTTGAGACTCTGTGGCCATTTTGAACATCCATGGAGCCCCGACAACCCAGCCTCCAAAACTCGACCCCTCCATGGCCATTTTGAACATCCGTGGAGCCCCAACAACCCGGCCTCTGGAACCTGGCCCCTCCATGGTCATTTTTGGGATTATGTCCCTCTGTGGCCATTTTGAACATCTGTGGAGCCTCGGCGACCCAATCTCCAGAACCCGGCCCCTCCGTGGCCATTTTCAGGACTCCATCCCTCTGTGGTTGTTTTGAACATCTGTGGAGCCCCAACGACCTGGCCTCCAGAACCAGACCCCTCCGTGGCCGTTTTGAACATCCATGGAGCCCTAGCAACTTGACCTCCTAAACCTGGCCCCTCCATGGTTGTTTCTAGGACTCCACCCCTCCGTCGCCGTCCAGGACTTTCCTTCCACGCCACCATGTGCTCATTTCCTTTTCAAGAGGGAGGTGACCCTCCGACTTTCCCCTTCCAAGCTTCCACTTTTTTCAAATGGGTCCAATCTTGAGGAAGTTTTTCTAGGCACTCTTCCTTCCCCTTTTTCGATGTGCTATAATTGAAGAATCTCGATTTTGCTATGTTTTGTGAGGTCTAGGAACTTCCCTTCTAGGTTGTTGTCCCTCATTCGCTACCCACCCCTTAGGCCCACATTAATGTTTATGGTTCAAATGAGCTCCAAATATGAATATTATGATCTTTTCATGATGCATGGATGGATCTAACAAGGATTTTGCAAGAATTGACTAAAGTTTTCCTTGATTTTTGTATGAAATCACTTATGACACTTCATGTATGCATGATTCAAGAAGCCTACTATGGATCCGTCGAGGAGACCCATGGAGAAAGTTGAACAAGGAAAAGCGCATCACTCCTTTCACCATTAATTTTATGCTTGCCTCTCCCCCTAACACCCACCAACAAGGTCAACATTAGAAGAAGGCATGTGCTAAGGAAGTCAATGACAAAAATGCAAGGGGGTGGCCTTGAAGAAGGCATGAGGGAGATGTCCTACTTTTCACAAGTTGATGACGACCTATCCCCTAAATCAGGGGCAACCAATCCATTGCTGCCAATCGTCAACGGGTTCATTTGATCCAAGGAAGAATACTACAAACACATCAAGTAAGAAGGTAGCTTTTAAGCAGTTTCAGATACAGTAAAAGGTAAATCAACTAAATGATGAAATTGCTATAGCACCTGAGCACTAGATGACAAAACAGGGAAAAGAAAAAGATTTATTTTAAAATTGTTGGATAATGGGGGGTAGGTGAAACCCTAATGTAATCAAATCTGGGCCACTCATTGTGAATTAATCCTAGCCATTCATTTGGGCTTTGGAAAACTATAAATAGGGCTTGCCCCTCATTTGCAAGGGTTGGAGAACTAATGTAAAGACATTCAATAGGAATAGAAAGCACCATTGCATGATTTATGGGTGTTCCTTTTGAGTTTTCTCTTTATGTATGCATGGTTCAACATCCCTATTAGTCTAGGTATTAGTTTCTTGAATGGAAGTGGTGATGGTGATTGTTGTTTTAGTATTTGATGGATTTCTAGCTCATGCTTTTTGTGGTTCATTGATGATGAGTCACTTTGCAAAGCTAGTCTAAGCTCTGTACTTCATCACTACAACTTAGTTCAATTACATGTGCATGATGTGTGTGTGTAATCTAAAAATTTGCAGTCCTTAGAAGATTTCACTAGTTTTGTGTAGCTGTAGGTTCTCTTGGTCAAGAAAAACTTAGTTTTAGGGAGTTTCTCTACTGTAGCAACCACCATGATCACTGTTCATTTGTAGTTTTAGGTCTAGGAACTTCCTCTCTCCCCTGCCCTTTTTCCTTTTTTTAATAGTGACCTTAGAAAAGGTTCATTGCACATTGTAAAGCTAAATCCAATGATAAAAATGGAGTTCAAAATTGTTGTTTGAACCTACAGTAAATACACAACAAATCTCCCATCTTAGGAACTTCATTTGCATATCCAACTTCCCTATTTTTTAACTCATCTGTAAGTCTGCCTTGTGATTCCAACAAACCACTTAAACCAACTGAAATATTCCAAGCACTGTCAAGACCTAGCATTAGAGACCTTGGGATAGTGTTCTGCAACTTGATTGTGGAAGATTGTCTTTCAAGAGAGGTAGTACACCTATGTATTGCTTGTGTGGAAAAGTGCATAAAAAACACATCAACAAAGCTCACAACTTTGGTGGCCGACATACCTACAAGATATGGTATGCTTTTGACTAGAATATTTTGTAAAGACTTAGGTGGTGAATTTTAGATAGATTGGTTTTATGCTACAATACCTATAGGAAATAATAAAGTTTTCTTAGAGCCTAAGCCCAAAGCCAAGAGAATAGTGTTGAAACCAAAAGACCCTAAGGCTCATATTTTGTTTGAAGAAGTTGAGTTTTGGAAATATATGAAGTTTTTAGATAAAGATAAAAAAACCAATGTGGTTTATCTAGGATCAAATTCTGAAATTTGGACAATGGATTTCAATGGTAGCTTCTCTAACTCTAGATCGGGAGTAGGTGTGGTACTCATTTCCCCTTCTAGTGAAAAATTTCCTTTCTCTTATAAGTGGGAATTCATAAATACCAACAATACTACAGAATATGGGGCTCCCTTATTGGGGTTGAACGAAGTGAGAGGTATGGGAATCAAGATGCTCAGGGTTTTAGAGTCCTATGTAGAATTAATTATCTATTAGGTGCGAACTATTTTCACCATGAAAAATGAAAGGCTAAGACATTATATGAACAAGGAATGGGATGCTATTGAATGTTTTTATGCATTTTTAATAGAAATTATTCCTAGGGAACTAATCTAGAGGGGTGATTCTTTAGCTATTTTTTCTTCCCTATTGCTACCTCATCTTGATTTCAAGAATAAATATTATAGGATTGAATTGATTTATCAACCCAACGGACCTGGCAATGTTAATCACTAGCAAGTATTCAAAAATCATAAGCGAATTCAGGCCTTCCTAGAGAATGTTGAGATGTTTTCTCAAACCTTCTTTGAAGGGAGCATTAGTGAGTGTAAAGAGTTTTTCCCTAATGATACTAGTGACCTACAGTATGGGGTCATCTAGTTGAAAGGTAATGCAATTCCTAAGGGACTAGTTTCTTTGGAGGATCTATTTGACCAACATGATTGGTCCATTAAATGGAAGATGATCAAATCTATTAAAAATTATGGAGATTTTGAAGTAGTAAACATTGTGAGTCTTGATTCTCCTAAGCTAGTCTACATTGGAAAATGCTATTCTCTAGAAGAAAGGGAAAAATTGATAGATTTTATCATCAAGTACAAGGAATTTTTTTCCTAGTGCTATGATGATCTAAAGAATTTCATGGATGGGAAATTTCAGCATCACATTCCATTGAAAAGTTGGATAGCTACATTTAGACAATAGCAAAGAAATAACAACCCGAAGGTAATTAATCCAATTTTTAGGGAAATTGAAAAGATGTTGAAAGCCAGAATAACCTACCCAAATCATCATTTGTCCTAGGTAGGAAACATTGTTCTAGACCATAAGAAGAATGGTGAAATAAGGATATGTGTGGATTTGAGGAACTTGAATCAAGCATCTTTAAAAGATAATTACCCACTCCCAAACATGGATCATATCCTATAGATAGTTTTCAACTCAAAGATGATGTCCATATTAGATGGCTTCTTTGTCTACAATCAAATTGGTGTGGAAGGAGAGGATCAACATACAATAACATTCACCACACTATGAGGAAATTTTTCATACAATATGATGCCTTTTGGGCTCATTAATGCGAGAGAAAATTTCCAAAGAGCTATGGACCTATCCTTTAGAGACCTCAAGAATAAAATCATAGTAATCTATCTTGATGACTTAACAATATTCTCTAAGAAAAGAGAAAATCATTTGAGAGACATGGAGCAAGTGCTCCAAAGTTGTAAAGAGCATGGCATATCCCTAAATCCTAAGAAGTTAGTATTCAAAATTATTGAGGGTAAGTTGTTAGGACATATAATATCCAATGAAGGGATTAGAATAGACCTTGAACAAATTAAAGCTATCTGTTAGCTAAGACTTCCTTGTAGTAAAACAAGTGTGAAATATTTATTTAGACAAGTTAACTTTCTAAGAAATTTTGTTTCAAATTTATTTGAGATTTCCAAACATATAGTGGAAATGATGAAGGAGAAATAGGTCTTGAAATGGAATGAAGCTAGAAAAAAATCCTTTAATGACATCAAAGAAGTTATTGCCTAGGATTCTATTTTGGTTCACCTTTATTTTAAAAAATATTTCATTATTTATTGTTACGCTTTAGATCACACCATATCTACTATCCTACTCCAAGCTGACAAGAAGAATGTGCAAGTTCCCATACCCTTCATGAGAATTCCATTGAAAAAGAATGAGCTAAAATACTCTCAAGTAGAAAAGCATGCTTTTGTAGTGTTGAAATCAATTAAAAAATTCCACTTCTATATATTGCACTCACACTCAATTGTATACATAGTAGACCCTACTGTAAAAAACTATCCTCACTTAGCAAGATGTCGGCTGCAATAGAAGAGGAGGTTGGATCACTAAAGTACAAGGATATGATTTGGATCTTAAACCTAAAAAACTAGTCCAAGAGAAAATACTCTACAAACTTATGGCAGAGGATCATAATGAGAAAAAGGATGAGGAAGACCTCCCTCTAGTTCTAATTGTTAGCCTCCAAGATGAGTGGTTCTTAGGAATTGCTTATTTTCTCACTTACAAAGAGTTTCCAAAGCATCTTTTGGGAAAACAAAAGAGGAATATAAAGCTAAACGATACTAATTATATAATTTGGGAAGATGCCTTATATAAGAGAGGACTAGACGATGCATTCCTAAAACTTGTGAATAAAAGTCAACAAGAGAGATTACTAAGAATGTTTCACAATGAAGCATGTGGGGGACAGTTTTCTTTGATTGTGATTGCATTCAAGATTTTAAGACATGGTTACTATTGGTCGGTCATGTTCAAGGACACTTATTACTGGGTGGTGAGATATGAAAAATGCAAGTGGTTTTTTAGAAAACCTTAGTTGGAAGCACTCCCTCTTAGGCCTTTTGTCATTGATGGAACTTTCAAACAATGGGGCCTTGATTTCATAGGAACGATTAGTCCTCATTCAAGTAGAGGCCACACTCACATTCTCACAAGAATGGACTATTTTACCAAGTGGGTAGAGGTAATTATTGTGAAGAGAACCACTTTGGAGGTACTCTATGATTTTATCAAGGAGAACATCTTAGGAAAATTCAGAGTTCCCCACAAGCTAGTCACTGATAATGCAACAAGTTTCTCATCTAGTGAAATATTAATATTCTATTATGACTATAGAGCTTCCTTAGCACATTCAGTCGATTATTATCCCTAGGGAAATGATCAAGCTGAGTCTAGTAATAAGAATATGGTAAATATACCTAAGAAGTTGGTGAATGAAAACTAGAAATATTTTCATAAGATGCTCTATGAATCCCTATGGGTAGAAAGAAAAACTCTGAATAAGGTGATTGGAATGACTTCTTTTGAGCTAGTTTATGGAGTGGGAAGTGTGCTACATCTTCCTCTAGAATTTTCATCCTATAAGCTACAAACAATAATTGAAGATCAAGAATTCCATGATGCCTTGCAAAAGATTATCCTATACATAGCCAAGATTGAGGAGAAACATGATGAGATGGTAGACATAATAAATATACCCCAGGATAAGATCAAAAATATCTTTGATAAAAAGGATAGACTAAGGAAGTTTATGATTGGACTCAATATTATTATGAAGTAAACACAAAGAACTAAAGGGTTCTCATAAGAAATTTGATGCTCTCTAAACCAGTCCACTCAGGATCACTCAAGAGTGTGGACCAAATAACTTTTGTTTGGATTATCTTGATAGCACTCCCCTACCTATTCCCTAGAATGGACAAGATCTCAATCTCTATTGGATATGAGTGCCCTTTTGGGGCTTTCTCTTTGCAAATAGTTAGTTTATGGTTTTCACTTCAATTTTGGTTGTGTCTTATTTGTATTTGAGAATTTAAGTCCAAATTATTTCTTGACTCTGTTCCCATTGGATAACACAATTATTATGTAAGTTTGCTTCTAGGTTCTTTACTTCATCCTTATCAGTCTTCATCTCCAATTAGGGCCCATTGTTACTCAATTTTTTGTCACCCCTAGAAAGTATGCCTATTTCAAAATTTTGGCTAAGTTATGAACCAATTTTATTTTGAGTAAGTAGTATAAATCGAGTGGTGTTTTATGAGGTTACTCTAAGTCTCCCTTTTTCTGCCATGTAACTCATCCTATTTGTTTTGAATGCACTGGAATTGTTTTGTCTTGTTAAATGAACTTTTGGAATTCTTTCTTGGGTCTATTTTGGAGCTAAGGTAGTGTGGGTAGTGTGTTGCTAAGTTCATTGAACTCTCCCATTTACCACTCAAAGAGAGTCTACTAACTTGTCAATGCTCAGTACAAAGTGGGAAATTTTTTGTAACCAAGGACAAATCTAGGTAGTGTTTTGCAAGGTTATGTGAACTATCCACTTCTTTGCCTGTATAGCCATTCCTATTCAAATTTTTGAAAAGTGATTGTAATGGGTAGTGATGTGAAAGCTAAAACATGCCTACATGACGAGGGGATGTCATTTAGTGCCTATCTACGTCCACATTTCCCATGGGGAATTAGAAGGAAATTCATGCAAAGAACAGACAATCTTTAGCTGTGATAGTCACTCTAGGAGATGTGATGAAAAAGAGCATGCCAATGTATATTCTAAGGTTTTTGCATCCTTATCTTTTTGTTTTGAGCATATGATTTTTAAGCTTGTTTTTCCCTATATTTTAAATTACTCAGTGAGAACCAATTTTGAAACCTAGTAGTCTAGGAATGCCAAGAATTAAGTGTCAAGGTTATGAGTATATCTCAGGGTTAACATGTGACATGCCTAGGATAGGAGACAACAAGCTTGGGCAAGTAAATATGAATGAGCTTAGAGAAAAATTCAATGCACCCAATCCACCATCTATCACACAAAATGTAATCAAAATTAGATGGGTGGAAGCAGTTGTATTCCTCATAGTCATACAATTTCTTGAGCCGAGTCTTGAATATATAAGGCATTACAATACTCAAAACTAGGAAATTACAATTGAAGACAATAGATTGGTGGTTAAAATCTAAAGATTCACTTTTTCCTAATGCTTCAGAATTCCAAAAAAGTAGCCATACTCAAACCTAGACTTCACTAGTGCTTAGATTGAGTTCTCACTCAAAAAGGGGTATTATTAGAACATAATGGCAAAAAATTGGTTGGAAAATCCTAGGTGGTGTGAATCTCAATTGCCTCAAAACTTATGCATGAATCATTTTTTTAATGAGATATCTGACATTGTGATGTTGCTACATAAATTTTTGGGGAATTAGGACACCCATGGTTTTCAAGAATGGATATATTTTTTCATCTTGATTATACTTAGAGGGACCCATTTTCTATGTTGGGTGACACTCATTAGTGACATGTTACACAGTATATTTGTTTAATTTGCTAGTGATATGGAATTTTACATGTCTTCTTATTTATTTTATGTCATTTCAAGTACCAGACCTTGGCGAGGCTTGAGACCAAGTGATCTCCCTCATTATTAGGTGAGAATTTTTGAGTACCTTGATAAGTTGTAGCTTAACAAAAGCTTTTATCATCATAGGAGGATATCAAACACCTTCATTATCTGAGTGACCAGAGAATTGCAAGGAGAAATTGAGATGTGGCTTTCACCTAAAGCTATGTAGTTTGTTAATTTCTATGGTAGTCATTTCATTCAATTTTAGAGATTTTCTTCTATTAGGGTTGCTAGTTTCACTTGTTTCCCCATCAAACTCCCAAGACACCCAAAAGATAAGTTTATGATGATTAATGTTTACAGACTGTTGGATAATTTCAACAAGAGATGCCAAAAGTGGAGAAGGGTGATGGTGCAATTTCAAGTTGGTTTTAGTCCCTTCACTTATGAATTCATGTCATATGCCCTGAACATAGTGAGGAAAATAACTAGGTATAATTTTTAGACCTATGATGAACATTTTTATTTTGACCTTAAAGATTATGTGAAGGATAATTTGAAACTAGGTCCTGATTTCTTTCATTTTCTAACTTTGGAGGACTATTAGGCAGACTATTTTGATGAATTCATAGTAAGAAGAAGGAATTGAATGATATTGTCTTTAGGATAAATAGCTATCTATAATTTGGGTTGGGATGTTCAAGGAATTGAGGATGGCGAGTTAGACCTAGTGGACACAACTTTTTATTGACTTAATAGAAAATTGACCTATTTTTGCTATGGATTGGAGTAGTAAAGAAAGAGAAACAATTGAAGCAAGGACACCAGATGTCCTAGAGAGGAATTAGGAGTGGGATACCAGAAAGAAAATAGATCAATATCACCCTCAAACTAGATTGCAAAATACCCAACCAATAGGAGGCAGTAGTCCACCTTCTATGGCTGCAAGAATCTTTGGGGCTACTTCACATTCATGCCATCTGGAACTCAGGGTGATGGTGATGAAGAACCTCCTAATAAGAATGTGTTTCAACCAACTTACAAAGAATAAATTCTTGATTTTGTTGGCAACACAAGGGTAGAAAACTAAGATAGGGGGTGAATAAGCTATCCTAGGAATTTAAAATTATCAAACTTATTAACCTTATTCTTAGATCTGATCAATAACCATGAAAGCATAAATCAACAACACATCAAAAACACACATAACACCGAGATTTTTACATGGAAACTCTGTTAGGGGAAAAACCATGGTGGAGGTTAGTCCACAAGATTATACCCTATTAAAAGTAGAAAAAAATGTGAATGGGGAATGCTCATGCATTCAGGTGCACTTCCTAGAGCTCACTAGTCAAATACAGAAAGGCTTACTACCCAAAAGAAGACATAGTGTCTTACAAAGATATTCAAATTACATCCATAAGATCTTGAACTGAGAAAATAACATCTGCTAATGCCTGATTACAGTTCCAGTTAAGCACATGAACACTTCTTCACACTCTACTTCTACCTTCAAATGATTAGGAAATTATTCACACATCTCATGCATACACATGCCTTTTAAATGGAATAAAAAATCACTTATATATATCCACAACTAGAGATTACATCGCTACATGTCAACCTCAATAAAATAATAAAACATATGCAATCTGTCGGCCCAAAACAATAAATAACTTTCAATGTGAATCAACCAAGGTCCGCCACAACATAGTGAAGACCCAAAATAAAATTCTCAAACATGAAAATACTTCAAAAAATTATTCCTTGAAGATCCACAACACGCTACAACACCCTATCGGCCAAGAAGATGAAAAACATGAACATGCAAGAGAAAATCTCCAATCGCGACCACCACAATCAATGCTGAGATGCAACATTGATAGAACATGATCTAGAAACATATAAAAGAATTATTAATCACCATAGAAGCATCCACAAGAAATGAACTTACTAGAATCACATCATCTTCATTCAAGAACACCAACTAAAGCAACAAAATAATTGTGAGAACACAACTACTCATAACATGATCAAATCTTCATGTTGATCTCTAAAACTTAACATGAATAAACTAGAGATACTAAAAAATAAACCCTTTTATCCACAACCTTTGATCATCAATGTACTGAGCTTGCCAACAGAATGAACTTCACTTCACCACTAGCAACTTGTAACTTATTTCATTACAATTTTCTCAATATCCTCAACATATACAACTTCTAAGACATTAATTCCAATAGTGTTGACATCAATGACAACCACATATCAACAACATAGCCACAACATCCAACAATCTCCCCCTTTGGCATTGATGGCAACATATGATGTGAAAAACAACATCAACGCAACTATCTTTAGTCGTTACTCCCCCTTAGGTTATGACTCTTTTCACCTCAACTCTTTATCATGACTCTTCACCCCACATGAATCTTCTCCCTCTTTGAAATTAATGAAAAAGATCTCTTTCCTCCACACAAGCTCTAAACCGCATAATGAACATCTGACTACTCCCCCTAAGTAGTAACCACTGCAGCATCAATCTGGATCAAGATATGATTAAGAAATGCATATATTGACGCAAGTCAATGCATCTTAGTTTTGATTAGGAGGGGTAATTACCGCTAGCTTCCCTCTGAGATACTCAAAATTATCCTTAGGAAATTATGGTTTGGTAAGGATATCTGCAATCTATTCCTTAGTAGGCACATAGTCCAATCTGACTTCCTTTTCACTCACCTTCTCTCTCAGAAAGTGAAACTTGATAGATATATGCTTGTCTTTGAATGCAACACTGAATTCTCATAAATGTAAATTGCAATTGAATAATCATTGAATATAGCAATAGGTTCATCATACAAAACTTTGATATCTTTCAACATTTGCTTCATCCACAATACTCGAGTATAATTATTAGTAGCAACAATGTATTCTACCTCTGCAAAAGATAAATAAATGGCATTCTACTTCCTACTTAACCATGAAATTAGCTTCTTACCCAAGAAGAATGTGCCACCACTTGTACTCTTTCTACCATTCACATCACCTACCCAATCAACATCAGTAAAAGCACTCAAAGTAAGATCATCATCTTTAGGATACCACTGAAAAAAATCAACTGTCCCCTTCAAGTATTTGAAAATTTTCTTCACAATAGTCACATGAGATTCCTTAGTCTCCAGCTTGAAATATTGCAACAATCCATACAACATTCATGATATCTAGTCTAGTTTGAGTTAAATAAAGCAATCCACAAATCATCGATTTGTATCTAGTTTGATTTTCTTTCGGAGAATCATCATCTTGTGTCAATTTGCATCTGGTCACCATAGGTGTACCAACTAGATTTCAGTATTCCATACCAAACTTCTTTAGAAATTATTTCACATACTTGGAATGAGATATGAAGATCCCTTTATCTAACTGAGTAATTTTCAATCCCCAAAATAATTTCATCTCACCAATCATAGACATCTCAAACTCATTTTGTGCCCCATCAGCAAAATTCATGCAAAAACTATCATCTCCTCCATAAATGATATCATCAGCAAAGACTTCAACAATCAAATCTTTAACATGATCAATCTTGAAATATAGATTACTATCAGTAGTACCTTTATTGAATTCAAGCTTCAACAAATACTTTTCCAATTTTTCATACCATGGTCTTGGGCTTGCTTAAGTCCATACAATGCTTTCTTCAACAGAAAAATCATATCTCCTTGATCAGTCAATTGAAATCCATTAGGTTGCTCAATAGATACTTCTCCTTCCAATTCACCATTTAAAAATGTTGACTTGACATCCATCTGATAAACCTTGTAGTTTTTATAAGTAGCATAAGCAAGAAATAGTCTCACAGCTTCAATCCTAGCAACAGGGGAATAAATTTCTTCAAATTCATTTCCTTCCATCTGAGAATATCCTTTACACACCAGTCTTACTTTTTTTCTAACAACTTCACCTTGCTCATTCAGTTTTTTTCTAAAGACCCATTTAGTTCCAATTACATTTTTGTCCTTATGTCTAGGAACAAGAATCCATGTATTACTCTTTTCAATTTGTTGTAGTTCTTCTTTCATTGCTTCCACACAATGTTCAACTTTACATGCTTCATTGACACTATTAGGCTTAGTCTTTGAGATTAGACAATATTCTTCTGCAATTTTTCTCCTACTTTGAACACCTTTGTTATTATCACCTCTAATCTGATCTTTTGAATGATTTAGTCTTACATACCTTGGAATCTTAGGATGTTCTTGAACTTCTAGCTCTTGTAATCTCTCTTCTGCACTTTCACTAGTTTCTTTCTCTTGATTTTCTTGATTCACCGGAATGATCTAAACTTGATTTTGAGTCTAAAATTTCTTTCTTGTGACTGATTTGTTATTCTGATCATCTGAATGATATCCACAAGTTTTGGATGGTCTAACTATGTCTTAATCAACCTTGACATTATTACTTTTAACTACTTTCCTTAATCTCTTGTCATAGCACTGGGAGGCCTTACTCTTAGTAGAATAACCAAAAAAAATTCCTTCATCACTTCTAGCATAAAACCTTCCTATATCTTCATATCTTTTGATAAAGAATTCACTCCTAAATATTTTGAAATATCTAAAAGTAGGCTTGTGACCAAACCATAGCTCCAAAGGGGTCTTACCAGTATCACCTTTGACTTGTACCTGGTTGAGAATGTAAACAGTAGTACTCAGAGCTTCTCTCTAATAGATATATGAGGAACATTTCCTTCCAGCATCATAGTCCTAGCAGCATCTTGCATTGTCTTTTTCTTCCTTTCCACAACTCCACTTTGCTAAGGGGTCTATGGGGTAGCTAATTGTCTCTTTATCCCATGCTCTTCACAAAAAGAATTAAACTCACGGGAATTGAATTCACCATCTCTATCTGATCTCAAACATTTAATCTTCAAACCTGTCTTTGTCTCAACCATAGCCTTAAAAATATTGAATTTCTTTAGAGCTTCATATTTCTCCCTTAAGAAAGTAACCCACATCAATCTAGAGTAATCATCAATAAGTAACACAAAGTACCTATCTCCTTGTAAACTTTTGATTCTAGAAGGACAACACAAATCAATATGAACAAGCTCAACACTTCATTTGAACAATGTTGTTTGCTCTAAAATGAAATTCTATTTTTCTTCCCTAACTAACATTCCTTGCATATAGTATTAGTAGGATTTACCAACTTAGGAAGATCTCTGACTACCTGAGTACAACTTATCTTGATAATATTGTGAAATTTTACATGACACATTCTCCTATGCCACAACCAAATTTCATGAACCTCGACAATCAGACAACTTTTACCAATAGCATTTAGGTGAAATATATAATTATATGTTACTTTTTTTTGTACTTGAAGCAATCACATTTCTACAACTCCCCAATATTTCGCACTTTCCATCCTTGAATTGAAGATTTTATCCCTTGTCAACCATCTGTCCAACACTTAAGAGATTATGTTTCAAACCTTCCACATAAATGGCATCGTCTATATTATTCTTACCATCAAGAGAAATACATACTCTACCATGGATTACACTTGCTTTGTCATCACCAAATCTTACAACACCACCATCATACTTTTCCAGGCTCACAAATTTTATTTTTTCACCTATCATGTGATGAGAGAATCCACTGTTAATCACCCATTCATCTTTCTCTTCAACTCGAGCAACTAAGGCTTTCTCCACATTTGAGAAACTAACAGATTCAATAGGGGCTGGATCATTTTCCTTGATAGCAATAAATACCCATTCATCCTCGTGCTTATATTCTCTTTATCAGATTCATCATCTATCACACCTTCATCAAAAACATAATAACACTTTCTTTGGAATCTAGGCTTATTAGGTCTTGTCTTAGCAACTCTTTTCAAACACCTTGATGTAAAATGACTTATCGTATTGGAAGAAAACCATTTAATGGGTAATTTTCCTTTATACTTACCTTCTCCTCTGGCTTTCCTTTTGACAATAAGTGCTTCAAGCTCCTCTAGTTTTCTCTCCTCTTCTTTAGTCTCTCTCATTTCCTCCTCATACTTGAATACCTTTCTAGAAGAACTTTCTCCTAGATCATATCTTTGTTTATCTCTTCTAGAGGTAGTAGCCTTGAATGCAGATTCTATCTTGCAAAGAGCATCACCAAATTCACTCAACTCAAAAGTAGTAAGCTTACAAATCAATGTGTCTCGGGTTACATTTGTTACATTCTAGAACTCCTTTATAGCAATAGCTTTGACTTTGTATGCAACAAGCAAGGATCTAAGCACTTTAGAAATAATCTCTAATTCTTTCAATCATCCACCAACACATCTGATACCATAGACTAGTTCATTCACTCTTTGCATGAAAGAAGTAATGTTCTCATCATCACCCATTCTCAAAATTTCATATTTACCTTCCATGCTTTGCAACTAAGTAATCTTCACATTAGCATCACCTTCTTACAAAGATTCAAAAAATTTCCAGATCTCATAAACAGTCATTAGATCCATAAAAAATTTCATCTCAAAATTAGTCAAAGCACTCAACAATGCTTCCTTAGCCCTAATATTGTACTCAACTTCCTTAATCTAATCTGCAGTAGAAGGACCATTATTGATATACCTATTCTTTTTAATTTTCCTGTAGGGTTCACCAATGCATCTCAGATGACACTCCATTCAAGCCTTCCACAAAGAATAATTTGTTCCATCAAATCTCAGACTATCCTTCTTGTATGTCGCCATCCCATATCACCTCAAGCTGCTAAACTTCTTCCAAGAAACTTGCTCTGATACCAATTGTTGGCAACACAAGGGTAGAGAACTAAGAGAGGGGGTGAATCAATTGTCCAATAAATTTAAACTTATCAAACTTATTAGCGTTATTCTCATATTTGATCAATAACCATGAAAGCATAAATCAAAAACACATAAAAAACACACATAACACCAAGATTTTTACATGGAAACCCTATCAGGGGAAAAACCACGGTGGAGGTTAGTTCACAAGATTATAACCTATTAAAAGTATAAAAGAAACGTGAATGGGAAATGCATATGCATTCAAGTGCATTTCCTAGAGTTCATTGCTCAAATATTCAGAATATTCAGAATACATTCATATGATTTTGAATTGAGAAAATAACATCTGCTAATGCCTGATTATAGTTCTAGTTAAGAACATGAACACTTCTTCACACTCTTCTCACTCTTCTTCACACTCTGCTTCTACCTTCGAATGATTAGGACATTATTCACACATCACACACACACATTCATTTTAAATGGAATAAAAAATTGCTTATATATATCCGCAACAAGAGACTACATCACTACGTGTCGGCCTCAATAAAATAATAAAATATATGCAATCTGTCAGCCAAAAACAATAAATAATTTTCAATGTGAATCAACCAAGTTCAACCACAACATAGTGAAGGCCCAAAATAAAATTCTCAAACATGAAAAACACTTCAAACAATTATTCATCAAAGATCCACAATACACTATAGCACCCTGTCGGCCAAGAACATGAAAAACATGAACACACAAGAGAAAATATCTAGTCACAAGCACTGCGATCAATGTAGACATGCAACATAGATAGATCACAATATAGAAACATCCACATACATCATGAATCACTAGAGAAGCATTTGAAACAACTGAACTTACTATAATCACATCATCTTCATTCAAGAACACCAACTGAAGCAACATAATGGCTGTTAAAACACAACTCTCATAACTCGATCAAATCTTCATGTGGATCTCTGAAACTTAACATGGATAAAATAGATATACTCAACAAGAAATCCTTTAATCCACAACCTACGATCATCAATGTACTGAGCTCTCCAACAAACTTAACTTCACTTCACCACTGATAGCCTGCAACTTATTTCATTACAATTTTCCCAATATCCTCAACATATACAGCTTCTAAGACATTAATTCCCATAGTGTTGACATCAATCACAACCACATATCAGCAACACATCCACAACATCCAACATATTTAACCCATTTGAATTAGTACAAAGGAGATGAAGGAGAGGAAGATGACTTAGGTAATATTGATATTAAAGTTCCTCCTCCTAATATCATCAGTCATCACCCATTATAGAGGTCAAAGAATGTCCAAAATAGATATCTTCTCCACTTCTATTAGAGAATATATAGAAAAATACTCCTCTAGTTCCAAGGAAACCAATGCTCCTGTTACTCTTGTTTGAATAAATGATACTTTGTCAAGAAAGAGGAAGGCGATGCAACTAGATACTCCAAAGAAATATATGGTTGGAAAATTGCTTCAAAGGACCCCAAAACCTAAGATATTCAAAACCATTTCTTGGCTAATTGATGATGTTTGATCAGGATATTTATGTCTAGAAGTTGCACATCCCACTACAAAATAAGAGGTCACTCAAGAAACTACAAGTGAATTTGATATTGACATAATTAACTTGGGAACCCCTACAAGGTATGCAGATGTGCACAACTTTTAGGTACTTGCGGTGAGAATGGTTGAAGGGTACAATAAGGATAAAGAAAGTAAGGATGAGTTGAAGAGACAAATTGAAGTCTTGACCAAATATTTGAAATTAGTTTTTGATCTTCCTCCTCAACCAATATCCCAAGTTGAGTCATATTTTAACCCCATGGCCCTAATAGGAAGAGAGGAAATAATTAAAATGAAGAGCTACAATAACTTTAGCAAAGTTATTAAGGAATGAAGTGCCAAGTTAATTAGAAGAGGTAATCAGATTATTTTTGAATCTCTTAAATGTCTCCAAAAGGTGAATGCCTCGAGATCAAAAGTCTAAGAGGAGATTTTTAGTGTTAAAAAAAAGGAAAGGGCATGGAATCAGTATGTAAATGAAATCAAAGTGATGATAGGATTTTGAATGGAAAATTTAACCTTAGAGAAAATAATACCCAATGTTGTTGATGCTCGTTGCATGATATGGAATAAAATTTTGGAACGAAAATTATAGGTCATGAGACAAGGCTTACAAAAGCTTTAGGAGGTCTAAACTTAATGCAATGTAATCTTAGTGCATATGCATAAAAATATTATTGCCCTTAGATTGTAATCTAACAAGGGAGGAAATGGAAATAACAATAATATTAAAAACTTTGAGAATGACTTCCAAAAGATAGTTGATAGGATTTTCAGCTCCCAATCTTTTGATGCCAAACATATAAGGAAATTCCACAAGTTGGACCACATCCTTTCTCAGGAAATGGGGCTCATATAGAATTATGACCAAAGAATTAAAGTCGTTCAAGATAGCCAACGATCGTGAAGGTTATGAATGGGAAACATAACCATTCTACATGATAAGAAGCTTCTACCAATCACAAAATCTTTTCAAGCCTTGCAAAAATGGCTTTCCATGTCTATAGAATCTGAAAATGAAGCACCACTATCTTGATTTTCAGTTGCTTTTATTTCTTGAAATGGCTTTTAATTATAATTAGTTATGGGCAAGGTAAGAAGTGGTTACTCATCCATTTTATATGTATATGTTTATTTTTAAACTGAGACTCTCTAGACATCATTGGAAAAGACTTGATATTATACTCTACTTTGAATACAATTTTTCTATGAATTGAAATCTCTAGTTGTCTATGTGCATATAGTTTATGGAAATATTTGATACTCATAAATCTGTGTGTTTGGGTATATCTTTGTGTTTATACTTTTCATGTGTGTGGGTGTGTGCATCTATCTTTGTAGCAGATTTCATTTTACAAGTAATATTGGATTTATATTTCTATTATTTCATCTTAAGAAAATTGGTCTTGTGCTAGTAATCTCATAATTTGTTCCATGCAAACTAGTCTTTGTGCTAGTATTTTTAATTATAATATGTTTCATGAAAATTGGTCTTTGTGCGAGGTACTTCATAATCTGTTACATGTGAATTGGTCTTTGTGTCAGTATCTTTATTACTATTCCACTACAATTTATATTATTTCATCTTAAGAAAATTGGTCTTGTGCTAGTAATCTCATAATCTGTTCCATGCAAACTAGTCTTTGTGCTAGTATCTTTATAATCTATTGCATGCAAATTGGTCTTTGTGTGAGGTACTTTATAATCTGTTACATGTGAATTGGTCTTTGTTTCAGTATCTTTATTACTATTCCACTACACTTGATATTAGGAATCTTCCTTGTATCAGGTTTTTCCTTTCCTACATTTGGGTTTAAAGCATACATGTATATATTTAGTTTCATTTTAAATTCATCTCATATCATATGAGGGAGTTTTACCTCCAAAATTTAGAGGAAAATCACAAATGAAATTGTGAATTTCTATAGCTATTGAGATCAACAATTGCACCTTTTGAGAAAAAGTTGGCATTTCCCAAGGTGCCCAATCTATTAGCCAACACTGCTCGCCACATCCGATAGCCTTAGGAATTTAAGATCACACTCAAATCACCACACTTGATCACATTCACATCTTTTGTTCACCACAATTTACCACACAACATCTGCAAAACTTAATCTTTCTTATATATATTCCATAACCTCAAAAAATTTCTCCATGTTGGCCACGATGAAATGTATGCATCTCAAACGTGCAACCTCTAAATAGGTCGACACCAATCACTTTTGTGATGGAAAGAAGTGAATTTAGACCACAAAAAGGGTTAAATAGGACCCAAATCTACACTGGCATGCTTCATGACACTTCCATAAACAATAAAAATTATTTGCAATTAGCACTAGCACCCAGGTCAATCGAACCTGTACTAACACTAACAAGACGTCACATAGAGACCTCTCTAGGTATAAAAAAACATGTAAACCACAAAGAAACACTTCACAATATCCATATAACATCTTATAATATTCTAACATCATTAGAATATTTTCAAACACTACCATAATCACTTGAAACTAAGAACATCATCATCCTATGCAACCAACAACACTGCCACAAAACAAAACTTATGAATCCAACTTTGTAGAGTAGCTAAACACCAAATAATGTAGGGAAAGGTAGGAACAAACAATTTTAGTACATTCCCAAACCCACTAGATAGTAAACCTCAATGTAGAGAAATGCAGAGCAATCTCATTTCTCTTAGACAACGTTATACAAAGGAAATCACACTGTTAAATAAAACTTCCATTTCCGCACAATACATAACCTAAATCTCTAGAAATAACACCTCTAAACACCTTTGAACATCATATCCAAACCTCATAAGAATATCTTCAACCATGAATAAATGTGGAGCACAACATTGAACACACCTCTATCACACTAAACACTTTCTTATTCAAAGTTTCTCAAAAGCACTTGGAAACCAAGTGAACAACCTACATCAACAACACCATGAACACCTGCTCAACATATCTACAACATCTGCAACACTTTGTCAATACTACAACCACTTCTCAACATGAGCACACTAGAGATTGCAACAATCTCCCCATCTACAACACCAATAATATCCCCATCTATAATACCCACTCAACACCAGACTAGAGGATGGCATCAATGACAACACTAAAGGAAACATAGTGCAACACACTCACTTTTGAAAACAGTGAGAACACTACAACAATATTCCTAGTCATAATAGAGCTTGGCATCAATGTGACATCAAACCATAACACATCCACGGTAGGGGTTGACCCATAACACTTCAATAGCTCAAACAATATCCACACACTGGGGATTGACATCAATGAAAACACTGATTAGAACACCAAAAAATCTCCAACAATCTACCGAATCTCCTACATACACATTTTATTAGTTTACATCATTTCAAAATTTAATATATACATGCCACTTTTTAGTGATTTAAGTTTAAAATTTGGATCAATGTTGGTTGTTTCCATTATAAAAGTTTGACACAACTTTTTTATTATGTTGTGGTATATATACTTTATGAAAGGTGTGGCTAGGGATTTTTCATCAATGGTAAACTAAAAATGTTACTATTGTGATTATTTTAAGGCTAGTGACTATTATAAATGCATGTTTCCTTTAGGAAACAACATAGTCCAAATTATCATTCTTATAATAGTCATCTATGATAAAATTAACCTATGTACACATATAAACAATCAAGGAAGATGTAAGTATCAATTTTATTATTTTCTACAAAATTTACACATAAACAATATTATTGCACATAAGTATGATCTCATTAGAGAGATGATTGTAGAGAAGGAACAAAATTTTACTTGTACAATTATATAAATCATATATACATATATACAAATCAAAATTAATTAAATATAATTTCTATTTAGAATCAATCCAATGGACCATATATAGATCTTCTCTATTCTTTATTATGTCAAGTATTTCCTCTTGGTTATATTCATGAACCTTCCACAAACTCTTATTCAATGGTCTACCCCCATATTTGATCAAATGAATGCTTTATACCATAAAAAGATTAGAATAATGAAGAATCTTTTGATGTGTGTCAAAGTCCTCAAACAACCACACATCATACTTCTTAATTAGGTACCTTCTAGGCCATTTTATAGTAAGAACCATTGACCCTCTAGGATACTCAATACTTTCTCTAGATCTATAATAGAGGCCTCCAATTTCTTTTTCTTCTCCACATATCAACACAAATAATAAGCTATTCCTTCTTCATTGTATTCATTTGCAATAACTACATAAACATTCCTTACATTTATATGTGCGCTTAATTAGATGAATTTAGTCAACAATACAAAAAATACAAAAATAAGATAAATATTCAATTTTATTAAATTATCCATGTAGATGTTACTTAGTTGAATTAGATCTGATATCTGGTGGAATTCAACTAATGATTCCATATTTGTGGGTTTTAGTGGTGTTTGGAATCAATATGTTTCAAGTGGGTTGAGACTTAGTGTACACCATCTATAAATCCACTCTTTTGACTCACACTCATCCCAAGCCTAATAAGTTTCTTAGTACTTTAATAGATTAATTTACCATGTTTATTAATCAATTAAATACTTGATTTCATGGGTTTGCTCGATAGGTGCATTTAAAGATATATTAGTCACTATATATGTATGGTTGAGTCTAATCACATGAAGGGTTCATAGATGTCAATGCAAATTATATATATATATATATATATATATATATATATATATATATATATATATATATATATATATATATATTATATATATATATATATATATATATATATATATATATATATATATATATATATATGCGTGAAGTAGCTAGGTCACAATACAAGAAGACATCACATGCTTGATTAACCTTGTTGGAGAGATCAATATTCATGTAACTTACACCTCAACTACATATGCCTATGTTTAGGACTATTTTTTGGTATGCCAAAGACATCAAAATTTGAAATGGGATTAGGATTGTTATGAGATGAGAAACATGTTGAACCATAAGCATTATGCCATGTACTTTCAATACAAGATGTATCATCCATAAACATATAAGGTATAATTACATTATGTGTATTCTCATATTAGATGTGTCATAAGTTGAAGCATATGGAGAGATGCTAAAAAACATAGAGTACACCATACTTGAGCACACGACTATTGTTCTAAAGTTATGAAGCATGTAGTATATAATGATCATAGAAGAGTGAAGATGTATATATTCTCTACTTTATGCATAACATATAGATATATCATTTCTAATAGAAGAAAGATGAATAACATATGTCTAAGAAATATACAATAGTCATTAGAAATATGAAAATCCTAAATCAATAAATTTACCACAAATGATACAGTATGTAGCACATGAACTTTGTTGATAGGGTGACATGCACAAAATATGGAAAGATATAAAGAACGTACCTAAAAGTTTAAGAACCAATTTCACCAATTACACAATTATATTTTATTCAATTTTTACTTCACACAACTTCAAAATTAGATCTCTTTGCCAAATTATTTCATATTCAATTTTTAATTCTATATCAATGTAATAAAATTCATAAAACATATGAAAACAATGATTCTATATTTATCAAATTCAAACAAAAATGTGATAATTAGCATTCCAACACTAAAACATGAAAATAGAGTTTAGCCTTAAAACATGCAATTTACGTCTTCTATATTGAAAAGAAGAAAGAAAAGGTAATGGAATATGAAAACAATAATTGATATCTCCTGAAAACCATGAAATTTTTTTTTTTTTGTTAAATAATGCACATAATAGAAAAGATAAAAGAGCATGTGGGTCCTAAATCAATGGAGGGCCATACTTTTTTTACCATATTTTCTATCTCCTTAAAATTCAAGTGCATTAAAACACAGTTTCCTTATCAAATACATGGAGAATTCCAATAAGAAGAGATGGGGAGAGTTATAGAAAGAGAAAGAGATGGAGGGAGGGGGAGAGAAGGGTGGAGGAAGGGAAGGAAAGAGGTAGAGACATACATACAAACACAAAGTAAGATAGATAAAGACACAAAAAGGAAGAGTGAGAGAGAGAGAGGTAAGTAGGTACAAGTAGAGAGTGAAGGAGTGATAGAAGGAGAGGCACATGGAGGGATCAAGGGAGATGTAGTGAGGGGATATAGATAAAGAGGTGAGGAAGATAGAATAAGAGAGGGAGAGAGGGTGGGAGGGAAAGGTAGAGAAGGGAGAAAAATAGAAAGGTAGGTAATACCTCAACCCTTCACCATGAACCCTAAACCATTGCCCATAAACCCTAAACCTTAAGCCTTAAACCTTCAACACTAAACCATAACATTAATAATTTTAAACTATAAAACCTTAAAAATTAAATTTAATCCCTAAACCCTCATTTTTTAATCCTCCGCAATTATCCCTAATCATTTATCCCTAAACCCTAACCCACACACTATTTGCTAAATCCTAAAACCTAACATTAAAACCTAAAAATTTAAATTTAATCTCTTAAATCTTCATGATAAATCCCAAAACCTAAACTTGAGGGCCTAAACCCTAAACCATGACTAATTTAGAGAGGGGAGGAAGAGAGATAGAGATGAATAAAGGGATAGAGGGAGAGAGAGAAATGGAGGGGAGGAGAGAGAGAGAGAGAGAGGGGGGGAGGGAGGGAGGGAGGAAAGGAGAGGTAGCTAGGAAAGAGAGAATAAGAGGAGAGGGAGAGAGGAAGGGAGGGAGGGAAGGAGAATTAGAGAGGGAAGAAAGGATGGAATAAATGAGAGTTAGAGAGGGAATGAGTGAGGGACATGTAGAGAGGGAAGAGAGAGAGGTGAGAGAGAAGTAGGTACCACCCTAAACTCTCTATTATCAATATTACAACATAAACCCTAATCCATAAACCATGAATAATATAGAGAGAGAAGAATTAAGGGAGTGGGAGGGAGAGAGGGAGAGAGGGGTAGGGAGAGATAGAGGGAGAGGTGGAGAGAGAAAGAGAGAGGGTGAGAGAGGTAGAGAGGGGGGAAAAAAAGGGTGAGAGAGAGGTAGGTACACCCTCAACCCTCAATTATGAACTCTAAACCTTAATCTCTCGGCCCTAAACCCTAAACTATAAACCATAAACCCTAAACCCTTAGCCCTAAACCCTAAACACTATTCAAAAATCCTAAAACATAACATTAATACAATTTAACACTCGTTCCTAAAAAAAATTTAATTTATTCCTTTTAAAACTTCCATCACAAACCCTAACAATAAACAC
>VDFB02353493.1:105649371-105673630 GCA_007258455.2 Sequoia sempervirens
GAGAGAAAGAGAGGGAGGGAGAGGTAGCAAGGGGAGAGATAGAGAGGTGAGAGAGAAAATGGAGATAGAGGTGAGATAGATGAAATATGGAGGGGAGAGAGGAGATAGGTCTAGAGAGATGGAGATTTAAATATGGAAAAATAGAGAGAGGGAGGGAGAGCTAGAAAGATAGGTCTAGATTGTAGGGGAGAAAGAGAGAAAGGGATGGAGGGACATGGTAGAGAAGGAAAGAGAGAGAAGGTGAGGGAGATCAAAAATAATTTTTACTTCACAATAATGGAAGTGCATTATAGCATGCTTGTGAACTATGGGAATCTAAGAAAAACAATCATATAAGCATTTTATAAAACACTCATGTTATTGTGTTCCATAAGAATTTCCAACCATCAAGGTTGGATTTTCCTTGGGTATCCAACCCAAAGTGTTTGAATGACATTTCAACATCCAAAGATATGGTTTTCTAAATTATAAAAAATTCACAAAATCTTGAGCATGCTTGCTATTATGTTTGAACATGTTTCAATGTTAAGCAAATAATATATTAACATTGAACTCTCTCTTAGCTTTCTAACAAAGTAATTTTTTTATGTTTCAAATATGTGAAGGTTTTGATCTTTAATTTTTTTGTTAGTGTCTCCATTTCTTTTAATAAACCTAAATATGGTAGTTTTGGCTTCATTTATTAGCTATGTTTTGAAATTTCAAATAAATTACTTTTTAGGAAAGTAGTCTCTATTCTTTATATAATAAAAAAAAAATTCAATTAGTTTCTTACAAAATTTGGAGGGAGAATGCTCCTTTTTTTTTTGTTTTCAAAATGTTCCACTTTGAAAAATAGTAAAAAATCATATATTCATTAAAGAGCTAACATAAAAATTAGTTATAAACTACATGGTGTTAGCTAATTTCTAACTAAAGCAATTTTTTAAATACTAAAACAAGTTAACATTTTAGAGGTAGCACACGAAACACTATGTTATAATTTTTTGACAAAATTAGGAGCACTTTGTGTGCCCCCCACTTTTTGAACCCGTTAATTTCCACCATTTTAAAAAATATTAGTAGTTGAGAAAGTAGATTTAGAGCACTATGACTCTTGTTCTTGTTCCATCTCCAAATTTTGAGTGCAAATATCTTCAATATCTCATCCAAGGTTAGTCTTTTTCAATTTTAGGAAAACCAATGACCACTCAAGACCCCTTTTTGGTCTCCCATTTCCACACATTTACCCATAGTATGCTATAGTAAATTTCATGATAACAACAATGTTGCATAATTCGCTCTCATGGGAAATCCATTTCCTAGAGTCATTATTGATATGTATGGGTGATATTCATCTACAACTAAGGGGACTCACTCAAGATGTTTGATGAACCTATAGGAAAAGTAGTACCACACTCTACTTGATGAAACCAAGGGGTTTTGTCCTCTATTCTCTCAAGGTTTGCAATGAACAATTTTTCATTACATAGATCCATAGAAAAAATAGAGTTCTTAAAACAAATGATTGTGATTCATGGAAGGAAAAGGTAGCTAAGTTGTAGACACTTGAATTAATTAAGCATCATCATTAACCACTTATTTTACCACAATTATAGTTAAATACACTTTGTTAATTGCTAATAGTGTCTATTTTGTAGGAAAAACCCCTTCTAGAAGGTTATGGCTTACAAGAAACTCATTAATGGAATTTGTTGATTTGCATGGATGCAAATTGAAACATTACAGTAATAGGTGAGAATATTATAGTTTAGGGATTGGGAATGCCACTTGTCATATTCCACGACATGATAATTATGGAGATGGGGGAAGGCATGATGGTAGGAGAAATTTTGAGAATTTTGAAAGGGGAAAGGAAGGAATTTGGTTCAACATGACAAAGTATAAAACCTCAATAATAGGTATACACATGGGAAGTTAGAAAAAAAGACCACTTATAATTACAGATATTTGCAACATAGATACCAAAATTGATTTGGATGGCTTATCAAAAGGGAAAAGAAGATTTTTGAATTATAAACCTAAATTTATTGAAAAGGGAACATTATAGACTAGGAGTTTTTGTTTTCTTGTCAATCTCTAATTGTTTCCTGAACTCCATAATGGTTTGGTTTAATCATTGTAGTCTATTTTTCATAAGGATGGTGTTTCATTGGTTTCATGGGTTCCTTTGATTTCTAGGGATGGGGGATTTATGGAAAACCTCTTTGGAGTTTTATCCTACAAGCTTTATTAATACGTGTGCCTCTTTAGAAATATTTTTGCACCTTTTTCTAGATTCTTAATTAATATATCTAGCATTTTTAAACCCACAAAAGTATTAGTTATTATAAAACTAACAAATACAAATTATTAAATCTGCCCAAAAAAATCATATCCATTTCTATTAAAAATATAAAATTCATTTTGCATAGAATGTATTAGTGACATTCACATGGACCTAATATAAAGCTCATATATTTGATCTCACATAATATGGATCGCTAACATTCACTTGAGGCCTTGATATATGTTACCTCAATGTATGTAAGGACAAGTAGTGTCTAGGAACACCTTTCAACAATCTCTCAAATTGTGAAGGTCAAGTTCTTTTTTGTTAGACCCCTACCAAATAGGCTAAATGTGCCTCTAATTTGTTAAGAGCAATTGGAATATCATAGTAGAATTCATTTTCTTCTTCAATCTATGTATTTTTTCAACTCCTTCACAATGATCTAGTTTGATCATTTTGATATAATTTTATATAGATATTTTCTTTGTTGGTTTCGTGGATTTATAAAGGTGATGAGTTTGTAAAAAACCTCTTTGATTTTTTATCCTAGAACCTTTAATTACTGTTGTTGCTGTTTATAAATATTTTTATACTTTATTCTAAATTCTTAATTAACATAGTCATCCTAAGAAAAACAAAAAATTCCATAAAATCTTGTCAAAAACATTGACATCAAATTCTGTCCCTACATGAAATATACAAATCACTAATTAAAAATATAACTTTCATTTTCTCTATAAAAGTGTCTATAAAAACTGTTTTTTTTTTTTTTTTTAAACTGGATTTTTTCAAATATAAATACTTATTTATCATAAACTCTGAAATCTCATAATCATATTTGAATGTGGAATCCATTTGTTACTAAAATGCCAAATAATTCAGGGCCACACTCATCAACATCATCCGCGCAAAGTTGAATAAGCCCACCAAGCACTCATCACCACACAAGAAATGCAAGCACAAGCGTGTATTTTTCCACCTCTCCCGAGTCCAAATTTGTCCTGGTTCCTTGCACAGCACTAGCGACCTTGTTTTACATAGCCGCCCCGAGAAAATCTAGTTTAATGCTTCGTATACTTTAAATATGTTTTTGTAGTGTAGAGAATACAAGCAATAATGGCCGCTACGTATGACAGCAACAGGATTTTTATCCTGTTTTCCGTGGATTGCGAAATGTGATCAGAAATCTCAAAAAAATTACATTTCATCTTCTAAATTGTTATCTTTTTTAAGCATTTCGATTTGATTAAGCCCATTAATCAATTCTTTCACCTTAAATATAGTCCGATCCCACAACTAATGTATGCAAGGAAAAGTTCTCTGGGCTGTTAGAATCTGTAAATCATGGCAAGCGCAGTGGAGGGCGGTTACGAGAGGGATGTTGTAACGGCGTTAAGTCTCTCAACGCCGGCGCTAAAACTACGGCTGATCGGCGAGCTGCATGCAACTGCATAAAGTCTGCCACGTCGTCGACCAACGCTAACTACAATAAGGTCGGCAAGCTTCCTGGTCTCTGTGGAGTTAAGCTCGGCTATACCATAACACCCTCTCTTAACTGCAAAACGTATTTTCTCAACCCTTCTATTTTCCTTCTTATTTTGCCAGCTCTGATTTCATCATAACGTCCGGTTGTTTTAATTTACAGGATTCCCTGAGATCTGCGCATGGCGGGTTTGTCATTACCAAACCTTGGGTTCCAGTGAAATTATGTTACCTATGTTGGAAGTTGTAAGACATTAATAGTTTTCTTAAATATTTAGGTAAAATAAAGTGGATATAAAGAGCACTCTCCTATCATGAAATTTCTTAAGAGAAAGAGCGTAAATCGTTATTGAAAAAAAACATTAAGATATGACTATTTCAGAGTTGTATTGTCACAAATGTTTAAGTTCTTTACTTGCAGTGATAATGCTGAATAAGCTATAGCATGCCTAGACTTCCCACTAGTTTCTTTGAATTCCTTAGATTCGTGGAGGGCATGCACAATTAGAGAGATAATGCTGAAGAAACTATAGCATGCCTAGACTTCCCACTAGTTTCTTTGAATTCCTTAGATTCATCGATTATTAGTCATATGTTGAGGGCATGCACAATTAGAGAGAGTAGTGCTGAATAAGTGATAGCATGCCTAGAGGTCCCGCCAGTTTCTTTGAATTCCTTAGTCTCATGGATTATTAGTCATATGTTGAGGGCATGTACAATTAGACAGTAGTTCTTGCATTATGGATATTTACAATTATTCATGTATTTAGAGTGACAAAAATCTAACACAAGTATTCATATAGAGTACCAACCTGAACTGTATATTCAAATGCTCTATGAGGAATAAGTGGAGGCTATTATGCTTTTTCTTGGCATACTGAAAATTCACTTCCAGCAATTCACCGACAGAAAATTCATCGTCAACAATTCACCACGGAAAAATTCACCACCATGACAAATTCACCTCAAGTAAAATTCACCACCAACAATACACCGCCACGAAAAATTAACCACATTAACATTTTAGCTTAATTTTCCATGGCAGTGAATTGTTGGTGGTGAATTTGTCAAATGTTAATGCGGTTAATTTTCTATGGCGGTGAATTGCTGGTGGTGAATTTTACTTGAGGTGAATTTGTCATGACGGTGAATTGTTGGCAGTGAATTTTCCTAGAGCCCTTTCCCTTCTATCAAGCGGGTTGGATTTTGCCACTTACAAGAAGTATGACCTTAAAGATTTCATAAACAAGATAAGGTGAAAAGTTGGACTGGTTGGATATGAAGTATCATTTCAATGAATTAGAACTCCTTAATAGGAGTTGCAAAGATGATGATGATTTAAAAGAGAAAGGAAAGTTAGAGTGGTTTAGAATTATAAACACTAAAAGAAGACTCCTAGAGGCCAACCCTCTAAACTCCAAAGAATTTCTTGTTGAATTCAAAGATCCTATCTATAGAATGAAGGCCTTACTACAAATGTGGGGTACTTAATGTGGAATTCCAACCAGCCAAAGCCCTATTAAATTTTCTTCCATCTCTAAGAGCGTAACTTCTCAACCAAGTAAATCAAAGACAGTTTAGCAAGGGTTAGGTGTGGAGAAAATAGAAGCCAAAGCATAAATAAGTTTTAGTTTTTTGATCTTCTAGATCATAGCAAAAGAAATTCCATTGGAGAAAATATATTAAAATTTGGTCATAATGGAAGATAGTTTCTAAGAGTTCAAAGGGAACCTAGGTAAAAAATTCTACCAGTTTGTGAATGAATTCAATTCGAGGAGAATAGAACTAAACATAAAATAAATTTCCAAGATCATTATCATGAAGATTATAAATAAAATTGTCAAAAATAATCCTAATAGCTTGCAATAAATCACCACCATGTTTGAGACCATGCACCTTTCCAATAAGGTCTCAACGTTCTTCTTCAAATTCCAAATGTCATTGAAAGAAAAGGGGATTTGAAGGTTTCATTACGATATGATTTTTAGATGTGATGGGCTCCAATGTTTGATCAAAAGGAATTGAAATATAAAAAGTGACTCTAAAAACCTAGTTCCTATGTGGCTAAGTCCTATTTTATAAAATGATAAAATTGACTTTTTATTGGTCAACTACCAAGCAACCAAGGCCATTTCCCTAGAAATAGAAAATGGATAATTTCATCAAATGGTTAAGGATTGTGTCAAATGTCAAATATATGACCAATTCCAATAAGATTACAGAATATTTTGAAAATAGTTTGTCCATCAAGCAAGGAATTAGAGGGTTTGTCAAAAATACATGCAAAGGAATATTATTCAAGGTGATCTCACAATATTGGTTTACAATTTTTGGCTAAATTGGACATTAAACTAATTTTTTTTAACTAAATCTTCACTTTTGGGCACCTATAGCTTCTAAACTATGAGAAATTTGAAGATGATGCAAACTAGTGATTTGTGACATTTTGTCTATAAATTCTAAATATATATTATTTTTTAATTTTTTGGAATTAGATTGCATTTCTTTTTCCATCTCCTTTGAAAACTAATTTTTAACAGTAAACACCATTTTTAAAGAGTGACGTGTATTTGCTAACACATAACTTTTTTTCTATGAAGGATAAAATTTTAATTTTTTCAAATTTAAATTCATAACTATGATATCCAGTGCATGCAATTGGTTTCATAGCACTTCATTGAATATTTTTTTCTCAATTAATTTTTGAAGTCAAATTAGTTACAATTTAGATATGATTTGCTTGCTAACACATAACTTTTTTTGTATGTTTCGAAATTCAATTTTTTTTTGTTGGATTGGGGACATCAATATCTAGTGCATAGATATTTTTCAAACTTTTTTCTAATAATCTATTATTTTTTCCACATGTGCAAAATAGAGAGCTTGATTTTTAGTGAAAAACCTATGTTTAATCAAACTAAAAAAAACATAATAAAACCAAAACATATTAAAATTATATTTGATAGATAGCTCATTCCAAGGACTACCATCATCCAGTTGTTTTTGTGAAGTTTCCTCCATTTCATCCTCAACTTGACCTTTGAAAGGAAACATTTTGTACAAATTTGGTAGAAGAGGGGGAGAAGGGAAAAAAAGGGACGTTCAAGCAAACCCCCCTTTGAGTGAGCCCCCCTTTGAGTGAACCCCTCTTGACCCCTTCACACGAAGGGGGTTTGCTTGAACCCCCCTTGTTTTGCATTTTTTCCTTTGTTTTCCTTAAAAAATGGTGCCAAAAGGGATGGCATCATCAATAGGGGTTCACTTGAAGGTGGGGTTTGAGCAAACACCTTTATGGGTTTGCTCAAACACCCCCCTTCGAGCGAACCCCTAAAAATCGAAAAAAAAATTCATCGGATCATTTTAACAATTTTCCTTTCTCAAAAGAATTGTAAACTAGTTTTGTGGGATCACCCTACAATAAGCTACCTTGCCCTCTCATTTTTTAACATATTCCCACATATTTCGAACCATGTCAACACATTGATTTGAGGAATGGTAGGATTCTGTAGTGATATTTGTAGTGGAAATTCATCCCTTATTTCATGAGTTATACCTAGCTAAGAATGATGTGAAATTTGGTATAGGATATGGATTAATATCTATGAATAAATATTTTTCGAGCTCCATTCAGGCTTCGTTTTGTTGAAGTATTAGCACACACATTAAATTAAAATTCATTTGACCCTTTTTGATAAATGTCGTTGCCTTCACCGCGTGCCAGCTCTGCGCTCCCCGAAGGATCTCTTCCCTTTGCATTACAAAACAACCCCATTGCACTACCACGTGTCCACTCTGCACACAATTGAAAGTCGCTTCCCTTCGTTTTTGAGTTGGGCTCCATCTGCATGCCACGTGACTCCATCTTCACATATTTTAGTAGGCCCCATAGTCGGTACCAAAGATGAGGTAGGTTACATGTGTCTCCTTGGTGCAAGATTTTCAACAATGAGGAAAAAAGGATATGCACGGGTTGCGCGATGTCGCCACATGTCTATTCAAAGGGTGTTTCTTTTAAATGATGGATGGAGCAAGTCAAGGACTGCAACATCCTCCTGCATGTCATAACTACTTTAGTAGGGTAACAACACTTGTCTACTCGACCTTATTGGGACCACTTCCATCATTTACAGAGGATGCACCTAAACTTGGAGTGAGCAAATGTTTTGGCTAGAATCTTTTTTGTTGCAATGACCAAGAGGAATCTTTTATACTGCATCATTGCCATGGATTCGTGGATCTTTTCTATTATTGCTCGCCAAGGCAGTGGGAGAATTTTGGCTATATATACTCCTCTTTGTTTCGAAGGAGGGGTTCCAGGATTTTTTAGAAAGAATAGAGATTAAGAAAATACACCAAGCCTTTATTATTGTTTTTTAATTATTACAAAAAGACTCACAAACTATGCCAATCATTCGACCTTTTTGCTCTTCTTATGATATTTAATTAAATTTAAACTATGTTGCTATTGTTGGATGATTCATTCGCAGAACTTCTATAAATTGAATGCAAGTTTGTTGTCTTAGATCATGTCATGTGACTCTTCTTGTCAGTGATTATGTGCAAAAAGTTATTTTATGTCAATGAATGAATTATTTATACTTTAATCTTTATTTTATGCTTTTCTGGGACATTGCAAATTGTTGATCAAGCCCTTAGATCTATGATTTATCGTGCATATTATCTACGTTTTGGTGCATCGCCTTAGGTTAGATTTTATTTTTACATATTTGTTTCCTTTTTCCTTTCCAAACCCTAATTACAGAAGAAGTCGGCTTCTTTAAAATCCATAGGTCACTCAGTTTAACGCAATAGGTCCACCATAAACTAAGTTTTTGATAAAAGGGTTGTTACCTTGCCAACTATTGGTATCAACAGTTTTTTTTTTTGGCATACCTGGTGGGACCGCGCTTAAATGAATCAAATTTTTAGAAGGGTGAATGAGCCATCAGCCTATTACTAGGTCCCAAACAACAAATAATATTACCATTAGGGATAGTACAACCTGCAACCCAATTAGTAAACGTTCCACTTCCTCCTCCCTTTTCGCTAGCCATATTATCTACTGCTAACAAAAATTATGTGGCATGGGACACCGGGAACCCTCTTATTGCACCAATAGCACCTGCCGTTTGGACCCCTATTCCAGTTTCTTCCCTAAAGGATATACCTAAATTCACCAGAGATGGCTCAAGGACACTGTTCGAACATTTGCAAGATGTTGTAGATGTTTTCCTGGTGCATGGGGTTACAACCCAAAATTTGGCATTAAGATTTCTTACCACCTCTTTCAAGGGTAAGGCACTGGATTGGTATCGCACACTGCAAGAAAATACTATCAGAACCTGGGATGAGCTCGACAATCCTTTCTATTAGAGATTTGAAAATGAAGGAGGCCGATCATCACTCTATTACTAGCTCTTAGTCATAAAGTGGGCCCCACACAAAGCCATGGTTGACTTCAATGTTCGGTTCCATACAAGCTGGCAGAGGATTCAAGTTGATATACGCCCACCACTAAACTTGGCATTCATTTTCTTCCTAAAGGCCATTAGTCTCGACATCTCAATGATGATCCAATCTCTAGGTGGAACCATACTACCAAGCACATATAGCATCATTGTTAAAGCAGAGAACAATTTGATAGACGTAGGGAAGTTTCTACCTCAGCCCATCATTCCTATATTCCCTTAAATATCGATGCTCACCCAAGACGTCTCATTAGCTAGTGCGCGTGCACCTCCCTAGTCAATGTATGCGTATGTGACAGCACCACAAGGTATTGCCTCTACATCTAACTCTTCTAAGGATGAAATGAGCGATGTCAAGGAATTGTTGCGAACTATGGCAAACAACATAACTACCCTCAACCACAACCAAGCCACACCTCTGAAGCCTACCTACCAAAATTATCAAGGCAGAAGGTCCTCTTACCAACAAAACTAGTTCCAAGGAGGTGCTCGGGAAAATTCGTAGGCGCAAACAACGAATCAAATGGTACCTGTACCCACTCCGCTACATAGTGCTAACTTAAGCTCGAGTAGAGAGTTGACTGCGGGTCAAAATAATTTAGTGGATGACACCAACACCTGGTTTTTTCCTTGCAACGATTCACATATGCCCTAAAATTTATCATGCAACAACTTACAACAAAAGGTGGTAGAGTAGCGCAACCAAGTTACAATGTCAACCCTTGGAAGCTATTTGTATACCTCTTCAGAAATCGAAAATGTGGTGCTCACTATGCAAATGCAAGGGATGTCACTAGAACAAGAAGAAAACATCGCTCCTGACCACACACTCTTCTCATGGATGGAAGAAGAAGTGGTTTTTTCCAATAATACATTCACATCTAAAATGTTGCAAGTACAATTTGACTACAACACTTGCTCAAAGAGGAAATTTACAGGCAAATCAGTTGTTTCGTGACTATCCAGTCAACAACCTAAAAGTGATTTTGACTAGACACCTAGTACCTCGGCAGTAATGTTACAATATCAACCATGAAAGGAAATTATTATAATAAAAGAAAAGGATTGAAAACCTCTGAATCTGCCACATTTCAATGTAGTGGAACAATTAAAGAAACCTTCGCTAATGTGTCCCTGTGGGACATCCTAGCTATCCTAGAGTAGAAGATGCTACTATAAAGGTTGTCCAAGAAGAGGTCAATGCAACACCAACAGAGCAGTTTCCCAAAGTAAAGGTTGTTGATCAACCCTCTTCGACCAAAGTTCTTACAAATAGCACATTGGAAGCCCCTGCTAAAGCAAGAGATAAGTCAAAGCCTCAACCCTTCTTCTTAACTCTTATTATAGGGAATAAATTATTACACAACGCCATGATTGATTCTAATGCTAGCACCACGGTTATGCCTAAGCAAATAGATAAAGCTTTAGGACTCAACTATGAACCCTTAAAAAGGGGAGTGATGCAGCTTGATGGAAACAGAGTCAAAACTATAGGTATCATCAAGGCACTCCCCTTAAATCTATTTGCTTGCCCTAGTATCATAGTGTCGCAAGACACTATGATCATAGATGTTCCCCCTATGTTTGGCCTCTGCCTATCTTGAGAATTTACTTCAAAAGTGGATGGATACTTGTCCTTGGATTGGTTGCATTTGATCCTTAGAACACTTGTAGATTTTGACCCATTTTTCAACGACCGTTCGTCAAAATTTTAACGATTTTTTGTCACTATTATTGCATCATAATTTTGACGACATTTGAAATGTCAAAATTCTAGCCCAGCATCCGATGTCGGGTCAAAATTTTGACGTTTCAAATGTCATCAAAATTTTGACGCAATAATAGCGACGAACAGCCATCAAAATTCTAATGAATGATTGTCAAAAAATGGGTCAAAATCTACCAGTGGAACTAAGCATGGTGTGAAGATGAAGATACAATCTAAAGCTTTACACTCAAGACATGTAGCCAATGAAGCCATGATCAATTTTGAAGTTGTGCATACTTCTATCACCAAGCAACAAATGTATTGCATTAAGTTACTAGAAGATGAGAAGGTGACCGGAGATCGAAATGATCAAGAAGATTCTCTCTCTTGAGAAAACATATGGACATCGACCCTTTCAGAAACTACCATGCTACTGGACTAGGCACCTATGTCATCTACAATGAAGATCATGTTCTCCCAAAGGTTTCCAAAGGATCCAAAGGTGGTCAAGCATATGAACTATGGATGTTGCACTTTGACAGAGCAAGATGCAAGAATGGCGCAGGAGTTGGGATATGTTTAATATCCCCATAGAATGAAAATACACTTAGGTCTTTCCACTTTCAGTTTTCTTGCTCGAACAATGAAGTTGAATATGAAGGACTAGTACAAGGTTTAATCCTTGCGGAGTGGATGGGCATCAAGCAACTAATGGTGTTTGGAGATTCTAAACTGTTGGTCAACCAAGTCCAAGGAATTTCCACAGCAAAGAGTGTCTACATGAGATCCTATTAGCACTGGGTCTAGGACCTAGTTGAGGGTTTTGAAGCCTTCAACATCTAGATCATTTCCCAAGAACAAAATAGTGATGTGGATCACATGGCAACAGCCGGATCCCAATTTGATCCTGCCTCCAACCTCCTTCACAACAAGCACTCTATACGAGTGATAGTTCGACTAGCGATTCTTGATAATGATCAATGTTGGCAAGTGTTTGAAAGTGATGAACACATTGTGTTGTTTATCTAACAGTTGGGAGAATTTTTTGATCAGCTCCAACCAAAGGTGGCTAAGGCCTATGAGGGACAAATCATTCAGCTCAAATATAACAAACTTCCAAGGGGATTGATCACTCTCAAAAAAAAAATTGATTGCGACAATGTAAGAAATGACAAAAGGAAGTTTGTGGCAGACAAAAGAAACTACACAGATCTTCAAGTCGCAGATGGAAGAAAGCTCAAAATTGGGAAGGATGTACCACATCATGATAAAGAAAGGCTTATCAATTTCTGTGAAAAGTATGAAGGAGTAGTGGTTTGGTCCTATGATGATCTACAGGGATACGATTCTAACATCATCTAGCACACAATCAAGCTAGTAGAAGCTGCAAAGCCAGTCCAACAAAAGCAGAGGTCGGTGAACCCAAAGATTGAAGTGCTAATGGCGCAGGAGCTAAGAAAGCTAATCTAGTTGCATAGTCTTTTCAATCAATCATAGTACGTGGGTATCCAACCTGGTCCTGTTCCAAAAGAAAAATGGAGATATTCACTTGTGTGTGGACTTCTGAGACCTAAACAAAGCATCCCTAAAGGATCATTATCTGCTACCTTCTATGGAGTCAATCCTGCAAATGGTGGCATGATCGAAAATGTTTTCCTTTCTAGATGGCTTCTTAGGTTATCATCAGATCCAAGTTAAAGAGGAGGATCAACACAAACCTACATTCACTACAAAGTGGGGGACATTCGTGTATGCCAAAATTCCATTTGGCTTCTCAAATGCAGGAGCTACCTTTCAACGGGAAATGGATATCAGTTTCAGTGAATTAATCAATAAGATTATCCTAATCTATTTGGATGATCTTACTATGTTCTCTAAATCTAAGGATGATCATTTTGATCACTTAGAAATGGTTTTCCAAAAATTCTAGGAGTTCGAGGTTTCCCTGAATTAAAAAAAAGGTATATTCGAAGTGCCACAAGGCAAGCTATTGGGACATGTGGTATCCAAAGAAGGAGTTTCAATTGATCCTGAGTGGGTGAAAGCCATCAAGGAGCTTCCCCTTCTAGTTAACAAGAAAGGCATCCAATCTTTCTTGGGGAAGGTAAATTTTGTTTGCAAATTTATTTCTGACTTCACAGGAATAATCAAGCCAATCACCTTGATGTTAAAAAAGGATCAAGCCTTTAAGTGGAAAAAGGAAGCCAGAGATGCCTTTGAGAAAGTTAAGGATGTTATTTCCTCAAGTCTTGTACTAGCTAATCCAGACTTATCTAAGGACTTCATAATGTATGTATTCAGTAGCTATTCAAGTATAGCCATTGTCTTAACTCAAAAGGACAATGAAGGAAAGGTAGAACATCTAGTGGAATTCTACTCCCTTACCTTGAAGGAATATGAGATGAATTATAATTTCATCAAAAGGAAAGTGTTTACAATAGTAAAGGGACTTAAGAAGTTCCGCCATCTAATCTCCTTCAATAAGGTGATAGTTTATGTCATGCATTCTAGTGTGTGTGAATACATCATGGAGGGAGAAATCACTGAAAAAGGAGCTAATTGGATCACCAAGATCTTCGAATATGACATTGAAGTCAAACCCACCAAACCATTCAAGGAAGAGGGTTGTGTGAATACCTAGCACATGAAGAAGAAGTGGACATTGAAGAAGAGCAACGAGAACTTGTTTTGATGAATGAGTCAGAGTTAAGAAGCTGTTGGCTAACGAATAGAGTGAAATTTATGCAAACGGGGAAGTATCCACTAGGTCTTTCCCCCCAAAAGACGAGATACTATCGACTACAAAATTATGGATATGCACTAATTCAAGGGGTCCTTTTCAAAAGGAACTTCAACGAGATCCTCCTGCGATGTGTTACCTCAGGGAAAGCAAAGAGAATCTTCAACACTTTCTACAGTAGCGTTGTAGGAAGACACTTCTCTGCTAAGACCACCTCCCTCAAGATCATGTGTGTGTGTTAATTTTGGATGACACTTTTCAATGACTCACACTCCTTAGTGAAGGCTTGCAAGTAGTGCCAAGTTTTTATAGGGAGAAGAAAGAATTATGCGATGCCTATCAAACCTATAGTGGTAGACGAGCCAATAACACAATGGGGCCTATACTTCATTGGAATGATCAATCCCACTTCTAGCACCGAACACAGGTGGATCCTAATGGCTACAGATTACTTCACAAGGTGGATGGAAGCCACACCGCTTAAAAATGCAATAGAGGCAGAGATAGTGGATTTCCTCAAAAGACTGGTGACAAGGTTCGACCCTCTGAAAACTATCATTTTTGACAACACCATGGCTTTTCTAGGTGCAAAGGTATGTTGCTTCACACTAAAAAATGGAATATTCCTAAAGACATCGTTAAATTATCACCCACAAGGTAATGGACTAGCCGAATTGACAAATAAGAACTTGGTTTGACTCCTTAAAAGGATTGGTTCGTAAAACCAAAAAGAATGGCATAAAAACCTCTTATCAGCACTCTGGGTAGACCACATAACTCCTAAGCAAGTCCTTAAGAGTTCACCTTATGACCTGGTGTATGGAAAAGAGGCATCGTTGCCTATATCCATGGAGATTCCATCACTCCAATTGTTGAAATCCCTCGAGATAGAGAAAATGGTGCCACGGAGGTCTGGTTGGCCAATTTATTAGAAGTAGAAGAAAAAAGGGAGAAGTCCTTAATAGCCATGACTAACCGCCAATAGGTGGTTAAGCGATGGTTTGACAAAAAGGCATCCATCCAAGGCCTAAAGTGTGGGGACTTCGTGTTGAAATTCAATGAAAGGGTTACAAAGCTAGGTTAACACAGTAAATTTGATAGCCTTTGGGAAGACCCCTTTAAAATAGTTAAGTGTAAGGAACATAATGCCTTTGAATTGGAAAATATGGAACATGAGGTATTAGGAATTCTGGTCAATGAGATTCATCTTAAATTATTCCATTAGGTTGCATGCTTTTAATGATGTAAATATGTTAATAGTTTTTTTTATTTTTCTTTCCTTTTATTCTGCTGGCCAGCTTTTTTAAAATCAATTCATAGCAAGGTGAACAAAGAAAATAATACCCACATGCAAGGAGAAATCAAATATATATGCTGAAAAGAACAAAAACTCATATTACAGAATACCAAGAGTAAAAGGAGCCAAGGATTATATAAAGTTATATTTCATTATATATATGATTCTTTATTTACATGGGAAAATGGCTTAAGGGCCATAATTTAAAAATTATATGACTATATGTTGCTTTCTTTTCATATATGTTATACTTGGGCCTTTTTTAGGAATATATACAAAAACTAGAAAATGGGTATTGTATCCTTATGAGTAGAAAGAAAAGAAAGAGAAATTTTCAACCAACAACAATAAATGCATCAATTGCAACATCCACTATCTCTTCATCAGTAGGTGCACCACCAATAGTAGCAACAATATCAGTAGGAGTTGCGGCTAGTGGAAGAGGGAACACAAGGTTCCTAAAGTTTGTGTACCACTCAATATCATAGAACACCACCACGTTATAGATGTGGAATAGGAAATGGAATGCGTGGGCACCTGACCCTTTGATGGTGTTCATTTTGTGACTAAAGGCGAAATCTGCTCAAGAACGACAGCCACAGGATGACCACTTCTTCTTCAATGTAGTGCCTAAGGTCACTTTCCATGGGTAAGCCTACCCCATATGCAATGTTAGCGACAACTTGGCAAAGACCGTTCAACTACTTCTTGGGGAAAATTTCTTTGACCAGCTTTAACACCAATGGCCTGGGGGTGTCGATATCCAACATGGACACGAAAAAGTGTGAGTAGATATCAGTATTAACTTGATACTTTCCCACATACACCAAAAAATCCTAACCTAGAACCCACTTCATGGCTATTAGAGCCAGTGAGTGTTTGTTCTTTGTCATTCTTTTCATTCATCTAGTGGAAATCTCACCAAGAACTTAGACTGTATGTGACTTGTACAACACTAGCCTAATGTGGGTGTTCATGGTAATGACACACTGCAACTATCTGCTAACTACTCCTGAAAGTTGCCTAAAGCCTAGCCTATGAGAATACTTCACCAATTACCAAAGCCAAACACTAAGTTAATAACCTATTACTAAAGTTTGCTCAAATGCTAATTCTAATTTTGTTACCACTTAGATGCCTATTTATAGAAAAAGTGAGGAAAGGCATGGCAATGGGCTTTCCAAAAATGTGATGATATTCAAGTGCCAACTTGATAATTGTGCCTAAGCTTGCTCGAATTTCCTGACTAATTGCACCTACTAAGTACAGTTCAATGCATGTAAAGTTATTGAAAGCTAATTAATTAGCTTAAGATGGTGGCATTCATCGGCAGTGAGCTACATGGTACTAAAGCTATTGTGTCACTTCTTAGGTGTTTCCCGAAACCCAAGGCAAGATTCATATATTTTCAAGCACTAATCATTTACTTTGTCTTAATCATTCTGTTAGGTATATTAATTTCCAACGCATATGAATGCTAAGCTAAAAGAAAATTGTCGACCCAAGTTCCAAGGAAATCGCTATGTATCGCATAGTTGCCTAATGCAATTATGAATTCTTCTCACTTCAAAAGGACAAGTAGTCCATTTTTACACAAGCCAAAGGGTGGGTGGTACATGTCAAATTAAATGCAAAAACCAATTTCATCTCCAACCTTGATAAAAGATAGCTAAGTATCACATGGAAAAAATTTAAACACTTAAGAGTCTTTTCAAATACACTAAATCCAACTAAGTGAAGGTTTTTAGCATACCTAGAGCTGAGGAAAAAGTTGCAGAGAATTCAGGCCAAGCAAAATATTTCATCAAAAGAGACAATGGCAGAGAGTTTGCATCAAGAGATACAAGGGTAGGTAGCACAATCTTTTCTTAAGGCCATACGAGCATCACATGATGTTAACATCTATGAAAACACTTCATATGCTATGCCTAGTAGACCAAACTTGCCAAATGGGTGAACACTCTAGAACTAGACAAGCCCACAAATTACAAAAACTAGTTTCAGGTCTAAGAGGATTGCGACAATATTCATGACCCACACCTTACAAAAACCCCAAGTCTTTGAGAGAGGGGGCTTGTGAAAGGATGAAGGCATCTAAGAAACAGATATCAATAGTAGAAAAAATATGGCTCAGCGGGCTCCCCTAGTACATGGTCCCATTAGTGCACTATTACCCAAAGTTGGTTGATGTGACCATTCAACGTTACAACCTAAGTACCCACAACATTGAGGGCCAAACTTTAATAGTTAATATCAACCCATAGGGTATCTAACATATGCTATGTATTCTTGACCCGACCACCAAAAAAGAGAGGATTGAGGCATTCAATCCCAAGAAAGGAGAAAACACATGGAGGGGAATGAGGAAGGGCCCTCGGTTTTTAATTAAGGAAACCAACAGGTAGAGAGTAACGAGCCAAAACTTGCCAAGTATCTTGGTGCCACACGATGCATTTGAGAACTTAAAAGAGGCCTTTTCAATGCTATCATTTGTTTATGGCCTGGAAATAAACTAGGATATGCACACTTTTCAATTAGGGTCAAGTTTCCAATTTTGTAAGCATCATGATTTCTTTTAGTATGATTTCACATACTAGTTCATAGAAGAAATGATAGGGAAAATAGACAATTACCCAGAGGAACGAAAGTTCAAGTTCCTCTCTTTTCTTTCCCATATCTTTTTGCATCAAAACCCAGATTTCTTCAGCAAGTATGTGGGCTTGTCTATTTTTGATAAAAAAGGAAAAAGAAAGTTGGTATCTATATGGACACCTCTCCTCTCTGCAACATTTGACTACTATGCATTTTTGGATTTCTAACTCTGATTTTTCAATATTTGCAAGGAGAAGATGGCATGGTCTAACTCAACATGGATCAAATGGGATATATGCAAGTCTTTACTCTGGGAGCATGTGACTTGTTCTTCAGCATGGATTTCACAATCATCCAGATGCGAGGTTTCACTAACCAACCATTCTGATTCCCGCCCTGTGTTACAAATAGAGTGCTAGCTCTTGAAATGTATCAATAAGCATGCATTATTGATTAGAACTTTTTCGGAGGACCTCCCAAGAAGAAGGGATGGCTCCAGTTACCCATAAGTTTCAAAACAGTGACCCTAGCAAAGAGGCTGACACACCTGCTATTGCAAGATAAGATGGCTCATTTAGGGTTGGTTTTGATATGTGATAAATGGCAGTATAATCCTTTCAATGATTTGCTACATGCACACATGAGGGTTATTCACACTTCTCGACCCTACTAGGAAAATAAGCATAACCCATCGGAAGATAAGGATGAGCATTTGGTTGAGTTGGTGCATATTTCCATATAGGATAATAGGGAGCCATGGCACAAGTTCTACTTCATTGTGGTGGAGGTTGATGAGAATCTCAAGATGGGGACCACCATGTACAACAAGTTATAGTATACAGAGCAATGGACTCTAGAGAAAATGAGAGCCTTCTAGGTATATCTCCAAGAAACAAAGCAGCTTGAAGCACCTTATGGAAGGTTGAAAGCTAATGAAGAGTTTAAAAAATGGTGGGATGATGGACATGCAACCTCTGACTCAAGCAATTGAGGGAACAATAGCCTAGGAGATGAATCTGAACAACAAGGAGAAGAAGAAGAGGGGACCCCAATGTCTTCCACTTAGCAAGCGAAAAGCTCCATAGGGTAACCCTCCTATGCAACTTCAAATGTGCAATTCAATGTTTTGAGGGCTTCACAATCACTCACTTGGGCTGCTAAATCAACAAGAGTGTCACAACAACAGCTGGTAGAGACTGTTGAGATTGGAGAAACCCTACCCACAAAGTGATAGCTCATATAAACTATTGTTAGAGAAGGTTCACAAGAACCCACTACAGGCTAAGTGCTCACAACTAGCTAGGAGCCCCAGAAGGATGTGGAACCCGCAACAAGTCAAGAGCCGTCTTCGACCAGTCAACAAGTAACATTTGATCTTGCTTTTCTTTCCTCTCAGTCTTTGGTATCCTCAACTATCTATGTGGCACCCCCCACCATGAGTGTTGGCCCTTCTTTTCCCACCTTTGATACAATGATTGCGGGAGGTTTCTCCTAGTCCACATGGGAAAATCCATTTATCTTTACTCCTCTATAAACCCTTACACCAGTCGATGCCACTCAGTCCTTTTTTCCCTCACTTTCTGAAAGCTTACTTGCCATTGGCACCCATGTTGCTACTATCACTGCAAATCCTCCCTTTTTCTCACAACAAGTAGAATCTACAATGACTATTCCCTTGCCACTGCAACCTATGAGTCCTCCCACCAATTCACCAATGGGAGCTTGGAAAATGAAAAGCCCTTATGTTGGTTCACAAACCGAACTTTGGCATGTGCCTCATTTCTCCATGCAAACTGTCACTCTCTAGAAGAAGAAACTGCATGTTCCTATTAAACTTACCTATCCATATGCCCTACCTTCTGGGACTCCTTTCGCAGGTGGGCTAGTCCTGTCGCCAACCATTTTTATTGTAGAAAATGATGCTACAAAGGAGGCGCACACCAGTAGGATTCAAAAGAAAAAATACAAGGATGATCAGAAGTCGGAGGAACCAAAGGTGCATACTATCTATGATGAGACTCAAAAAAAGCTAAAATTTTCAATCATGTACCCGACCATGGCAAAACAACAAGGGGAGATGTGTCCAAAAGATTATGATCTGTATGTTGTGGGGTTTGACATGAAGGTAGCTTGTCTACAAGATAAAGTTCAACTCATGGAGGAAACACAAGGAGTGGTCACTCCAAAAGATTATGATCTATATGTTGTGGGGTTTGACATGAAGGTAGCTTGTCTACAAGATAAAGTTGAACTCATGGAGGAAACACAAGGAGTGGTCACCTTTAATTTCATTAAAATTGGCTACAAGCTAAAGAAGATGGATGAGCAGCTAAAATCCTTGAAAGAAAGAGCTAGTTTCTTAGAAAAAAGGGAGAAATCCCTGAGTGAATGTTGCATGCTTGATAGAGAGAGTGCTGATAGTAGAGGAAGAGAGGAATAGACTTTAGGAGGAACTTGCAAAGGTTCAATCAATCAACCCCACTATAATAAACAAGTTGCATACTAAGAATGAGGAGTACTAGAGCCAATTAACTCTGGCAGAGTAGAATCTGTAGCTGAGGAATGGGGAGTTTGAATGATAATGCATTGAACATGAGCAGGGAATGATGCGAAAAGATCAGGTACTAGATCAACAACGAGCTCATTATGAGAAAAAGCTGCAAAAGAAGGATGTCAAATTTGGGACCGAAAGGCCCAGTTAGAGAAAGAGCTTCAAGAGACAAAGTCCTCTCTTGAAAAAGAATTGAAAAACCACGCCCAGATTGATGAAAACTGGAGTAAAGAAATGAGTAGCTCTAGGGAGCAACTAGCATCCGTGAAGAGGAAAAATACAGAATTAACAGAGGCCATTAACTCAAAGGACGTAGAGATCACCTCTCTGAAGAGCTCTCTCCAAGCCTCATCCGCATAGCTCGACTTAATCCCATTGGCTCGACAGATATATATTTCTTATTGGGAAAAGGTTAAAACCTTTTTCCTGACACTACAACCAATGCTCTAGTTCATCTCAAAAGCAACCAGATTGAGCTAGGAGGTCCTCAGAACAATTGAGCAATTCCCATGATTGATCTTTGAGAAGGTTATGGAAGTAAAGAGTTTGCTCACTAATCTATATTCAGTCTTTGATGAAGACCTAGCAAGGTAGGGATGGAAGATTGGAATGTTGTTGTTCAAATGGAAAGAATGTCAATCCATTGCCACTCAACCTTGCAACGGACTAAGGCGGCTGCAGCTACCGTGAACTAGACAGTAGATGGCATACGAGAGAATTTCTCTCGGTTGAGCAAGATGGGTCTGCCATCTCTAGTTTTTGAAGATGGGTTGATAGCCATGACCAAACATATTGCAGAAAGAATTGAAGATAAGGAGTGAGACCAAAACACTTTCTAGAATTTTAGCCATCCTCCTACTGCAGCAGATATTGAAGGGTTCATTCATGCTCTTGTGCAACTACTATTTTATTGTGGAGCAGGGGGTTTTCCTGATTGTTGCCTCATCAAGAAATGATTGACCTAGGTGGAGCACATGAGAATCTACACAAAGTAGAGAGACCATCCAAAGATGACTAGCCACCTTTGCATGTGACCCTTTCCAAGCTCTAATTTCATCGCCAATCGATGGCACTCTGGTCTGCAGCTAGAAAAATTTTGGGTTCTTCATTCCTCAAATGAAATGCCCCTGATAGTCACCAAAAGTTGTGAATAATTTTTTGTTGAGATCCCTTTGGGCTTTGTTTTGTTGAAGTATCAGCCCGCACATTACATTAAAAGTCACTTGGCCCTTTTTGATAAATGTCGCTGCCTCCACCACATGTCTTCTCTATGCACCCCAAAGGATCTCTTCCCTTCGCATTAAAAAACAACCACGTTGTGCTGCCACATGTTCACTTTGTGCACAACTCAAAGCCGCTTCCCTTCATTTTTTAGTTGGGCTCTATCTGCACGCCACGTGGCTCCATCTTCACATTTTTAGTAGGCCCCACAGTTGGTACCAAAAATGAGGGAGGTTACACGTGTCTCCTAGGTGCAAGCTTTTCAACAACAAGGAAAAAAGGATATGCACGGGTTGCGTGATGTCACCACATGTCTATTCGGCGAGTGTTTCTTTTAAACGATGGATGGAGCAAGCCAAGGACCACAACATCGTGTTGCGTGTCATAACTACTTTAGCAGGGTAACGACACTTGTCAACATGACCTTGTCAGGACCACTTCCATCATTTATAGAGAATACACCTAAACTTGGAGCGACCAGATGCTTTGGCTAGAATCTTTTATGTTGTAATGACCAGGAGGAATCTTTGATTCTACATCATTGCCATGAATTCACGTATCTTTTCTATTACTGCTCACCAAGGTGGTGGGAGAATTTTGGCTATATATACTCCTCTTTGTTTCGGAGGAGGGGTTGCAAGATTTTGCAAAAAGAATATAGATTTAGAAAATACACCAGGGCTTTGTTATTATTTTTTAACTATTTCAAAAACACTCACAGACTGTGTCAATCATTCAACCTTTCTACTCTTCTTATGATATTTAATTAACTTTAAACTGTGTTGTTATTGTTGGATGATTCATTCACAAAACTTCTATAAATTGAATGCAAGTTTGTTGTCTTAGATCATGTCATGTGACTCTTCTTGTCAGTGATTATGTGCACAAAGTTATTTTATGTCAATGAATGAATTATTTATACTTTAATCTTTAGTTTATGCTTTTTTGGGACATTGTAAATTACTGATCAAGCCCTTTGATCTATGATTTATCATGCCTATTGTCTACATTTTGGCACATTTCCTAAGGTTAGATTTCATTTTTTATATATCTATTTCCTTTTCTCTTTCAAAACCCCAATTACAAAAGAAGTTAGCTTCTTTAAAATCTGGAGGTCACTCAGTTTAACGCAATAGGTCCACCATAAACTAAGTTTCCAATAAAAGGGTTGTTACCTTGCCAACTTTTGGCATCAACAGTAACATATTAGTAAATTGGGTTCATTTGATTTTTTTTCTAATCATACATGTATCATAGAAATTCTATTTACAAATTTTTTATTTGTTATATTATGCACTCAAATTCTTTCTACAAGAATAAATTCATTTGGTATTTATGCTAGCTATAGAATAGGTGGTTGTGGGATGAATATTAAGCTTTATTTGTAAAATTAATGCTTATTAATGATATATTCCTTGGTCTTCAATCTCTTCTAGCTACACGAGTATTTTAAGTCATCTCTATAATATTAAATTCATCTCCTAGAGTGAGTAGCATAGGTAGTACATTTTTCATCCCTATGATGCTTCATAACATGCCATTAGAAAGAGGTTGGTTCTCTAATGCACATTGAAAATTGGGTTTGGATGACATTCTTCTTGGTGGCATGTTACCTTTCTAGGATTTGTTCAGTTGAACACTAGTTCAACTTTAGGATTTTGAAGGAGAGGTGCTTCTTAATTGGAATAACAATATTTAACCTCAAAGCATCCACAAGAAGGAGATCAAAGAGAATCGAGTTATTGTTTCTCTATCACTATCACCTTCATCAGTTGACAAAACTTAGTTGCATTACCAATTTGTTCTCATGCAATTGGTTGGTGGTGTGTGTACTTGATGATGTTGTCCCTATTGATTTTATTTTTGTGTCTTGTTGAGATTTTCTTCTACAAGGGTATATCATTTCAAAAATTACCTTCGTTCAAAGGTTGAAAATTTAAAAAAACCTTTGAATGAAGATAAATATTAAATATGGAAAAAAGGGACCTTCGAACAAAGGTACCTTGAAATTTTATGCAAAAATTCCACTTTCAAATCTTCGATTGAAGATTGTAGTCCTGGAAATGAGATTTCCAACAGGTATAATTATAATATATTTCTTTTTGTTATGCATTTATTTTCTATTTTTTACTAAACATCAAGTTCTTTATTCTACACATGTGGAAAAATAGTAAAACACTAAAAAATATTCAAAAATATCTATGCACTAGTTATTGATGTCCTTTTGGCAAAAAAAAAGAATTTCAATATATACAAAACAAGTTATACATTATGGCATACACCTATATTCAAATTATAATTACCTTGACTTAAAAAAATAATTAAAAAAATATGCAACAAAAATTTATGAAAAAATATCCATGGACTAGATATTGATGTTACAAATTGATATTTTAGAAATTAGAATTTTATCGTTTCTAGAGAAAAGGTTATTTTTTATAACATTAATATCACTTTTAAAAAAATGTTGTTTACTATAAAAACAAGTTATTAAAAGTTACATAAACAAAATTCACAATTTATTTCAAAAAAATTAAAAAATATATATTGAGAATCTACACACAAATCTGTTAGGGTTAGAGATGGCAGATCTAACAATTAAATGCAGATTTAATAAAAAAAAATAGAGAAACTAAAACATTCACAGAATAAATCATAACACAGAATTTAACGTGGTTCACCCAATCTGGGCTACATCCACCAAACCGCAGCCATCCAATACTTTTATTATCCAGTGAAAAACCCTATTACAATCTTGTGAATAATCGCGATTTTCATCATTTTATAATACCCATCCGAACCCCTTTTTACCAAGCTTAGAAGCTTCCAGATTTTAGGGTTCTACAAAATCTGATTTTTCTTTTTTTTATTGATTTTTCCCTTTTTCAGTGATCACATGAAAAAGTAGGAAGAAAATTTTTCTCGGGG
>VDFB02353493.1:105677313-105705491 GCA_007258455.2 Sequoia sempervirens
CTCAAAATAACACTAACAACATCATCAAATTTCAATGTATTGAACCCGAGAAATGGAATTGCTAACTGACCATTACCAAGCTATTCCAACTTTTCGGGCAAAGACCACGAGAATCAAAGAGCCCTACTTCTTCATCAAAGTTTACTTTTATAGAAGTTAATTATTTGATGACCGTATTAAACTCATTTTAAATGATCAGTAAGCCGGCCACCTTCTACCATTTTCGCATATTAAATAAGCGCTTCATAAGAAATACCTTATTCGAAGGGAAAGCTTTTCATATAACTTTTCCAGGGTTTCCATCAACTCTTGACTTGTCTTTGCTTTCGTAATATTGAACGCCACTGTTTGTGCTAGGCACAAACGAATACTGCCAAGAGCCTTTCTATCTAAGATCTCCCAGTCCTCATCTGACATTGCTGCAGGTTTCTTGGTTTTCCCTTCCAATGGCCGCCATAAATCCTTCTGATAGAGATAGTCTTCCATCTGCATCTTCCATAACTGATAGTTCTACCCATTAAATTTCTCAACCTTCTTACCCTCGTCTGCCATTGCTCCCACTCAACTGTGAGACTCCCACTCAACCGTGAGATCTTTCCTATAGATGATAATCAAAACACAACTCGCTCTGATACCACTTTTTAGGGTTAGAGATGGCAGATCTAACAATTAAATGCAGATTTAATAAACAAAAATAGAGAAACTAAAATATTCACAGAATAAATCATAACACAGAATTTAACGTGGTTCACCCAATCTAGGCTACATCCACCAAACCGCAGCCATCCAATACTTTTATTATCTAGTGAAAAACCCTATTACAATCTTACGAATAATCTCATTTTTCATCATTTTGTAATACCCATCCGAACCCCTTTTTACCAAGCTTAGAAGCTTCCAGATTTTAGGGTTCTACAAAATTGGATTTTTCTTTTTTTCATTGATTTTTCCCTTTTTCGGTGATCACGCAAAAAAGTAGGAAGAAATTTTTTCTCGGGGGCTGCCGCCCCCGAACGCCCACCCGGAGCCCAGCCCGGCCCCAGACCCCGGCGAGGACGGGGGGCTAGGGTGTACAGTATACCATGGGCTATACAGGATAGCATGATCAGTCACCACATACCAACAAAATCGTCACAAATCACTAGTTTGCATCATCAATTTTTTAGCAATTTAGCTTCTCTAGGTCACATAAAGTGAAGATTTAGTTAAAAATGTCGATTTCATTGTCTTACTTTGGACAAAAAGTGAAACTCATTATTGTGAGATTACCCATAAATAATTATTCATTTAAGGTTTCTAAATTATCTTGATGATCATTTTGATTGTTATTCCATGAGTTACAATATGTCCCTAAACGCACATTTGTTGTATTTCCTATTGAGAGCATGCTAGATGGATATTCTATGAATGCCATAAGATACTACTTTAAATATTTTTTCTTAATTTAACCACTTTCATTCTTAAATAGTAGAATTATATGCATTATGGTGGCTAACTAATTAGAATTTTAACTTTGGTGAAGATTTTACTTTTGATGATGATCATATTTAAACTGAAATTAATTATTTGTGGATCACTTAAAAATTGTTTTGCATTTCTTGAGTCTCTTATTGTAATTGGGCCATTGTTATCAACTATGCACCTTGGAAAGTAATGGTATTGGTCATGTCAGTCCTGTATTTCTACTGATTATCAACATAATACATTTTTTCACCATTATTTAAATAGTTTACGAGTGATTATGGTCTAACATGAATAGTATAGGTTGATAGGTGTTGTTCTTTACTCCTAAACCTTGTACTTATTCATAAAAAGTTTCTTCCATTTTCAAATCCTCTACAAAATTTGTTAAAGGTTAACTATTTTTATGCTAGTGACAATAAATTTAAGTTCGTATCTACATCACCAAACATAATATATGAACAAATTATCCCATTTGGTCATGTTTAAAAGTTGTTGGTATTATCTTTTAGAGGAATGAAAGGGAATACACCTTTTGTTTGATAGAACTCAAAGTAGAATGAGATAGGGGCTCTTTATCATGTGTTGGTCTTGTCCAACCTTGGTAGTTTGTATTGCTTCATTTTGTAGTCAATGTAAGGTTTTGACATGTCCTTAGTGTCTTTGAAATGCTAAATTCAAACTGCAAGCTAGGTCAAGATCTAAAAGAGGAGAAAACCTTAATAGATTCCTTGATTTTTGACTACCTTCTAAATAATGAGAGGTTTCATGAGTCTTGTAGGGAGTTGACATCTTTCTACAAACAATTTATTTACAATTTACAAAAGTTTGATTCCATCTCATTTTTGCATGTTCCTAGATAATAGAATGTTGTTATGGGGCTAAATGGGCCTCTGATATTAATTGCATTTGGAATATCATAGATCGAAAGTACTTGTCTTCTACTCAACCTTTTTAGTTTCTTGAACTCTTTCACAATGATCTAGTTTGATCATTCTAATATTATTTTGATAAAGATTTCATGTTTTATTCATTTCATAAGTTTTGTTGATGTCTAAAAAAGATAAATTTGTGAAAAACCTCTTTAAATTTTATTTTTTAAGTTTTAATAACTATTTGAAATATAGTTTTTAAGATTCTTAATTAAAATACTTATCTTATTTTACAAATAAATAAAAACATTGGTAAAATTAACAAATATTCCATAAAATCTTTCCAAAAACATTAACATCAAATTTTGTCTCTATTAAATATATAAATCACTTATTAAAAATATAAAATTCATTTTGCATAGAAAAGTGTCCATAAAAACTGTTTTTTATTTTTTTTAAACTTGGTTTTTCCTAATATAAAAACTTATTATCATATACTCTGAAATCTCATAATTACATTTGAATGTGGATTCCATTTGTTTTTAAAATGCTAAATAATTCAGGGCCACACTCAACAACATCATCCACCCAAAGTTTATTAAGCCCACCAAGACATTTTTTCCACCAAGCAGTCCTCACCACAAATGAAATGCAAGTACAAGCGTGTTTTTTTCCGCGTCTCTCCGAGTCCTCATTTGTCCTGCTTCGTTACACAGCACTAGCGACCTTGTCTTACATAGCCGCCCCAAAAAAAATCGAGTTTAGTGCTTCAGATTTTTAAAATGGTTTTGTACCGTAGATAATGCAAACAATAGTGGGTGCTGGTGAGAGGTCTATTGTACATCTTTCAAAGAGGTTATAAGAGTTTCTTCCATGAAAGAGCTAAAATCAGAATGGTTGAACTAATCTGTCAATTTTTCTAGTAAAAAAATATAAAAAATAATAGATATCATTCATGATAGCAATAGGATTTTTATCCTGTTTTCCACATATTTCAAAAATTGATCAGAAATGTCAAAAAAATTTACAATTCATCTTCTAAATTAAATTTTGTAGTTTTCTGAATTTGATTGTGTGTCAATTTTTCAATCAATGTTTTCACTCTCTCCTCTTTGTGCTTTATATTCTGATGATGGATCACGAGTGTGATTAAAAAGTTAATTTAAAAATTGACACAGAATCAAATTCAGAAAACTACAAAATTTGATGATACGAATTGTAAAAATCTAATAGATTTGATCTTCTAAATTGTTAATTATTTTGATTTGATTAAACCCACTAATCAATTCTTTCATCTTATATATAGTCCAATCCCACAACTTTATCTTTGCAAGGAGAGGACATCTGGGCTCTAAGAACTGTTGATCATGGCAAGGGCAATGGAGGGCAGTTTGAGGAGGAAATTAGTTTACTTCATGGTGGCAATAATTGGCGTTGTTGTGGTGGGGATGAGCGGAAGGGTGGAGGGCGCAATTTCGTGCTCAACGGTGGTGTCTGATTTAACTCCGTGCCTGTCGTACGTGGCGGGGAACGCCGCTCAGCCGACGCAGGGATGCTGTAACGGCGTTAAGTCTCTCAACGCCGCCGCTAAAACTACGGCTGACCGGCGATCCACATGCAACTGCATAAAGTCTGCGGCGTCGTCGACCAACGCTAACTACAATAAGATCGGCAAGCTGCCTGGTCTCTGTGGAGTTAAGCTTGGGTATACCATAACACCCTCGCTTAACTGCAACACGTAATTTCTCAACCCTTCTCTTTTCCTTCTTACTTTGCCAGCTCTGATTTCATCCTGACTCCCGGTTGTTTTGATTTACAGGATTCCCTGAGATCTGCGCATGGTTGGTCTGTCATTAGAAAACCGTGGGTTCCAGTAAAATAATGTTACCTATGTTCGGAAGTTCTAAGTGAGTAGTATTCTTAGATCGAATTTTATATATTTTATATGAGATTAGAGTCTTAGATGCTTAGACCTCTAGATAAAATAGATTGGATATAAAGAGCACTCTCTTATCTTAAAATAGAAGAATATTGTAAGTCATTATTAAAATGATGACCTTAATATCTTACCATTTAAGAGCACTCCCTTATCTTATATTGCAAGTCATTATTAAGATTACTGTTTAAGAGCACTCTCTTATCATACAATAGAAGAATATCATAAATCATCATGAAAATAATGATCTTTTAAGATGTTACTATTTAAGAGTTGTGTTATCACTACTTTTAGGCTCTTTACTTGGTACTGATACTGTTATAAAAATCTTACAAAATACCTCACTTTGATCTAAAGAATAGACAAAAGCTACATCTAGATTCTAGAGTTTAATCAACCATTGCTGTACCAACGTGGTTACCTAAAATCAAGGGCTGCTGGATAAGCATAAGGTTTTGGTGTTTGATGTATTTCGATAATGGGTACTATGTACATTTACCCAAGTCAAGTAAAGCTTGACCTAGAATGGCAGTTGAGACAAAAATGGTAATTCATCAGGGCAAGCATTCTCTTTCCAATCTATAAGGAATATTCCAAAAGTTATGCCAATATTTCAAGGATAGCAATAAAGCTAGCTGATTTTGTTTGAAGCAAAGCAGGTAGTTCCACAGTGGTGAGGCTGTGCTACATTGCAATGATCTTTGTTACTATTACAAATTAAAACTGTACAAAGCAATTACCTGCTTTTGCTAGCATATTTTGTCCTAAACGGTAAACCCATTAACAACTACTGGGTTGTAATCGATATTATAGAAATTTGAATGCTTTTCAGTCATCTATTTAGCATTGAGCATGGTGGTTGTCAGATTTTCCATTCAATAATAGCCACATAAACTTTTTGCCCATTTTTTCCCATTGTTACTTTCTGCTCAACTCTATTAATGTGAAATGCTTTCTTGTATGGGAATGTAAATAATATAAGCATCAGTTTCACAATTTTGGGAGTTTTAATTCTAAACTATATTAGACTAGGCATTTTAAAATATATTTTTTCATATTATTACAAAAGTTCATATTCATTAGTCATGGGTTTTTATAAGTGATAATTTTTAATGGGATTAGGGAAGTCAAAAATATTTTTCTTAAAATCTTTCCTTCAAAAATATATTATTCAAACCAAATCCAATGACAATTGTACAATGGTACAAAAATTTGGATATATTTTAATACTTTTATTTGATTGATAGGAAAGATGATGCACATTTGGAATTAAATGTTTGAATTCTAAATAAAGTACATTGGACAAATCAGTTTTTGAATGAGCAATTTCCTCTCATAGTGTCCTTTGACAAACTCAATACTATTGAAAACTTTGATTTATATTCTAAGGAAGTCCTATATAAATTGAACATAGATTTATTCAGCAATAATTTTGAATTGAAATTTCTATTAGTATACAAATATGTAAGAGATTATCTAAAATATGATAAATAATATTGACATCTAAAAATTATATTTGTTCCAAAAATATTTGAAATTGCACAAGAAAAATAAATAAACTTATGTAGAGATTGTTGTTATTTTGATAAAAATGAATATGATTAATTAGTGATGAAGAAGAATAAACTTACCCACATTGATGGATAGTTAGATCACAATAGAAGTGAAAATATCCAAAATATTATATCATTTGGACTACCTTTTAATACTTCATTTCAATTTCCTCAAATTCTAGGTTATATAAAATTACAAGAGACATGATTGTTTTTGTTGAAGTCATGGAAAGGAATCACAAGAGTAACAATCTATCTACAACACTAAATATTTTTTTATGAGAAATTAGGAGATCTATGAGATGAAATGGCAAGCACAATGAACAATATGCAACTACTATATTTAGTTGACCCAAATGTAATGAGTACAAAGCATTGCATATATAGGCAAGGATGAAGCAATCCACCTATGAGTTGGATTGACAAGTGCCCCATAATGTGGCACAAATGAGAAGACAAGTGTCCTATAGGTGTCAACCTTAGGAACACTTGGAGTTTGCAAACCAACAACCTCTATGACCAAGTCATTAACCTTGTGTGCTAAGTGTTGAGTGACTTTTGAGGTGAGATGGAAAGTCTTTCAACCTCAAAAGATGTGTGCAAGAGGTTTATCAAACAAGTTGGTAACCTCTAGAGGTCTAAAGTGTTGCACATTTAGTTAGAAAAGAAGCTTTTTAACCTCATCAACCTAAGTACACTTAAGTATAGTGAATAGATTAATTATTCACACTAACACCCTCCTTAACTTATACTTGGGGAGATAACAAAAGTGAAAATAGATAGAAATGGGTCTCGGCTAGAGGCCATGTTAGGTACCCATAGTATAATGCATTCTCTCACAAACAGAGAAAAAGGAGAAACTCAGTGGGAGTAAATCTCCTCTCCAAAAAGAGAGAATTAGAAGGATTTAAGACCTTCTAAAAGTATGTTCCTTGATGATAAGAACATGATGATGAAGAACTCTTGAAGCAAGTAAGATTTGTAAACTCTACAAATGATGAACTAGTGTCTGCTAGAATCAACAAATCTCCAAGAAATGTGGATCAAGATGAGAGATACAAAAAACTGCATGAGTGAACATATGAGCACTACTCAACCAATGTACACAAAGTTTATCAAACTTTGTGAAGTCGATAATACATATAGTACTATGATAAAGAGTAATAGAATCACAAAATGTGATCCACTGAATCAATCCCCCATATGAGAGATCAAGACAGAAGGTTCATAAGGCCTCCCAAAAATAAGATTCCTCCAATGCTTCATTAAAAGAAGCATTAGCATAACACATCATGCTTCATTAAAAGAAGCATTAGCATAACACATCATACTCGGGCCCCTTAATGCTAAGAGGATATAAGAAGAAAAACTAAAATCAGAAGTGTGCAAGGAATGTAGAGATGTACAAGAAACTAAGAAAGGGTGTACTCCAAGGCACACTCACATAAGGCATGAATCTCAAGGATCCAGTGTTATGATGGAATATCCCCCCACTACACTTTATAATTCAATGTATGTACAATAATTTCTCAAATTCCCTCCATGTGGAACACACATTCAATTTTGTGGCACTTTATATGAGCGTATTTACAAGCACTATTTTCTATTTGAATTCTACAAGTTTACTGTCATGAGGTTGATTTAAGAAGACAAGATTAAGTTATTTATTGCAAACCTTAATAAAATACAAAAAGCATAAAATTAAAACCCCCTTGATGATGACCTCCCCTTTTTCCAAATTCATTGCATAAGAGATTATTGATTCCTATTTTACAAATTTTTAACTATGGAGAAAAATGGTACCTCCCCATTTCATTTGTAAAACAAAAAAAAGGGCCCTTCAAGCCAAAATCATTGTAAAAGAAAAATAGAGTCTTCTTTTACAAATTTTTAACAATGGAAAAATAAAACCACATCCGCCTATCAATTGGAACACAACAATCTACTGAGATGGGGGGTGAATCAATAGATCATCAAAATTTAGCCCTTTAACATTTTAGACTAATTAATTCCTTTGAAGCCCTTTAGTGCAGATTGAACTAAATATGTAGAGAAATAAGTGTGCACACACAATAACTAATAACAAAAGATATACGTGGAAAACCTAGGATGGGACAAACCTCAGTGAGAATAGTTGCTAGGATCTACTGTCCTAATCCAACCTCACAATGCAAATTTTTGATTACAATTTTGTTTAAGGGCACCAATTGGTTTTAAGAGCACCCACTCTAGGAAAGCACCAATTCCCTACACTGAGCACCTACCTAGATATTTGATAGCACCCACCAATTATATTTAAAATGCAAAGTAATATGATTTGTTCTATTGAAAACTATTCAATGTTTCAACCCTATTTGCAACTATTCAATTATGTGTTGTTGTCACTGCAACACAATTCTCTGCCTTGCACCTCTCTCTATTCTGCAACTTTAACACTAACCCTGATAAAGATCTCTATTTTTTTTAATTCTACTAATTCACACACACCTCTCCACCTTTCCCCTTTATTATTAGTGAATTCTTTGTCTACCTCAAGAGTTCACACATACACACTATTGCACTTTCCTTTTTCTATTAGTGCATTCTTTTTCTTCCTCAAGAGCTCACTCTACTTGCAACATACATCAACAGTTAGCCAAATTCTCATTGTCTATCCTCTCATGACTTAGTCAGCAATACATTAATTCCTTGAGCCACATACCATCATCATCAAATTCTGATTTGTTAAATCTACTAAACATAGCAACCTAGAAAACCCTAAAACTTAATATGCATTTAATTCCATATCCTTGTATACTCGATATGATTCTAGTCTTGATCACCTTTGCGGTCTATGTTGCTACTTTGCAAATCAAATGACCAATAAAAAATGGTCTTTGGAGCAGGTAAACCAATTAAATTTATACATTGCCTTGGTTTATAGTTGAAACTCTTGTTCAAGCTATCATAGTTGTTTGAGATCTTCATCTTTAAATTTAGGCCATTGATTCATTGTCTTTACACCATGATCATTTATCCTCCTTCATTTTATCCAACATTAAAATACAAACATTGGTTTATTTCCTTTAAAACATGTGTTGTAGATCTTCATCATGTTGTATATAACCATCGCTTCACTTAAGTCTATCACATATTCCCTTAAGACATTAATCTTCATTTTTGTGATGTGAATAGATAATGCGATCATCGTCTGATTTCCAATGCTTGATCTCCATCATTAAACTCCCATCACATCTTTTTTGGCATTTTTTATTCACAACAGCGACATGAATAAACTTAGTGATGTAATCGAATGCCGCCACATGTCCCTTGGAACACATGTCCTTAGCCCACACTCCCATAGGGCTAACCAAGGACATACTTAATCTTCAATGGGATAGCAGGATGCTACTATATGTCCTAGTTGATATCATACTCCACTACCAAAGCCTTGTCACTTTTTGTTGGTCTCATTATACACTTGTCACTTTCTCACAATCTCGCAAGGGTAGGACTAGGACCCACCATACATGGTGTGGGCTAGTGGGTGTGGTAATAGAAAAAGTATTCCTTTTCCTTGATTGATAAATGGGAATAATTAATGATAAATTGGACTTGATATTGCCTTGATCCAGTGTCATGATGAGTTTTACACATCCACATTAGTTGTTGGGCCCTTTTTAAGCTAAATTAACACTGCCTTAATTTAGTGTTGTAAAGTGTATTTATTTACACCTTCACATTAAATTTAGGAGGCTTGTAAACTAAATGGACCTAATCTATTGTTTTAATGTGTTCTACACATTCACATCAGATTTAGGGGTGCTGGCAAGAAGTTGAGTCCACTTTTTGGCCAAAAAGTGTGTTTTTCCCGATTTTCCGAATTCGACACATTTCACCTTAAAATTTGAAGCACTTAGAGATGGAATCTTCGAAAAAGTAACTAATCATAAAATGTAGTACTTGGAGTCTAGTTTCCAAATATGTAATTTATTTCAATACCCAGATTGTACAAATTGAGTTTCAATAGGTGTTTCTAAAAACCACTATTTAAAAGTCACTATTTTTTTACCATACCATGCACGTGTACGACATCCATATTTTGACCTAAATTATTGTATTTTTCTAAATTCTTTTGGGAAAATATTTTTAACTTATTGAAGCTTGTTCTTGATTTTTTTTGTAATTTTTTATTGATTTTTTTTTTGTTAAATTTTTATTAGGCATATTTGTCATTTTGAAAAATTGTTGTGTATGAGATGCATAAGATGACCTAAACTTATCATTTATTTATTTATTTTTTAAATTGAAAAGAATTGTCTAAAGTTTGTTCTCGTGCAATCAGTTCATCAAAATGTCATGTTGATAAAAAGTTATTAAAATAGTAAAAAAGCCTGATATTTAAAGTTTATGGACCAGTTTTATCAGAAATTAATTAAAAAATAGAAAAAATAATCCAATTGTAAAAAAAAAAATATTTGGAATATGCATTGTCTCATCTCAAATGGGTTTTAATTTTTTTAAAAATTTCTGCAAAAAAAGTTGTTAGCCATATGTGGGTATGTGCACCAAGATGGTCACACTTTTGTGGCCAAAAAAGTTTTTGGAAAGATATAACACGAGTGCATTATAACGCGGTCGCGTTATGTTGTTTTAAAAACAAAAAAAAAAGTTAAAACTATCATTTTCTATTTACTGTTTCTCTCTACCCGCCGCCAAAAACCCTCACTTTTGCGCTCGCGTTCTAGGAGGAAGGATTTCTACAAATTTTATCAACAATAATTGGATTTGCTTTGAAAATATGGCATCATGACGACAAAGAGGTGCGGGAGGTAAGTATTGTCTGCTATTTGTTTTGAATTTCTTAGTTTGAAATTGATTTTGTTTGTTTTAGGTTAGATTTGATTTTTTAAAAAAAAATTGTAGGAAATCTCGCAAATCCTCAACAAGAAGAGGAGGAAAATCCTCAACGAAATCAACCTCAACAACAAAATCAAACTCCCCCACCAATCACTCAATACCCTCTTAGCACTCAAGAAAATCTGAGGAGTGAAATTGACAACAATAGAAAACAACTTGAGGATCTTATCAGTAGGTTGAGTGATCCAAATGCTTCAACCACAGAAAGAATGACACTAGCAAATTCATTGAAAGAGATGTTAAAAAATGTAGATGCAATTACCCAACAAATATCTGGATGGCAAGATAGGAGGCAGGCAGCCAGGGCATATTATGTAGACAAATTATCATATAAACAAGTAAAAGATTTAAAAATTACTAAAGGTGATTTGTGCTCTCTATTCACTGACCCTAAAACAAATCAAAATCTTACTCTCAATGCAAAGAGGTTTCCTATTCATTGGTGCCACCACCAAGAGATTAGGAACCATTTTTATGATATATGGTATTTGGTCTTTGATTACACACCATGCAATAATTGTGAAGTCCCCCAATATTTTCTTAGGAAACTATACAGTGAGTTCGTATTGAACCAAATCCCAAATTATTTTGATATGAGGGAGTTCTAGGGGAGAGGTGGGGGGTCAGCTTAGGATAGGCCTGGTGCACAGCTAGATCCTACGTGGCAAGGGAGACGATCTCTCGCCAGGCCACCTCGTGAGCACATTGTTATGCCTGTTGTTGCGAAGGAGAGTGTTGACGTAGAGACATTGCAGGTGATCAACACTTTGACTCGGAGTGTCATCCATCATAGTAGCCCTATTGTACAATGCCATCCAGGGGAGTCTTCGGGTGGTGGCCTTCGAACCCATGTGTGTCAATCTTGCGAGGTGACTTGTTCATATGACCCCACCGACACACAAGAGACTACTATGCAAGATCCATATGCTGCTACATATGATCTGAATGCTACTACGGGGATGGAGAGGATGGCTGACATTTTGCATCGTGCATATGGCATTGATAGTCAGGTAAAAGTCAGCATGTTCATTGAATTTAATTTATTAAATTTTGATTTTGAAATGCATGATTAACTAATTTAGTTTTATTATTTTAATAAAATTGTAGGGTCACAGTGTTGAGACTGGATACACCAGTCCTCCACCTACTTATTTCTGCAGTACACCTATCAGTGGGGTATGTAACTAGTAAACAATTATAAATTTATTACATGTTAATAGCATTGTTTTACGAATGGTATTTTAATACATGTGATTTTGGATGTTGAACAGGCTAATATTGGTGGTTTCAAGCAAACACCTCCTAGTGCCAGTGGATTCACTCAAATGTACACTCTAGAGGTAATAGAATAAAGAGAACTTAACTAATGAATTCTACTTAATAGATTTGTGTAGTTTATATTCATATTGTTGGTTACGTTGCATTATACATCATTCAAACTCAAAGCATTAGTACTTCAAGTTCCATAACTAATAACTAGATGTTGATAAATGAAAAAAATTCAACTGTACAATATAGTTGTTTAGAAAGTCAACATAAGCAACACGATGCAATTACTTCACATGGAGGCATGTGCTTGCAAAGGTGCACCACCACGATAAACTATGGATGCTTGGAAAAAATCTATGAAACCATAATAGTAAGCAATAGCATAGACAAGGCAGTTAGTGATGTAGAGCATCATATCAAAACACTCAATCATCAGGGTACATCTGATGCAGAGCATCCAACAAACACCATCAACATCATTTATTCAAGGGATTGCAATCCCAAATAGAATCAGGAGAAGATCAAATATAATTTCATCATAAATCTACTTTTCATTCAACCAAAATCCACTGAAATTCTCTTAGCCATTCCATAGGCCATCATTCATCATTCCGCTAATCATTATTCCAATTGATTCATTCAAAGAAAAAACCATATTAAATAAAACTTTGACTTAATCAATTAGATTCACATCATTCTCAACCACCATAAAAACAACATAAACCTGATTATTGACACTTGAACAATTCATCCTTTCATTTATTCACCAAGGCAACAAATCAATTAAACCATACCTCACTATTATCAGTCCATTATCAAGCACTGTACTCACCATATTTTGACTGCAACAATCTATTTATAGGTTACAAACTCCTGCTACGACAAAATCTTGATTATCATCTTGTGGTTAATCACCAATTTGCTCAAAGGGCTTCATAATAGTCACCCATCCAACCATCAAAGTCACCAAACCTGTTTTATACACCTTAAACAAATTTAGTAACATCAATCATATCATTAGTTTGATAGTAACCAAGTACTCAATCATATCACAAAAGCTTTGAAAGGATACAAGTCAAAAATATTGAAGATAGGAGAGATTGCCACCCTAGGAGGTAGCTCTATTTCATAAGCATTTTGGCCAAACTTGTAGACCACCTTTCAAGGTCCTATCTTGTTCATAATGAGTTTGGTTTACTTTCCTTTTGGAAGTCTCTCCTTCTTCAAGTGTGCCATCACCAAGTCTCCAACCCTGAATTGGACATTCCTCTTATTTAAATCTGCCTTTTCCTTATACTTCTCAAGATTCTTTTGAAGGGTTTCCTTCACTTGTTGATGAATATCCCTGATTGTAACAACAAAGTCCTCACCTTGAGCACTTCTCCTAGCAACTCCCTGTAGATCTCTTAGTTCATAGACCCCTCTAGGGTGCATGTCATAGACTACCTCAAAAGGGCTTCTACCAATGCTCTTATTCATGGAGTATTATATGCAAATTTAGCCTGAGGTAAAATCAGATCCCAAGCTTGTCCATGCTCCTTGGTAAGGCATCTTAAGAGGTTTCCCAATGATCTATTCACCACTTGAGTTTTTCAATCCATTTGTGGATGGTATGCTAAACTAAAGGACAAATTTTTGCCTTGAGTTTCTTCCACAAGGTCGTCCAAAAGTGACCAATGAATTTAGAATCCCTTTCAGAAACAATGCTTAAAGGCAGTCCATGTATCCTAACAACCTCCTTAAAGAAGATACCTACTATATGAGATGCATCATTGGTGCATTTTCAAGGAAGAAAATTTGCCATCTTACTAAATCTATCAACTACCACAAAGATACTATCAAAACCTTTTTGGGTTCTAGGCAACCCTAAGACAAAGTCGATACTTACACACTCCGAAGGCCTATTGGGAATGGGAAGTGGTTGATAGAGTCCTGCATTTGATGAAGTTCCCTTTGCCCTTTGACATATTATGCAGCCTTCCACATACCTTCTCACATCCACCTATAACTTTGGCCAATAGTAAAATCTCCTATCTTGTTTTAAGGTCTTGTCAAGGCCAAAGTGACCTCCAAGACCCCCACTGTGTATCTCCTTTATGATATTCTCCCTCATTGAGCATTTACGCACACACAATTGGATTCCTTTGAAGAGAAAACCATTCAGCAATAAAAATTTAGAGTATTCACCATGAAAAGAATTCAAATGCTGCTCACAAACATTGTATACCTCCTTGAAATATGAATCTTCATGATACATATCCTTCAATGCTTCAACCCCCATGCTTTGGAGTTGGATCTCTTGCACTACAAGTGACCTTCTACTAAGACCATCTCCCACCTTATTTTCTTGGCCCTTCTTATGCTTTATTGTGAAAGTATAGGCTTACAAAGACTCTACCCACTTCATGTTCCTATGACTGAGTTTGTCCTGTGCATTCAAAGAACTCAAGGCATGAGTATCAGTATAAACAACAAATTATTTAGGTAACAAGTAGTGCCTCCACTTTTTGAGGGCTTGGACCATAGCATACAATTCCAAATCATAGGAAGAATACTTCCTCTTTGCTTCATTCAGCTTCTCACTGTAAAATGCAACTGGTTTGCCTTCTTGGCTCAAAATAGCCCCTATTGCTTGATTGCTAGCATCACACTCAATGGTAAAAACATTATAAAAATTAGGAAGCACAATTATAGGCTATTGTGGTACTGTCATTTTTAGATATTCAAACCCTTTATTAGCCTCATTGGTCCAAAAAAACTTACCTTTGTTACCTCCTTTGATGGTGTCCAAGATTGGTGCACAAATTTGGCTAAAGTTCTTGATGAACTTTCTATAAAAGCTTGCAAGTCCATGGAAGCTTCTCACATCTCCCATGGATTTTGGTGTTGGCCTTGAGTAAGAATAGCATGCACCTTTGAAGGGTCCATCTTCAAACTTCCCTTGGAGATGACAAAACCAAGGTAGACTAGTTCTTCCTTCATGAATTCACACTTTTCCATGTTGATCAACAACTTCTCCTCTTGTAACCTCCTTACTACCATGTCAAGGTGCTTCAAATGTTCTTCTTTAGACTTGCTAAACAAAAGGATGCCATCTAAATAAACTACAAAAAACTTTCCAATTAAAGGTCTCAATACCTCATTCATAAGGCGCATAAATGTACTAGGGGCATTTGATAACCCAAAGGGCATCACCAACCAATCTTAGAGCCCTTCATTAGTCTTAAAATTTGTCTTCCATTCATCCCCCTCTCTGATCCTTATCTAATGGTACCCGCTCTTTAGATCAATCTTGGAAAAATAAGATGCTCTTGATAGACAATCCATGAGGTCCTCCATTATTGGCATCGGGAACCTATATCTAATTGTACAATCCTATTAATGGCTCTTGAATCAGTGTAAAGCGTCCAATTCCCATCCTTCCTTAGTGCTAGGATAGTAGGAACAACACATGGGCTCAAACTCTTCCTCACTAGCCCTTTATCTGTCAACTCTTGCACTTGTCTTGCAATCTCCTCATTTTGAGCAGGTGTCATCTTGTATGCAGCCTTATTAGGCAATGCAGCCCCTAGAATCAAATCAATATGGTGGCTTATATCCCTAATGGGAGGTAGGGAACTAGGTAATTCATTCACTGTTATGTCCTTGTACCTTTCCAACAACTCTTGGACTTCATTTGGTGCATCTTCCTTCTTCTTTGTGGGCAGATTTGCTTCACTTTTTGGCATCATAATCAGGAAGAATCCTCTTCCTCCTCCTTCCTTCAAGGTCTTCATGAACTCCTTCTCACCCACCATCAAAACACTAGGCCCTTCATGCTTTTCCTTGTCTTCTTCTAGGAGAGGTGAAAGGTTGTAAGTCTTCCCATCCTTCAAAATGGAGTATGTGTTCTTCTCCCCATCATTCTTGGTCTTCCTATCAAAGTGCCAAGGCCTACCAAAAATATATAGCTTAATACTTGTACTCAATTTTTTGTTCATTAGATCTCATACATTATAAGTCATGACATGGATCTCGCTATTGTAACTTTTTTGTGATTGAATAATTTGTTGTTTTATTTTCAGATGTTGGTTGTGGGAACACCTCCAAATGTTACAAGGGTAATAGATATCAGTGTTTCATCCTCTATACAATCCTCCATGGCTCTGATAGAGGAGGTATGAGGCAAATTACTATATTTGAATTTACATTTGTTGTTATAGATGTTAATTCTAGTGAAAAATCAAACCATTATTGATTCGTAGTTTAATTCCTATTTGGATGGTTTATACAGGGCTTGAGCACGCCTGAGCATCGACATGCAAATATTTCCATTGTGGAGAGTGATCATGAGATGGTAGTAAGTGATTATTTTGTTAAATATATCATTTCTTATAATGTAATTTCTATATATTAATGTCTTTACTTCTTATTGTAACAGTTAAGACTTCACCAGGAGCTAAACTATAGGATGAGTAGTAGGAGCACTCCTCAAGCATAGCATAAATGATAGACAGACTTATCGCCATCAGATCACCAAATAAAGGGAAAAAAATTATTTCCAGAGCATGGAGAGAAATGAATTTTGATTCCAGAGCCCTTTCTTGTATGCCTAGACATGACAATTTTGTACATATCTTGTATTAGATATATTTGACATTGTATGCCTATATGGCATTCGAGTATAAGCCTATATGGCTATTTTGTAACTATATTTTATACTTATATCGACATATATTGATGTATGTGTACATGGCTATTTGGTTAATACAAATCTTTTTTATCGATGGTGTCCATATTTGCTCTTTTTGACAATGTCAAAAGCATGGCTACATACAGATTAGGCAAAAGACTTTTCCTTTTAGATTAGAAATGCATGGAAGTTTCGAAAAGTATCCTTGATATTACAAAAAGATATGTGTTTATACCATAGCAGCAAAAATCTTTTGGGAAAAAATTGACAAACCAAAAGTATAAATTTTTTTGAAAAAATCAAGAAAAAGTCTAGAAAAATTCAGAAAAAATCAGATTTAAAAAAAAAGGTAAAAAAAGGTAGAACAATTTCTGAGATAATTTAAAAAAAATAAAAATTTAAAGGCATTTCCATAGCATAGAGATATAGAGAGCAAATAAAATAAAGAGTTTAACTAATAAATTGTAAAAAATAGATTTTTGTAGTTTATATTCATATTGTTGATTACATTGCATTGCACATATTTCAAACTCAAAGCATTGCTTCACATTGCATAACTAATAACTAGATGCTGATAGATGGTAAAATTTCAATTAAAATATATAGTTTTTACAAAGTCAACCTAAGCAGTTATGCGATTACTTCACATTGCATAACTAATAACTAGGAGCAACTCCCAATTGCATTTGCTTATCATGGCATTCTATGAGACCACATTTCTTTGAGGAAATTTTTCAAACAATTCACAGCCTTGTCTATACTACCACATTTTTGATACATGTCTACCAAAACATTTTGTCAAATAGTTCACTGCCTTGTTGCTATGGCTGAAAACCTAAAACAAGTGCTTTCGAACAAGCTATGGATGCTTCGAAAAAATCTATCAAAAGCATAATAGTAAGCAATATCATACACAAGGCAATGAACTCTTTGAAAAAATGCCTCAAAGAAATGAGGTCTCATGGAGATGGAATGCCATGACAATGAAATGCTTTTGATTGTGATGGAATGCCATGACAATGAAACTATTGATGCTTGGAAAAAATCTATCAAAGCATAATTTAATAAGCAATAGCATAGACAAGGAAGAAAACTATTAGAATAAAAGCCTCAAAGAAATGTGGTCTCAATGGTGGTAGAATGCCATGACAATCCATAGCAATTTTCTTGTCATGGCATTTGTCATGGCATTCCATCACCATGAGACCACATTTCTTTGAGGCATTTTTTCAAATAGTTCTCTTCCTTGTCTATGCTACCACATTTTTCATACGTGTTTACCAAAGCATTTTATCAAACAATTCACCTCCTTGCTCCTATGGCTAAAAGCCTAAAATAGGTGCTTCCAAACAAGCTATGGACGCTTGGAAAAAATCTATCAAAGCATAATTTAATAAGCAATAGCATAGACAAGGCAGCAAACTGTCTGAATAAAATCCTTAAATAAATGTGGTCTCAATGGTGGTGGAATGCCATGACAATCCATAGCAATTTTCTTGTCATGGCATTCGTCATGCCATTCCATCACCATGAGACCACATTTCTTTGAGGCATTTTTTCAAATAGTTTAATGCCTTGTCTATGCTACCACATTTTTCATACATGTTTACCAAAGCATTTTATCAAATAGTTCACCTCCTTGCTGCTATGGCTAAAATCCTAAAATAGGTGCTTCCAAACAAGCTATGGATGCTTGGAAAAAATCTATCAAAGCATAATTGAATAAGAATAGCATAGACAAGGCAGTGAACTATTTGAATAAAAGCCTCAAAGAAATGTGCTCTCAATGGTAGAATGCCATGACAATCCATAGCAATTTTCTTGTCATGGCATTTTTCATGGCATTCCATCACCATGAGACCATATTTCTTTCAAGCATTTTTTCAAATAGTTCATTGCCTTGTCTATGCTACCACATTTTTCATACATGTTTACCAAAGAATTTTATCAAACAGTTCACCTCCTTGCTCCTATGGCTAAAATCCTAAAATAGGTGCTTCCAAACAAGCTATGGATGCTTGGAAAAAATCTATCAAAGCATAATTTAATAAGCAATAGCATAGACAAGGCAGTGAACTGTTTGAATAAAAGCCTCAAATAAAAGTGGTCTCAATGGTGGTGGAATGCCATGACAATCCATAGCAATTTGCTTGTCATGGCATTCATCATGCCATTCCATCACCATGAGACCACATTTCTTTGAGGCATTTTTTCAAACAGTTCACTGCCTTGTCTATGCTACTACATTTTCATACATGTCTACCAATGCATTTTATCAAACAATTCATTGCCTTGCTGCTATGGCTAAAAGCCTAAAAATTACTTTCAAACAAGCTATGGATGCTTGGAAAAATATATCAAAGCATAATAGTAAGCAACAAGCTATGCTCTCATGGTTTTTTTCACGTGAAAATCAGTGTGATTTTATTCATGTTTTTTTGCAAGTTAAAAACACTTTTTTTTTCCAATTTTTTTGTTTTAAATGACATTCAAGTTTATGGTGATTTTTTTGTTTATATGATCATATGTGATATTCTAATCCTAATTCATGCTTCTAGGTTGCATAGATATATATTTTGTTTTTACATGTTTTTTGTACCAACGAACCCAAAACAAACTGAACCCCCCTCTAATTTTTTTTGGCCAAACCAGTGTGTTTGGGTGAGAAAGAGGACCATTCCTAGCATGAATATGCCTATTTGAATGCATTGGAATAGTTTGTTTGGTCACACGAGTTGCATAACGAAAGTTCCACCACTTTGCAACTTTCCACTACTTCCATTTGACACTTTTTCTATCAACTAAAATTTGGACACCACGGGAAAACCACTTTGAGATAACGAAAATCGAGAGAGGTTATTATAGAGGGGCCCAACGCAATCGCATGGGATTAGATGAGAAGTTTCTAAGCATCACAGTGTCTAAGTAACCTCATGTTGAAGTTTGCAGCGATTTTTCCCTATGGACCTTTAAGGGATCGATCTGGTTGAACATAGCTCAGGGCAATTCCACGTGTTTGGGTGCAAAAGAGGACCATGCCTAGTGTAAAAATTCCTATTCAGATGCGTTGGAATAGTTCGTTTGGTCACACGAGTTGCAGAACAAAAGTTGCACCACTTTGCAACTTTCCACTACTTCCATTTGACACTTTTTTCATCAACTGAAACTTTGACACCATGGGAAAACCACTCCAAGATAATGTAAACCAAGAGAGGTTATTGTAGAGGGGCCCAATTTGATCCCATAGGATTAAACGATAAGTTTCTAAGCATCATGATGTCCTGGTAACCTCATGCTGAAGTTTGCAGCCATTTTTCCCTTTGGACCCTTAAGGGATCGATCTGGTTGAACGTAGTTCAAAGCAATTCCACATGTTTGGGTTTGAAAGAGGACCATGCCTAGCATAAAAATTCCTATTCATACACGTTGGAACTGTTTGTTTGGTCACACGAGTTGCAGAACAAAAATTGCACCACTTTGCAACTTTCCACTACTTCCATTTGACACTTTTTCCATCAACTGAAATATTGACACCACAGAAAAACCAATCCAAAATAATGAAAAATGAGAGAGGTTATTGTAGAGGGGCCGAATGTGATCCCATAGAATTAGACGAGAAGTTTCTAAGTGTCACGGTGTTCAAGTAACCTCATGCTAAAGTTTGTAGGCATTTTTCCCTTTCGACCCTTAAGGGATCGATCCGATTGAACTTAGCTCAGAGCGATTCCCTGTGTTTGGGTGTGAAAGATGACCATGCCTAGCCTAAACATGCCTAGTCAGATGTGTTGGAATAGTCTATTTGGTCACACGAGTTGCAGAACAAAAATTGCACCACTTTGCAACTTTCCACTACTTCCATTTGACACTTTTTCCATCAACTAAAAACTGGAGATTACAGGAAAACCACTCTGAGATAACAAAAACCGAGAGAGGTTATTGTTGAGGGGACCAACACAATCCCATAGGATCAGACAGGAAGTTTTTAAGCATCACAGTGTCCGAGTAACCTCATGTTGAAGTTTGCAGGCATTTTTCCCTTTGGACCCTTAAGGGATCAATCTGGTTGAACGTAGCTCGGAGCGATTCTACATGTTTCAGCGTGAAAGAGGACCATGCTAGTGTAAAAATTCCTATTCATATGCATTGGAACAATCCATTTGGTCACACGAGTTGCAGAATAAAAATTGCACCACTTTGCAACTTTCCACTGCTTCCATTTGACACTTTTTCAATCAACTAAAAAATGGAGACTACGGGAAAATGACTCCAAGATAATGAAAACCGAGAGAGGTTATTGTAGAGGGGCCCAGCATGATTCCATAGGATTAGATGGGAAGTCTCTAAGCATCACGGTGTCCGACTAACCTCATGTTGAAGTTTGCAGGCACTTTTCCCTTTAGACCCTTAAGGGATCGATTCGGTTGAACGTAGCTCGGAGTGATTCCACATGTTTGGGTGCAAAAGAGGACCATGCCTAGTATAAAAATGCATATTCAGATGTGTTGGAATAGTCCGTTTGGTCACACGAGTTGCAGAACGGAAATTTCACCACTTTGCAACTTTCCACTACTTCCATTTGACACTTTTTTAATCAACTAAAAACTAGAGACTACGAGAAAACCACTTTAAGATAACAAAAAACGAGAGAGGTTATTGTAGAGGGGCCCAACATGATCCCATAGGATTAGACAGGAATTTTCTAAGCATCACGGTGTCCGAGTAACCTCATGCTGAAGTTTGCAAGTATTTTTCCCTTTGGACCCTTAAGGGATGGATCCGGTTGAATGTAGCTCCGAGCGATTCCGCGTGTTTGGGTGTGAAAGAGGACCATTCCTAGTGTAAAAATGCCTATTATATGATAAATGGTCTATAAATCCCTTATTTAACACAAATAACCCTAAAACACTTAAATTACAAGGTTCACCACATGAATCCCCTTATTGATCAACTTCTTTACATCATGACTCAATTGACCTAATACATACAAAAATGGTATTGAATCCTTATTAAATGAAATAGAATGACCTCAAACCATCTAAGAACACCCTAAATGATCAAATGACCAAATAATAGAAACCACAAGGGTTCAAGTGTTGAAAAGATGGAGTTGGTGCTCCTGCTTTCAAAAGTATGATTGCCAACAACATACAATGTTCACAAGGCCTTTTTGATGGCATATCAACCTCCTCAACCAACTACAACCACTTTTGAACTTCTTTTACAAGTGTGACCCTTCAACTTCTAAGTATTTACAAAATGACAACTTTTGGTTTGACAACATTACATTGTTATGTGCAACTTTTGACATATTGATGTAACTGACTCCATACTTAAACTAGTGACCTTATGATGGTCTCATTACATCATCTTGACCCTTACATTATGAATTTACATACATTTTCACATTTAGGCCATTCAAGGCTTCATTACACCAAATTGAGAACATGCTAACATGACATTGCAACCTCATATCCTACCAACCTAGATTGACTTAAAACACCGTTGTGCATATACTTACAAATTAATTGAATGAACCATCCGCGTCTGCTCTACTCTTTATTGTGTCAAGTATTGCCTCATGGTCAGACTCACAGACCTTCCATAAGGTCTTTTTCAAAGGTCTACCCTGATATTTTCTCAAACGAACATTGGATGCCACGACAAGGTTTGAGTAATGAAGAATCTTACGATGCATGTCAAATTCCTTAAACAACCAATGTTTAACACTCTTATGTGGGTACCTTCTCAGCCATGTTCCAGTAACAACAACTGAGCCTATAGGGTATTCAATGTTTTCACCATCTATAATTGGGGATTCCAATTTATTTTTTTCCTCAACACAACGACACAAGTAATAGTCTGTACCCTCTTCATTGTCTTCATCTGCAATAACTACATAAACATGCCCTGAATTTATATGTGCGGCATATCTCTTGAAATTAGTCAACATTATGAATACAGTACAAAGTAAGATAACAATATGGAATTTTGAATACTAAGCAAGTAGATATATTACCTGGTTGAACTAGATTTGATACATGGTTAAAGTCGACCGATGATTCCATCTATGTTAGTTCCAATGCCATCAGAGGGCGATACATGTGAAGTGGGCTAAGATAACTTGTTAACCATTTTTCAACCCACTCCCCTGACTCACAATCATTCCAGGCTTACATTGTACATGAAGAACAAAAGCATGCCATCTTACGTGTATCGATACTCCATGAACCTGCATTTGAGCTAAGGAAAGAGTGCAACTCACTCGATCCTATTACTGTACAACAATCCTCATATGGTGCAATGTTAGTATCATCCATCAACCAAAAAAATATATGAACTGAAGATGTACCTTCATTACGTGGACCCATCAAACCATTACACCACTCGATGATTGATCTTGCATCTGTCAACTATGCACTGTCTTTATACTTTAACTCTTATGGTGCTAATGCTCTTTTCACGCATGCTCTTGCACCGTCATGCTCCCCCTTTCCATGTCCAGCCTCACAAAAGTTCCACATATGTTGAACACATGTAGTGAGATGTATCCTGTACAACCAGTAGAACATGCACGCATTCTTGAACTGTGTTGCACAGTTATCTAACCATATTATATGTCGATCGTATGATATGCCCCTCTGAGCTAAATGATTGTAGAACATCTAGAAGCAACCTTGCACAAACTCTAGAGAATGTGTGTGATCATCACTAATATAAAAATGATACTCCCTCAATACCTTCCTTTATTCCTCTGTACTTTCGGCTGCATGTATGAATGCTATGTGCACAAATATCGAAACCTGTGTGGAGTTGTAATATTGTGACTGCACCTCACGCTATGGCTATAGAGTTTAGTTCTCTACAAATTCAACCACTGATACTATGCTGCCAAGTGGAAAGGTGTCCTTGCACAGCTTGAATTGTGTGTCTAGCCATCGGGCTCTATGGGTATGCCTTGCATACTCATAAACTACATTCTCATGAAACATGGACATGAACTGATAGACTGGAATCTTCTGAATAACCAACTCACACCTTTTTGCTTCAAACCCATCTTTTGTAGCATATGCCACTATTTTATACTTCCCAAACTCTACTAGTTTTTGTCCCACCTCATATGTGCTTTCCATATGTTGACATACTAACATTCATTGCAAGCCACCGCAACGCTCACATGAACCATCCAAGCAAGCTATCCTATAGAATATTTGTCCATCCTCTATTTCACATAAATTTTTTGATAAGAACTCTCTTGAAGATTTTGGTGAGGCTTCTATGCCACAATCCTACAAAACATCGTTAGTATGCAAATCTAAACATATAGAATGATAAACATCATAATGGTTAGAGAATTCAATATGTAGTTTACAACAACAAGTAGTGCGTGTGTGATTTATCTTGACATAAAAAGGTTTAATCATTTCAAAAAATCTTTGAGAAATACTAATTTGAGGATAAGAATTTTGAAATTTATGAAAAAATTGGGTTTGAGTCGTATCCAAAAAATGCTTTAGATGTGGCTCGCGGTTTCAACTACCGGTTCTCCTTCTTACGACATCCCTTTGATTCGGAGATGGCCTTGTATTATTCTTCCAATAATCTTCAATTACTGTTCTCAATGCTTCAACAACTTTTTATCTTTGTGTGGTAGTCTCCATGAGAATGCCCATAATTCATTTGAATTGGTTCCCTCAATTCTTTTCTGCCTTTGAATGGCTTTTGATAAAGTTTTTTTACTAATTCCCATTTGTTCACTTGTCTTTTTAATGAGATATCTTTTTTGATAGCTTACCAAAGTCGATGTAATGACACGTCGGGTGACATTACTATCCTTTGAGCATGAGGTCTTACCCACACTGTCATAAGCATCCATTAGATTCTTCACAATAGTGTTTTCACTTGATGCATTCAATGTTCTCAACCCAAGAGTCTTCATGATGTTTCTATACTTTAAACCCCGCATCATTTGAACAAATAGTTGACATCTTGTAGTCTCATTTAGCCTTTCAAAGAACATTTTCCAAATCTTATCAGCATATCCTCTACAAGTGCATTCTAGAATCTTACCTTCCATGTTCTGCAAAATATCCTCATCAATATTAATAAAAAACTTTGGCTTTCTATGCAAAATTCTAGGTGGTGTTCTCTTAGGTACATACATCTCAACATTAGCAATTTCATCAATATTGAATTGAGGTGGGGTAGATTGCGTACCTTCGATCAAGGGTGGAATGGAAGACATACCTTGAGGTTCACATGGGGATGATGGCATACCATGTTCCTCAACTCCAAGTGATGATCTACTTCAACTTCAGATGTGGTGGATGGTGTCCAACCATACTCACTTGTGGTAGATGGTGTCCCTCCATATTCTCTTGTGCTTAATGGTGTCCCTTCGTATTCACTTGCAATAGAGGGTGTTTCTCCAACTACGGTATCTGCATCTCCCCTAGCATGACTCTTTCGCATTCATGCCCTTTGTGCTGCCAATTTCTTTTCTCTTTTCGACGGTTGAGGTTCCTCTTCAACTGGCTTGTTTTCATCAATCGTTTCCAATTTCTGCTTTTCATGATATTCCCTCATCCATTTTTTCTCTTTATCTCTGATGGCTTGGAGCTGATCATCTGTTAGTTCGTTTCTTTCGGCATGATGAATAATTTTACCTGTGCAAAAAGTGCTAAGTTGGAAAATTAACTAATTGAAAGCTTTGGAAGCATACACAAAGAAAGTCAATGAAAGCTGGTTTGTATAACTGTTTGACAGAATAACTCAATGAAAGCTTTGGAAGCATACACAAAGAAAGTCAATTGTTAAATTTAATAAAATGCCTCAAAGAGATGTGGTTTAAAAATTTAATAGGAAAGTGTATCGAATTATGTTATTTAAAATTTCCATTGACAACGTAAGGTTGTAACATGACAAATTGGTGCAGGAGCACCTAGGTCATGAAATTCCTTCAAAAGGCTAATTTGTTCAATTGGTAATGTTCAAGTAAATATGATGAGTGAAGGTCATTAAATGATGAATTTCAATGTATTTTCACCATGAAATAGGTCAATAGGTGATATTATTGAAAAGTTTCTTTTTATAACAAAAGTTGTCAATTATTGTAAAAATGTAAAATTGTACAAAAGCAGGAAGGTGAAGAGTCTTTTTTGTGGAAGGGAAAGGATGGGTTGATGAAGATGAAGAGGTAGTTATTTCAACTGATTTAGACACCTTTAAAAAGAATTGTAAGCTCGCGAAAGGAAGATCTTGTATCCCCAAAATCCATAAAAATTAATAAAAAAACCTTAGCTTAGTTATTTTGGAAAGCTTTTCTATTCTTGTTTTCAGGTTGCATAGTGATTCAAGCATTCTAAGATTTGATTATTGTCAAGGAAAGATACTTATTTCATTCTTAAAAGTTGTAGGAATTGTAATTCAAATAATCAATCTAATTTGAACTTAGTTTCCTAAGTCTCGGTCTATGGTTTCCTTAGAATTGTTTTGAGAGTCTAAAAAGTGATTCTTAGCCATTCCACTGATGTAGGGCTAGTAGGTCATTGCAATGGATCATATTTAGTGTCTTCTCAATGTGAAGATGTGTGTGGCAGGGGTAAATAGAAATAAGAAGTCGGGATACTGTTGCATGAAAAAAATTATAAATTTTCTCATTCAAAAAAATGGTGTTTTCAAGTAGGGTTTGAGGAAACAACATGTAGAGGAGCTTAGAAATGATTTCAAAATAATTTGTAGACATAATGAAGCACGTTTCAATTGTTGGGCAGAGTATAAACTTTTATAAACTTTTATAGTATGTTGAAATAAATGTTCTACTCTATTTTGTGAAATAAGTGTATAAACTTTTATAGTACGTTGAAAAGGATCAAAGTAGGCCTAAGAATCTGTATTGGCATTGTTTGCTAAAAATAGAGAATATATAGAAATAGCAAAAGGAATGTTGTTAAGTGCTTGGGAGCAATCTCATTTGTGATGCCACAGTTGTGTCTATGCTTGGTAATGTTTTGAAGGTAGATTGTGAAAGATTTGATGATTTGGGCATATGTTTCCAATATATGGCAATGGTTTCTTGAATGCAAAGTAGTTAGAGTGTGTCTATACTGATATATTGGAATATTACAATCAAAACATGATGAAATTTGTATCTTAAAGGTCTGGTGATAGTGTTAAACTAATGTTGTTTTTTGTTGTTACAAATGGTGTTTAAGTGAAGATAGGATGATGGATGTGTTGATTTGAGCAAAGATATCTTAAATGGTTGGGATGATGTTTGATTGCAGGTCTAAGGAACAAAGGTGTTTGATTGTTTTTTCCTTGAAGGGGTAAGTTGAGTTGATGAGTGATTAATTGTATTGTTTATGACAATAACAAAGTTGAAATTTGATTCTAAAAGTGGTTTGCTATATGGATATGGTGAATTGGCTACTGATAGCCTTATAACTTGAAATGAAATAAATGGATTTTGGTTGAATGAAAAGTAGTTTTGGATGAATTTGACAAAGTTTGTATAAATTGATCTTTTAATATTTATTGATTTGGGAAGGAAGTTCCCTAAAGAAATGATGTTGTTGAGTGGCTTGGAAATCTGATATTGCATCACAAACAAACAATTTGATCAACATGGAATAAGAAAAACAACAAAAATGAAAGCAAGCCATAATAGAACGAAAGAAAATATACAAAGAGTTCACATACCTAAAAAAGAAAATTTTCAAATAGAGGAGTTCTACCCAATTATGCAGCCTTTGCTTCTTCCTTCCTCAAACTTCTCAAAAATTTGACATTTTCAAAAGCTTGTTCCCCTCCAAATTTCAATTGTATATGAATTATCACTATAATTCAAACTTGAATTGATATTATATGCCTCTCAATGTGAAAACTCTACTATTTCATGCAAAGGTGATGGAAAGAAAATTCAAAAGGTGATGGAATCTCAAAATCATGCATTCACACTTCACTCAATCACTAAAAAGCTACTTTTTGTTGGATCACATGCAAAACCAGGAGAAGATGCAGAATGTGGGCCGACATCATGGGTATATTGTGATTTTTTACCATTTTTAGTGATAACTCAAGCACGTTATTTAATCCTAAAAGAACATATCTCTACTGGTTAATAACACACTCGCGTTATGATAAATCTGGTTCTTTTAAGCTTTAGATGGTACATTTATAGGGTAGAGGATTAAGGGTACTAGGGAGAGAGCTAGAGGGAGAGAGAGAGAGAGATATGAGACAGACAGAGAGAGAGGAAGGGAGTGACAGAGATAAAGGAGGGAAGGGCTAAGGGTAGAGGGTAGAGGATTTAAGGGTGAGGATTTTAAGGTTTACAATTAAGGGTAGAGGGGAGAGAGACTGAGGGAGTGAATGAGAGGGAGAGACCTAAGAGAGGGAGATGGAGTAGGAGGGAGAGGATTGAGAGAGGGAGAGAGAGAGACCTAACAGAGGGAGAGGGGTAGGAGGGAGAGGGTTGAGAGAGAGAGAGAGGGAGAGGGGTAGGAGGGAGAGGGTTG
>VDFB02353493.1:105705591-105738118 GCA_007258455.2 Sequoia sempervirens
AGTTTGATCTTTTATAATCAAACCATTTAACCAAATAAGCTAATTAATTAATTAAATAATCAAGCAAGTAATTTCTTTAACATTTAAAATTAATTTAAATAACAATAATTTAAAACACAATAAACTAAACATTAGAATATAAGCAAATTTCCCTTCCAAACAATTTTATCCAAACAGAAAAATAACAATACAATCCTATGACTCTAAACTAAACAGACAAAGTACTAAGACCAGGGTTAAAGACTAGACTAGGGTAAACCAAACTACTATCTCCCGATCAATGTTTCCGTTGAGTCTTGACACGCTCAGACCTGATTACACAGGTGGAGTCGGTGTCATGTACCTGCAAATTCCTGCAACCAAGCAAATAACGTGCATACATATACATATATAAAACATTAAACAGACACAGCGTGAGGAGAAAATCACAGATATCGTTGGGCACTCGCAAGCGAGTGATGCGATTCCGTTCTCCACACCAATACACTTCACAACAAACTGACGAAATGAATAGCTGTTAGTCCATCATAACATATACATAGCAATAGTCAACTGAAAGTAAAACATCTAAACTATATCCAATCATGTCTGAAATCCATAATCATCAAACAAGTATCATCATGTCACAGAATAAATCCACTATCGCTCAAAACCAGTGATCAAAATAACCAAACAAGGTATCATAGTCTAACAGTGTGAAAACATAACAACATAAAGCATAAGCATAAACAGAGGGGTACTACATGAGATATTTTTCAATTCATTGGCATTTTTGAAATCAAAGTTAAGAAAAAAACTAGACAAGAATTTGGAAAATTGCTTGAGGATGAAAGGAACTACGTATAATGTCAAAAAAATTCCTTTTGAAAGGGAACTCACAATCTGGAGGTCCACATGTGAAAGAAGATGGTTGTGCAACACTCAAATTCTAAACTCTATTATTGGTGGCACTCACAGTGGTAGTGACACAATGAATGTTGAATTTGAGACTAGGCTAAAGAAAATGAAGACTAGTGTAAGACCCTACTTTGCTTGTGATTAATACCCAACCTAATTTGTTATATGGTTGGACCATAAATAGGTGGTAAGTCGAATTGTGGGAAATACATAATGTAATTGTGTGACGATATTATTGTATTTCATTTTGACATTTATTTCATTGTCTCTACCATGAAGGTGTTAAACACTCAGGAAATGTGGGATATAAATTGAAATTATATGCAATAAAATCTTAGGACATTCAAATAGAGAATTTATGTGATATACGATTGTTTCTTAACATGGTTTCAATGATAATGTGCAGGAAAGAAAGGATTTCAGTACAAGAAGGAAAGAAAAACCAACGAGGAACAAATTAAAAGATATCTTGTGTGTATGAATTTGACTCCTTTTGGGGCTTAAAAAGAAACAAAGTTACTGTGTTAGTAGATTTTGGTGTAAGGGTTGATATTAAAAAGGGATAACTTACTATTTGTTTGTGAGGGAAATTAATGATGATTCATGTGGGTTTTAGTGGGGTTAGGGTTTAGGAACCCCCATCTAAAATTGAAATTCGGATGGATCCTTAAATAGGGCTTTAAAGAAGGTTGTTGGTCAATTTCTTTGTTTGGGATGGAAAAATAAACCCCCTAGGGTCTATACCATATAGGTAGGGGTCAAGTAGGCATACAATAGTGCCCCAAGGACATGATTTGACCCCTAAAAGGTCCTCATAATGAAGAGTGACAAATTTGAGAAGAGGATGGGGTGAAAAGATTGAGGGGTTGTCCAACTGCATGTATCTTCTTTAATAAGGAAACTACCCTTTTTTATGGAGGAAATGACACTCCACACATCACCATCCAAGAATTGCAAGATGAAACTTCTATATATTTTGAAGGAGAAGAAGGAGAGGGGTGTTACCCACTTCTCCTCTAGGAGAACTTGAGAAAAGATGGTGTAAGTAATGAGAAGAGGAGAGGAGTCCACCTTTTTGCAAGCTAGTGATCAAGATGGTTTGGGTTGGAGAGGAAAGATGGATACAAGATCTCAATCCCTTCATCTAACATAAAAGAGATAAGTTTTACTATTTCCATCTTCTTTTGTTTAATTGTAGCAAAAGAGTGATAGTTTTGTGTGGATTTTTGTTGAATATGGTGAGTGAAGAGTCTACATGTATGAAATATGAATGTTGTGCTATTTTCATTCTTTTTGTAGAAGTTTGAGAGAACTCCATTCATCATCCTGGGGTTGAAATTTTCTTGGTCGGGGGTATGGCTAGAGCCCACAAGGCTCCATGATGCCATTACAGTAGGGTGGAGAGGAAGCTCTGTTTAGTTTTATGCCATCCATTGTATTCTTTAAAATTAGTTTTAAAACGGAAAGCTAGTGACTGTTGTAACATGAAAGAAGATGGAGAAAGAACAAGCCTTATTCCTTTATGCATTGTCCACCGTGTTTCTAACATTGATTGTAGTACAAAAAATTATATTTTGTTGCAATGAAAATGTCATGTATACTTTGGGATTTGTAGAAAAATACTTCCTTTAGAATCATTTAATCAATCACTGTAAAAAAAAAATCCTTATACCATTGAATGGTTATGTGTTGAATCATTGCAGTAGCATGAAAATACTTTTGTTCAGTTTTAATGATGGAAGAACATATAAAAGAGAAACAAAAGGAAAGCATAAATAGGCTTGGGAAATAAGGTTTGAATGGACTCTGGTTATCTCATTCTAAACACGCACACCCTTTCCCCAATTCTACATAGGTTTCGCAATGAGATTGTCTAATTATTCTGCATCGTTTGAGAAAGTGTGAAAAGTGCTTATCTACCAGTGAATATTTCTGTGTAAGCCAAATTAAGAAAACAATGTAAGAGTTAAACAAATGAATAAAATTGTACAACTATTCTATATTCACTCCGTATGGTTACCATGGGGGTATGTGCCCTATTTGCGAGGGTTATAAAGAATCTGAATCAACTTTAAGAACTAGTCCTTTTAAATCCATGAACAGATCTACTTGTTGGAAGAATGGTTTGCACGCACTCTTCGAAGAAAAGAAAAAAAACCTACGAATAGCAACTATTCTATGTTGTGGTGGCAACTATTGTTTTGGGTTCTGAAATACATCTCTCCTTAATACTGCACCAGATATCCCGTATAATGCTAAATAGAATGAAATGATAAAAGCCTACCCGCGACCCTTGCTGGTAATACAGTAAGCATTTATTTAAAACGTAGGATAGGAATAACAAAAGGGAAGACAAGGGAAAGAAAAGGTATATGCACTGTGGAGTCCACAGCACTGTCTGGTTCATTCAACAAAATTTAACTAATAGCCTTAGAACTTATTCCAGTAGGCACCCTCCATGTGCACGTACTCATCCTCTTATCACTTCTTCATTTTTGGCACCTCCAACTCTACATTACCCAGCACAGGGATTAAGCAAGCAGTGTGCTCCAGTCAAAATCTCCATCTCATTCTATCGCCAAGCCTTCTCCGATTTGGGTTTAGTCCATTTGACTCGTAGTTCCCTCACTTAGATCAAGCCTTAATAAGAATAAAGAAGAAACAAGTAAATAAAATGAAAATGGGAGAACTTGTTGGAGGAAATGAGGGGTAGAGATTTTTTTTCTTTTCTGCTACGATAGGGTAGGGGTCTATTCATCATGCAGTGATACGTGTGATTTAATGGGGGTTGGTGAAAACAAAAGATAAAAATAAATTAAAACATCAAACTGTAATATAATAAACGATGTTGGCATAAGACTGGGATTTACTCCATCTTCTATCAAATCATACAAGTAAAATGTGTTTGTCAAGCCAGTCTCAAATCTGAGGTGTCTCCCTTTGTATTGTTGTGCTGAGTAGAAGTTGAGCTACTGTTCATACGACCATGTCTGATCATTAATTGAAGGAGGGGGAGAAAAGTGTCTCATCTGGATGTATTCATTGCAGGCAGGATACTCTATATTTCATTACGCTATCTTCCTTAGGCAGACCCAACGTTACCTTCTGAGTCGGATACTTGTCGTAGTAGTGAGTCAAATAAGTGTGACAATATCCTTGATATGCAATAAATTGAAACTGCCATTGCTGCTAACCATCAAAAAAATCTCAGCGCAAACAAAGGGGATTTGGGTATTCATATATACTATTTTAAAAACAAAAGAAAACTTTTGGTTCAGTCAACATCGGTTCGCCCATCCTTTGTTCAACCCACTTGGCCGAAAAAGAGACGTTTACAATTTTTTTCAGAGGTTACTAAAATATCGGATATGAGTTATCATTGGTGCCTCCCTCATTTCTCTAGATAAAATGATTACCATGTAGCATCAAAATGCTTAAGGAGCAAACTATGTTTACGGCAGCAATACGTGATATCATCTTTAGATTGAATTCAACATGTAGCTCGTATCATAAAATACGAATTAAGTTCGAAGCCTGGGCAATACAGAGCATGCTTATTCTCGCTGGCCAGGCCAGCTATAACAACAGGATTTTGGAAAATGGCGTCGGTAGTTAACGAGATGTGTGCACATAGAATTTAATATTAGTAATAGTAGAGATTAGTGGATCGCCATTTTGTATTATTATTACTCGAATATTAGTACATGCTTTGAATTCCAATATCGTAAGGATAACTTGTATAGATGCAGCTCGCGACAACAGTAATCGAATTCTTTGCCTGCACCTTAGTAAATTACCTTACCTTTAAATTCTAAATGTTCATTAATGTCATTAAAACATTTGTGGTCAATTGATGAATATCAATCGTTAGTAGCTACCAATTATCAAACTCTTCTAGAATTGCTGCTTTTGGCATGGTAATTCAACTCAGCAATAATTCAATTAATAGTTTACTCTATATGAATCAATTGCCTCTTTTGTTTTTCTTATCAAATATTATCTACTATCATTTTGATTTTTGAATTTTTACATTTGAGTTAAAGGTTATGTTTGGCGCCATTTGCATTATCAATGCCACTTCAAAGAATGAGGTGGGAGGCAATATTCAGTATACAAGCCAAAATATTTCACAGACCTTGGTGATTCAAGAATATAAGTGTTTATTGGTTCTAAAGAGAGTGGGAGTAAAGATTCTAAAGATAAGAGGTAGGAATATCCCCATTTTGAAAGATGCGCTAAAAATTTAAATATGAAAATATGCTCAACGTAATACTTACCAAGAATCCCTAAGGATAATTCTCTTTGTTTATTATCCTTCTTCCTTCCTTAAAGGGAATTTTACTAGCACTTGCACCCCAATAAGGTGCAATGGTTACGCCGATAGGCTGATACACTTTGGTATTATATTATGAACATGTAGGAGCAGTGCAATTTTTTTTGGGGATGAACTTATGTGCAACAACCCTGTAGGAGCCAATGTGAGCAGTTGGCTTCTTTCTTGTAGAGTCTTACTCTCAAGTGCTTTTCTTATGCAAGTAATCAAGTAGGATTTCTCGACTGCCTTTTGCACCATTTCGACTTCATGGTTCTACAAATGACATACATCCTCACATGTCTTCTTAGCGCGCATCTTTAATGGCGTGAGCCAGCCATCTCCTGATGTTCACCAAAAGTGCAGTATTATACCGACGCATGCCATCCCAGTTAGGAAGTTGAGTTTGATGTCAAGGAAGGAGAAGCATTAGGTTTTGATCCTGTAATGTCTCCCTCAGAGGAGCTGTGGAGATAGTGATAATGTCTGCAGGTGGTTGTAAGTTTTCCATTACTTGGGGAGTTAAATGGAAAGCAAACAATATGAAGATGACTGTAACAGGAATTCTTTTCATTATTTAATAACTACACAAGTTGGATTTGTATGGTTCATAAATAGCAATTTGAAAATGGGTTGGTCTCAAAAATTAAAATAGAATTTTAGTAGGATATGTGTTTTTCAAATGAAGGAGGGGATGCTCCAAACGTAACACAATAAACCAAACAATAATTAATATTTCCACCCAATTCAATACAAGAGGGGTAAATGTGAACTATTAAAGAAGGTTTTTTAGTTAATCTTTTTAATCAAAATTATTTTGAAATAATTCAAACTCTTATTTTATTTTTCCAATACAATTAACTCTGAATTAAAAAATTAACAACTAAATTATAATTTGAGTGTGACATTTACAAGAGAGGTAAAAATGCACTATATATTAATGGCATGAGTTTACTTATGAACCGGTTAAATGTGAAGAAAACAAATCAAAGTTGAAAAATGACATTTTTTAATGATACATTCAAATTTAATCATTTGGACTCAAATAATTCTCTGAATTGTTATTAGGTAATAATTATAACACACCAATCAAAAATAATAATATTTAAATGTTATAGTCCATAATGGATTCCTCAATGTATCAAAGTTCAATAACAACTTAAATCTATAGACTACAACTTATATATAAAATAAAATAAATAGTTAATGAAATTTCTTGAAAGTGAGAACAAAACTTTAAAATTGAAAATTGTTACTCATCTTAAATTAAGAAAACTTTGTTTACAAAAGGTATTTTCCTGAATTTGAAAACAATACAGTTTATTCGAGCTTGAAATCCATTTTTATTGTATTGAAATTAAATACTCAGAGAAATGTTTGTGATATTCTTTATCTGCCATCATACTTCTCAGGAGATTCTATAAAAGATGTATATGTACATGTCTCATCCCGTCACTACTCTGACAGATTTCATTGTCACTTCGACGGCACTTCCACATTAATCTTGTGTCGCTCGAAGGAGTGTGAGCAAAGACATAAAAAGGTTAATTATGTCAAGGTATAAGGAGATTGCAGATCAAACATATTCATCATATCAATACCGCTTAATCAAATTATTAGTGTCATAAATGATATAGCCTCTAAATAATATTGACGCCAGTGCCCAGTGCCCTATATATCATTGTGGACAATTTTCCTAATGGAATGATAATCTGCAATAAAACCCACATAAAATCAATATTGAAAATCATATTGTAAAACATAAATTAATTTAAATGACACCAACTTTTTAAATATTTATTATTTTATAAATAGATAATAGATAAGAACAATTTTTCTAATAGAATGATACTCCACAATAAGACTCACATAAAAATCAACATTCAAAATCATATAATAAAATGAAAACTTCTTTAACTAATAATTATTTTCTAAATAAATAAATATTTAATACAAATTATTAAGTTACAAATGTTTCTTCTTCCATCAACTTTTCCCATATATTTGAAAATATATATTATATATTATTTTCATCTAAACCGAATATAAGTTATTTATTTTTCATAAGACTATTTACTTTTAAGCTTTTCTATCAATCGATATAGCAGCTCCCATCTATAAAAAAAGATTGTTTAACATGCTACTCCACTCTAGCCTTGAAAAAAGTAAATTACATTGAATAACATGAGCTCCAAACTTCAAAAGGTTAAAATCATGCAAAAAAATGTGGATAGGACATGGTATGCCACTTTGTTTTTATTCTGCATACTATTTGGAAAAGCAACGCTAATTTGATTGACTGCAAGGACAACTCATTTGGTCAGAGATAAGTGTCATATGATTAGGGCCTCCCAAATGGACCCGACAAATAAGATTTTAAGTTGTGTCAATTTATTTATATTAAAAATATTGATTTGCCAAATTCTTTTAACATATATGTCTCATTGTTGGTATATCAATTGTACAACTCACATTATCACATCGTTTAATTAAAACTATGAGTCACATGCTTATGTCTATGCTACATCTATTTTTTAAGCATTACAAATTTTCCACAGTCCATAATATCAATAAGTGCAATTTCTACTGACCATAATATCAACAAGCGAGATTCTACCCCCAATAACATTTTAAATGTGAATTAAAATCTAAAATTCCACTATGTTATCTATCCAATGGAGACAAGATTTTCTTGGCAGAACAAAAAATTTCTTTTTATTTTGACAGAATCTTTAATTTCCTCTAGGATTTCAATTTTCGGGTAAAACAATAGATTTCTAACTATTGTTTTTAGCAGAGATTTGAATTTCACTATATTATATGCCCAATGGAGACAAGATTTTCCATTTTCCTTGAAAGGAGGGAATTTTTCAATTTATTTTGACAGAATCTTTAAATTTCCTTTAGAATTAAACTTAATGACGACAACTTCAATTTTTGGATAAAACAATAGGATTCTAGCTAATTTTTTAAGCAGAGATTTGTTTGGCTTGATACTCAAGCTTTACAGCAGGTATCACCGGAAAAAGAGAGTAACGGTGGAGAAAAGGTACCTGAATATGAAAACCAGAAGCACCATGAATCTAGCAAAGAGAATGGGTCCCAGAAAGCTGAAATCATGGCCTTTCTTTGAAGCCTAGAATGTATACGCTGTAAGACTTATCACCACCACAGCCGTTAAAATTTCCCACTTTCCCTGCAATCGCAAAATCCGAAAGATAATTACTAAATTTCCAGACACAAACGGTAAATAAAAAATCAAAGACAAAAAAGGCCGCCATGAACACAGAATTAAAATTTTGAGAAAGAATTTATTAGCAGAAACCCTTACCGTTGGTGAAAGCACAAGTTAATCCAACAGAAAAGCTGATGCCAAGCGTAAACAGTGCGACGAGAAAAATATTTATCGGTTGACTCTACGAGTAATAGTACAGAGGACAGACCACTCCAACAAAGAATTCACAAAAATATGAGAATTTGAAAGAAATATTGGCTTATACAGTGGATTATAAAGAAATAGCCGACTTACCGATGAAGGAGAAAATGATCAAAAACATGTATAATCCAAGACCGACCGGTGGAGACAAAGAAGTGAGCAATAGGGTGAACAAAGACAATTATGGCGGCCACGGCAATGGTGAGTAGCAACTACAGGCTCATAATTGTGTAAATTTTTCTTATGAATGCCCAAGAAGGGGCATTCAATCGGCGCCTCCCTCTTTTTTTGCTTTTTCGGCTTTTCGATTGGCATGCGTATTAAATGTTCAAGTTGTCTATCAATGTTGCGGTTAATAAGCATGGCACCCCCGCTCACCCCCATACTTAGTCCACCTTCCCACATGAATGGGCGTAATTATCTTTAATTTTTCGGTGACTTTAAATGGGCGATTGGTGATTAAATTGAGTTTTCCCACCAGAATAACCTATCGGCTACTTACGGGGAGACATGGTGTTTTGTTAAGAGTCATGGAAAGGAATCACAAGAGTAACAATCTATCTACAACACTAAATAACTTTTTATGAGAAATTAGGAGATTTATGAGATGAAATGACAAGCACAATGAACAATATGCAACTATTATATTTAGTTGACCCAAATGTAATGAGTACAAAATGTTGCATATATAGGCAAGGATAAAGCAATCCACCTATGAGTTGGATTGACAAGTGCCCCATAATGTGGCACAAATGAGAAGACAAGTGTGCTATAGGTGTCAACCTTAGGAACACTTGGAGTTTGCAAACCAACAACCTCTATGACCAAGTCATTAACCTTGTGTGCTAAGTGGTGAGTGAATTTTGAGGTGAGATGGAAAGTCTTTCAACCTCACAAGATGTGTGTAAGAGGTTTATCAAACAAGTTGGTAACCTCTAGAGGTCTAAAGTGTTGTGCATTTAGTTAGAAAAGGAGCTTTTTAACCTCATCAGCCTAAGTACAATTAAGTATAGTGAATAGATTAATTATTCACACTAACAGCCCCCTTAACTTATACTTGGGGAGATCACAAAAGTGAAAATAGATAGAAATGGGTCTCAGCTAGAGGCCATGTTAGGTACCCATAGTACAATGCATTCTCTCACAAATAGAGAAAAAGGAGAAACTCAGTGGGAATAAATCTCCTCTCCAAAAAAAGAGAATTAGAAGGATTTAAGACCTTCTAAAAGTATGTCCCTTGATGATAAGAACATGATGATGAAGAACTCTTGAAGCAAGTAAGATTTGTAAACTCTACTAATGATGAACTACTATTTGCTAGAATCAACAAATCTCCAAGAAATGTGGATCAAGATGAGAGATACAAAACACTGCATGTGTGAACATATGAGTACTACTCAACCAATGTACACAAAGTTTATCAAACTTTGTGAAGTTGATAATATATATATAGTACTCTGATAAAGAGTAATAGAATCTCAAAATGTGATCCACTGAATCAATCCCCCATATGAGATATCAAGATAGAACGTTCATGAGGCCTCCCAAAAATAAGATTCCTCCAATGCTTCATTAAAAGAAGCATTAGCATAACACATCATACTCAGGCCCCTTAATGCTAAGATGATATAAGAAGAAAAACTAAAATCAGAAGTGTGCAAGGAATGTAGAGATGTACAAGAAACTAAGAAAGGTTGTACTCCAAGGCACACTCACATAAGGCATGAATCTCAAGGAGCCAGTGTTGTGATGGAATAGCCCCCCACTACACTTTATAATTCAGTGTATGTACAATAATTTCTCAAATTCCCTCCATGTGGAACACACATTCAATTTTGTGGCACTTTATATGAGCGTATTTACAAGCATTATTTGCTATTTGAATTGTACAAGTTTACTGTCATGAGGTTGATTTAAGAAGACAAGATTAAGTTATTTCTTGCAAACCTTAATAAAATACAAAAAGCATAAAATCAAAACCCCTTTGATGATGACCTCCCCTTTTTCCAAATTCATTGCAAAAGAGATTATTGATTCCTCTTTTACAAATTTTTAACTAAGGAGAAAAATGGTACCTCCTCATTTCATTTGCAAAACAAAAAAAAGAGCCCTTCAAGCCAAAATCATTGTAAAAGAAAAATAGAGTCTTCTTTTACAGATTTTTAACAATGGAAAAATAAAACCACATCCTCCTATTTTTTGGAACACAACAATCTATTGAGACGAGGGGTGAATCAGTAGATCATCAAAATTTAGCCCTTTAACATTTTAGACTAATTAATTCCTTTGAAGCCCTTTAGTGCAGATTGAACTAAATATGTAGAGAAATAAGTGTGCACATACAATAACTAATAACAAAAGATATAAGTGGAAAACCTAGGATGGGACAAACCTTGGTGAGAATAGCTACTAGGATCTACTGTCCTAATTGAACCTCACAATGCAAATTTCTGATTACAATTTTGTTTAAGGGCACCAACCCTAAGGAGACACCAATCCCTTGGTTTTAAGAGCACCCACTCCAGGAAAGCACCAATTCCCTACACTGAACACCTACCTAGATATTTGATAGCACCCACCAATTAGATTTAAAATGCAAAGTAATATGATTTGTTCTAGATTGAACACTATTAAACGTTTCAACCCTATTTGCAACTATTCAATTCTTTGTTGTTGTCACTGCAACACAATTCTCTACCTTGCACCTCTCTCTATTCTGCAACTTTAACACTAACCCTGATAAATATCTCTATTTTTAAAAAAAATTCTACTCATTCATGCACACCTCTCCACCTTTCCCTTTTATTATTAGTGAATTCTTTGTCTACCTCAAGAGCTCACACATACACACTATTGCACTTTCCATTTTCTATTAGTGCATTATTTTTCTTCCTCAAGAGCTCACTCTACTTGCACCATACATCAACACTTAGCCAAATTCTCATTGTCTATCTTCTCATGACTTAGTCAGCAATACATTAATTCCTCGAGCCATATACCATCATCATCAAATTCTGATTTGTTGAATTTGCTATACATAGCAACCTAGAAAACCCTAAAACTTAATATGCATTTAATGCAATATCCTTGTATACTCGATATGATTCTAGTCTTGATCACCTTTGCAGTCTATGTTGTTGCTCTACAAATCAAATGACCAATAAAAAATGGTAGTTGGAGTAGGTAAACCAATTAAATTTATGCATTGCCTTGGTTTATAGTTGAAACTCTTGTTCAAGATATCATAGTTGTTTGAGATCTTCATCTTTAAATTCAGGCCATTGATTCATTGTCTTTACACCATGATCATTGATCCTCCTTCATTTTATCCAACATTAAAATACAATCGTTGGTTTATTTCCTTTAAAACATGTGTTGTAGATCTTCATCATGTTGTATATAACCATCGCTTCACTTAAGTCTATCACATATTCCCTTAGGACATTAATCTTCATTTTTGTGATGTGAATAGATAATGTGATCATCATTTGATTTCCAATGCTTGATCTCCATCATTGAACTCCCATCACATATTTTTTGGCATTTTTTTATTCACAACAGTGACGTGAATAAACTTAGTGATGTAATCGAATGCCGCCACATGTCCCTTGGAACACATGTCCTTAGCCCACACTCCCATAGGGCTAACCAAGGACATATTGAATCTTCAATGGGATAGCAAGATGCTACTATATGTCCTAGTTGATATCATACTCCACTACCAAAACCTTGTCACTTTTTGTTGGTCTCACTATACACTTGTCACTTTCTCGCAATCTCGCAAGGGTAGGACTAGGACCCACCATACATGGTGTGGGCTAGTGGGTGTGGTAATAGAAAAAGTATGCCTTTTCCTTGCTTGATAAATGGGAATAATTAATGATAAATTGGACTTGATATTTCCTTGATCCAATGTCGTGATGAGTTTTACACATTCACATTAGGTGTTGGGCCCTTTTTAAGCTAAATTAACAAACTCTGCCTTAATTTAGTGTTGTAAAGTGTATTTATTTACACCTTCACATTAAATTTAGGAGGCTTGTAAACTAAATGGACCTAATCTACTATTGTAATGTGTTCTACACATTCACATCAAATTTAGGGGTGCTGGCAAGAAGTTGAGTCTTTTTGGAAAAAAAGTGAGTGTTTTTCCTAATTTTCCGAATTTGACACATTTCACCTTAAAATTTGAAGCACTTAGAGATGGAATCTTCAAAAAAGTCACTAATCATAAAATGTAGTACTCGGAGTATAGTTTCCAAATATGTAATTTATTTAATGCAGTTAACAGTGAGTTTCAATAGGTGTTTCTAAAACTATTTGAGAATGCTTTGCAATACCATGCATGTCTGACATCCATATTTTGACCTAAATTATCATATTTTCTAAGAATATTTTGGGGAAAATATTTACAGAGCTCAAACTTGTTCTTGATATTTTTTTGTAATTTTATTATTTGTATTTTTGTTTTGTTAGGCATGTTGTCGTTTTGAAAAACCGTCGTGTACGACATGCATAAGATGACCTAAACTTACCATTTTTTGATTTTTTTAAAAAAATTTAAAAGAATTGTCTGAATTTTGTTCTTGTGCAATCCGTTTGTCAAAATGTTTTGTTGATCAAAAGTTATTAAAATACTAAAAACCCTGATATTTAAAGTTTATGGACCAATTTTATTAGAAATTAATTAAAAATAGAAAAAAAATAATCCAGTTGTAAAAACATCTTGGAATCTGCCTTTGTCTCATCTAAAATGGGTTTAAGCTTTTGTCAATTTTTGCAAAAATTAGCCATATGTCAAGCTTCGGTATTTTCTCACGACATTTATTCACGACCTTCAACTTGTATGGGTCAAGCCAAATTTTGAAGGCCCTGAGTTGATTCCCAATACTTTTCAGAACCAAAACACAAGATAGAAACGTGCAAAGAAAATCCAATTTCAATTTTTGAGCTTGGGATCTAGATTCATAAAAAATAATTTTTTATGGTTCTACAAATGGGATCCCATTATTTAAAAGCGGGATCCTATTTTTCAAGATTGCAAAAAATGGAAAATTTCCATTTTTTGAAATTTAAAAGAGGGATCCCATTTTTAATTTAGGCTCAGGATCACGAAGCTAAATAGGATCTCATTTTTAAAAAATGAGATCTCATTTTTGCAATGCCAATTTTGTTTTTTTGGCTAAGGAAAAAACTTCCACGTTTCATGGACTCAACTTCTTGCACTTACCCTTAGGGCCCTCTTGATCTAAATAGAGCCAATTGTTCCTTAATTCAATTTTGTAAAATGTATTTATTTACACTTTCACATTTAATATTGGGCCCTCTTGCATTTATGACCTTTTAATAGGCCCCTATGACCCTATATTGTGCATCCCAATGCATATTTCAATAAAAAGACATAACAATATCAACATATAAACTTAATTTACACACTCTCCAACACTTTAGCAATCAAAATAGCCCCTGTGGGATCCATTTTCCACTTTGGGAAAATGAGTCCCATTTGCCCTATTTTGAGGTTTTAAGCTAGAAAATTTGGTTTTAAGTTCAAATTTCTTCTATGTTGGCCTTTGGGATCAAATAAATGGTCATTTGAGTGCATTGCCTATATAAAAAAGCTTTCAAATCATTATTTCATTAAGCCTACATTATATCAAGCCAAGCACTCAAGAGTTAAGCATTTCAAGACTTCACAAGATTGTTAGGAGAGTTTTCAAGATCATTTCTAAAGCATTCAAGAGAATCTAATTCTTCATCAATTGTTGTGTAGCAATTCAAGATTGATCATCATGTCAATTGTATCAAGCATTGATCATGATATTGAGCTAGTTGTGTGGTATAGAACTGAATATCCAAGATCAAGCATTGTTCTACACCTATTGTCAAGATCAAGATCTACATCCTTCATGGCCATTTCATGTTGAGTTGTAGATTTACAAGAAATCATTTACAAGGAATCATTCAAGGTATTATTAACCATGATTCATGTTCTTTGTTTCATGTGTTTCACACCCTCATTTCATTGTCTCATTGTTTGATTTAATTTCTTACAAGGGGTTTAACCAAGGCAAATCCATATTCCCTAACTCTCTCTCTCTCTCTCTCTCTTTGTGTGATTACAGATCTAGGTGATTTGAAGACTTTAAGATCATTGAAGATTAGGTTACAAGCTTGGAGAAATTTTTTGGAGTTGTCTCCCCATTTGCAAGGTTGTAATCTTCACCAAAAAGTTACATACAACCTCGAAATCAGAGTTTCAAATCTAGAAAAAAAGAGGAAGAAAAAGAGAAGACCTTGAAGACTAGATTCAGATTTTAAAGCTCTAGAAAATGATAATTGGACTCATTTGCCACCTTGGGTGAATGAGTCCTAGCTTAGTTCAATTTTGAGATTTTTGTAGTTTCAGATACCCTTTTTCTAGAAATCTATTTTTGTAACAGAATAATTCCAATGTATGCACCCACTTTAAAGAAATTTCTAAACACCATGCTATGAACGATTACTTTAAAGTAGCAAATGATAAATGCTAACAATAAAGAGGACATGAGAGATTACTTGGAAATTCCTATTCCAAAACATATGTTTCCAAATAAAGATATGTCATGAAAGGGTTGTCCCCACAACTCAGTACATCACATGCGACCAACTTAAGGCATGTTGCCCACATCCCAAGCTTGCTCTTATTTATAAATGGAAAGCAGTCAACTAGCCAAAAGAGACACGACAAGTTCCATATGAGGATAAGTCTACCTAACCCCTTGCCCCCACTTAGTGCAAGACAAGGATGAGCTGAGGTGATTGATGAAAATTATTATCAATTAGAGGAACTAGGTGCTTCAATACAAGGAAGAGCACCACAATCCTTAAGATGTTGAATTTAGTACCCAAATCCTTACATTCATTAGTAAAATGACCATGAACTCTATGATATTCACAAAATGAAATCTTGTAGTAAAATTTATTTTATGTTCTTGGAGGGAAAGATATCAAATGACCTTGGAGGAGTCTCGACAAGATACTCTCTTGATCAATAGTAGAGGATGTTCCTTTATTTTGTGACAAAGATATCTCTTGCTTAGTGAAAGGTATCATACTTACACAAGGCTCTTTAGATTGCAATTTTTTTTCTCTTATTTAAAGGAATAAAATCTAATGAGTTCTCCAATCATTAGTGTTTTGCGTGATGACATTGATATTAAGAAAAGATTTATTTGTTCCTTTCATTTCTTTCAAAGAATAATAATCAAGACCACTAGGGTATATTAGTTCAGGATGCACTAATGTTAAAGTTCTCTTAGAAGAATCTTTTGTAATAGTGTTGACATTGAGTGAAAGCTTGTTTGTTTCTTTCAAGGGACAATAACCAAGGCCACTAGTCTTTTCTTGCATGTTAGGCTCTATAGGGACACAAATACCTTGTTCTCTAGCACCATAGCCTTTTCCACTATATCGAAGTTGTTTCATAGGGTCATAAGATTTTCCATAAAGCTTTTTCATTTCTTTTAGATTCGGTGGTTGTTGATAATCAACTTCATTAGAGTTTTTTGTGTATGTTGTAGTTTCTTCTAAAGTGGTTGAAGTGGATGCTTTTTAAAATATGTATTGATAGTACCACTCTTTATTTCCCTTTTTAGACCCTTTTATTATGACCTTGTATTCTCCAATGAATGTAGATATGAAATCAAAGGTTTCCTAAGAATCTTCCAATAACTTTGTGACATCTTCAATATGATTTTCTTTTTCTTTATCGTGTACGAGTTCTACTTGTGTGGTTGGTGTTAGTGTTTTTAAAGGATTTTCCTTGTCTTTTTCAAGTTGTAAAACATTGTAAGGCTCATGATCAATGTCGAGTGTGTACACTTTATTGTTGCAGATGTATTTCATTTTATGGTGAAGGGTAGAAGGAACCGCATGCATCTCATGAATCCATGGCCTTCCTAATTTAAGGATATTGTATGAAAGATCATGAAGCATAATATGAATAGGAGTTTGCAATGTAGTTGTTCCAATTGTAATAGGTAGTGTGACCACACCAAGCGATCATTTTCCACGTTATCAAACCCACTAATAGATAAAGAGGTCAGCTGAATTCTTTATTTATCCACATTGATCCTATTCAAAAGGGTTACACTACACACATTAAGGGATAAGCCATTGTCAACAAGAGTTCTTTTTATCCTAGTCCTATCATATATAGCTATTATCATGAAAGCGCCATTTTTTTTTGCACTTCTAGTGAGGGTAACTCATCTTGATGGAAAGTAATGTCTATTTTGACCAAGGTTATAGCTTGAATTTGGGCTACTACATTTGATTGCACATTAGGGGGGAGGGACTTGTTGTAAGGCACTTTGAATTATGTTATGATAATGAAGGGAGGCTTGAATAAAGTTCCATAATGATATCTTATTAAGATTATTCTTTAGTTGATACAAGAGTGTACTCCTTTTCACTATGTAAAGGAAAATGAGGGACACTAGGTAAGATAGGGTTAGGAAATGGGACGAGTTTTGAAGGTGGTTTTCTTTGTTGCAGATTGTTTCTAGTGTTATATGTATGAGAAAAAATATTATAATTCAATTCTTGTTAAACATTATTCTTAGGAGGCTCGAGGATGAAGATGGGTTTGGTTTGAGTTTGTGGTCGTTGTGAGGGTGGGTAAAGAATTAGAGGATTCTTAGGGTGTCCAACAATCAAGGGGGATCTAATGGACATTTTTTCATTCATAACCTCAGTGGTTTTGGTTTGATGTCTTTCTAATGAAGGAGAGTCTAGTGTCATCTTTTCAACATCATCAAAGGAATTCATATCACTATTGTTTGAAAGATAGGTGTCAATGCTCTTATTTTCTTCCACCATGATATCTTACCTAGTAGGAGAGTTTTTAGGAGAACTACAAACTAGGTGTTCATGAAATTCAAAGATTGGTTCTTCTAAAATTCCTTCATCAAAATTAAGGGAGTTATCAATGGTTGTATTTTCTTGCTTATCAATGATGTCATTCTCTTGTTCAATAATGTTTTTACTAGGAGAAGAGAGAAAAATAGGAATCTCATAACTTTCATTTGTTTGATCTTCTAACATCAAAATATCTTCTTCGCCAATAAGAGATATAGTAGGAGAAGAACAAGTATGATTATCATTGTTATCTATGATTACATTCCTTTGTCCCATAATTTCTTCCAAAATAGGAAAGGAAGGGGAAGAAAAGTAAATAGGGTTGTCATAGATCTTAAATATTTGATCATATAACACCAACATATCCTCCTCATTTACAATTGCATCCTCTTTCACTAAAACATTGTCACAAGTAGGGAGGATATTGCGAGATGAATGTAGACTAGTTGAATTAGTATTTAGGTAGGTTTCAGTGGTATCTTCTTGTTGTTTTATGTGATCATCATGATTACCTATGGTTATGTCTTCTTGTTCAACAATGTCTTGCCCAATAAAATAGGTACAAGGAGAGAAACAACTAGGAATCTCAAAGATCTCATTGATTGGTTCTTCTAACACCAAAATATCTTCTTCACAAATAGGAGAGATATTAGGAGAAGAAAAAATATGATTGTTATGATTTCCCAAGGTTGTATCCTCTTTCACTAGGCTAATCTCACTCATTGGATGGATACTAGGAGAGGGATCAATGAAGGACAAAAATAGGGGGAAAAGGACTTCATATTTATATGCACATTACAAAAATTTCTTATAGTACTCAACAAGATATAAAAATAGAACATGAAGTATGATAATCATAGATTTTTGCAATGAATACATTATGTAATAAGTGTTCTATAAATTTAAAATGCAACAATGTTAGAGAAAACATGTAAAAGGATAATGCAATTTTTTGATTTAGAACATGACAATTGACTAATTATGATATGTAACAATCTTAAAATGAAGTGTGGTAAATACCATTTTGAATTTAAGAAATGCAATCAATGAAGCAAATTAAGTGAGATCTAATAAAATGAACAAGATAGAAGATCAACAAACTAAAATAGTTATATAACAACAACAAACAAAAACACATAAATGATGTTTTTAATGTTGTAAAAGGTAGTTTTAGGTCTTATTTGGGACTAAATTGCATGCAGGGGCATATAAGTCCCAATTAGGGTTTTTGAAGGGTTCTAATGTTAAAAAATGCACAACATAGAATTCCCAAAAAGTAGGAAAAATAACCTGTACAGGGACTAAATCACCCGGAGGGGGGAATGAGTCTCAAATTAGGGATTTTGTACCAAATTCAACAAATTTTGGTTGAATATTAGGGTTTTTAGCATGTATGTTGTCTTTACTATTTGCAATTGTAGAATTTCAATGAAATTGAATGATCTAAGATGAAAAAATGAAATCTATATGCACTCTTCACTAATTCAAGATTTAGATTCCCTAAATATAAATTAACTAATGCAAGACATGTTGGCAGATGGTCAACGCTCCCCTCAAGATTCATGACATGGACTAACCACCTCATGTGGATCCATTAACTCTGGCAATTGTATCAAGCATTAATAGGTTGACCTTTTTGGTGCAATGACAACCGTGGGGCCAATAATTGGTATCAGAGCCAAAGGTGCCAGGTTTGAATCCCCTCGGGTAACACTGAGGGGGAGATTGTTGGCAAATGGTTAGTGCTCCCCTCAGGATTCGTGACATGGACTAACCACTTCTCTTGGATCCATTAACTCTATCAATTTTATCAGGCATTAATAGGTCAACCTTTTGGTGCAATGGCAACTGTGGGGCCAATAAGACCTAATGCAAAGTTAATGTAACTAGATCTAGGACTATGATGCACTCCAAATAAGAAAATAAAGGATTTGAATGGCAGGTTCACTAAAATGAACCGTAGGAAATAGGGTTCACCAAAATGAAACAAAGGTGCACTTGGAGGAATGATGTAGTCAAAAAAAGCTCTTAAATCCTAAAAAAATTCTATTTGAGGCTCACTGAGACTCATATGCCAGATTGGGCGATTTAGTCCAAAACTAGGGTTTTTGGGCAGAAAATAGAATCCCTCAGTGACTGATCTGGATCTATTGAAAACTCAAAAATTTTGTATTGGGACTCATACACCCAAGGTGGTGATTTAGCCTTAGTATTAAGGTTTGGATGAAACTCTAGTATCCTCTAGTGATTTGTGTAGCTTCTCTCCTGCCAGATATTTGAGTCTAAAAGCTTAAATCCTAGCTTGTAGGTGACTTTCCATGAAGATTCCAACCTCTTGAAAACTTTAAAACTTTCTTCAATCTTGAAATTTAGTCTTCAAAGGATCTTCAAGCTCCAAGACACCTAGATCTGCAATCACACATGAAGAGAGAAAAATTTTGATTTCTTAGGAAATGGGGGTTTTCCTTGGTCAAACCTCATTTTGGTAATCAAACCTTAATGAGATATGAAACATGAATGAAATGAAATATGAAACATAAGATGAATCAATAGAACCTTGTTTGAAACCTTGTAGATTTGCAAACAAGCATGAAGTGGCTTCAATGGATGTAGATATTGATCATGATTCTTGATGAAAGATATTGCCTTTGAATACTTGATTTGATCTTGAACAATACATCACAACATTAGCTCCAAACTACATGCAGGATGCATCAAGCCCTTGACAAGATAATGGATCTTGATTGCTGCAACAAATGATGAAGAAACTTTCCCTTGAATATCTTAGCAATGCTCTTGAATACTATATAATTCTCATGTGAAGTCTTAGGATGGTTGATTCTTGATTACTAGGTGAAATAATGATTTGAAACCTTGTTTATATAGGAATTTCATCTAATTTACTATTTATTAGACCCCAAATGCTAACATTCATAAAATTTGAATTCAAAACCCTGATTTCCCATGCAGAACCCTAAAAAGGGGCCAAATGGGACTCATACGCCCAAGGTGGCGTATGGGTCCCACCTTGGCTTTTTGGGCAAAAAATGTCGGGAGGTTAGAAAATTAAGTGTATTTATTGATCTTGTCAAGATTTCAGTTGAAATAAGCCTCAGGATGCATAATAAAGGGTCTTAAGGGCCTATTAATGATGATGTGAAGTTCATAAATGCAAGAGGGCCCAAAACATAGTGTGAAGATGTAAACAAATAAATTTTACAACACTAAATTAATGCAAAATTGGGTCTATTCAATTTGAAAGGGCCCTAAACTTAATGTGAATGTGTAAAACACATTACAACACTAGATCAAGGCAACATAGATTCATTTTAATGTTTATCATTCCCAAATTAAGTGTGAAAATGGGATACTTTTTCCTACACTACACTAGATAATAGAATGTTGTTATGGATTACTTGGCTTAATGGGCCTCCAATATTGATTGCATTTGGAATTTCATAGATCAAAAGTTCTTATCTTCTACTCAATATTTTTAGTTTCTTCAACTCTTTCACAATGACCTAGTTTGATCATTCTAGTATGATTTTGATATAGATTTCATGTTTTATTCATTTCTTAAATTTGTTGACTTCTTAAAAAGATAAATTTGCGGAAAACCTCCTTAAATTTTATTTTGTAAGCTTTAATAACAATTTCAAATATACTTTTAAATATTCTTAATTAAAATATTTATCTTATTTTAGGGTGTTATTTCTCCTTCTCCTTCTGAAGATCTTATTCCTACCACTTCCCCTTTGACCCCTATGGTTCCAAGCCTTCACATTGATGGGATGGATTGTAGGGCTAGGAGTTTGTGCACTCTTCAAGAAGCTTTTGCTTCCTCTCCTGCATGTGTCTCTAATTTTGAGGATCGTGCAAAGGAGGTATGTGGCATGTCTAACTAGTTGTTTGACTACAAGGTTATAGATGATAGTTTTATTGTTGTTATGAAAAATGGTCGAGTTTAAATTCTTGACTCTATTTTTTATGTGTCTTTGGACTAGCTTAAGAGCTCATTGGTTGGGAGATTCTTCATAAATCATCTCAATAGCCATGTTATTAAAAGATGGGTCCTTCGGGTTTGGAAGAATAGAGTAGAGGTAACTACTCTCTACAATTGTTTCTTTCTATTTTCTTTTCCCTACATGGAAGACTATTCAAGGGTCCTACTTGAAGGCCCTTGGTTTCTTGGCTCGAATGGTCTCTGTCTTCCAAAGTGGTTCCCCAATTTCAACCCAATGACAAAAACTTTTAAGTTTCTTGTTTGGGTTTGTTTTCCATGGCTACTTTTGGATTTTTGAAATGAAAATATTTTCATGAGTATTGCTAATTATTTTGGGAAATATTGTACTATGGATAAGATCACCAAATCCATGAAGTGATTGTTGTCAGCTAGATTTTGTATGTTAGTGGAGAATTACCTTATCTTCAAAATTTGGTAAGTCTGTGCAGCAAATTGAATATGAAGACTCTCCAATTATTTGTCATTCTTGTGGTAAAGTGGGTCATTCCTCCTTTACTTGCTTGAGGAAGAAGAAAAAACACTTTGTTTGGAAGAAAAGGAAAAGGTGATAGATGTTATGGTAGATTACACCGCTCCCTTTCAAGAGCTTCAAAATAAAGTTTTTAATTGTCCCTCTTTACCAATGTTGGACTCCTCTATTGATACTTTGGGTTTGGTTGGTTTTGTTAGTGGTCTTGTATCTTCTTCTTGTAAAATAAAAGAAAATTTTGTGGAGAGGAATCCTTGTATTACAATTTAGCAAAAATCTTTGGAACAATTCTTTATACCACTTTGACTTAGTGTTAGTTGGGTGGTATCTGTTGCTTTGTAGTGCTTTGTTTTCGATAATATTGTCTGGCTATGCTTTCTATTATGTCTGGTCTCATTGTTGTTCCTAATCTTGCTATGCTTATTGTTGTATCATTCTTGATGTGAAAGGGATCAAAGCCCTTTCAAAAACCTTGCTATTTTAATAAAAAAAAATATTGCATAAAATCTTTCCAAAAACATTAAAATTGAATTTTGTCTCTATTACATATATAAATTGCTCATTAAAAATATAAAATTCATTTTGCATAGAAAAGTGTCCATAAAAACTGTATTTTATTTTTAAAAAACTTGGTTTTTCCAAATATAAAAACTTATTATCATAAGCTCTGAAATCTCATAATTATATTCGAACGTGGATTCCACTTGCTTTTAAAATGCCAAATAATTGAGGGCTACACTCATCGACATCATCCGCCCAAGGTTGAATAACCCCACAAAAACTTTTTCCACCAAGCAGTCCTCACCACGTATGAAATGCGAGTACAAGCGTGTTTTTTTCCTCGTCTCTCCGAGTCCTCATTTGTCCTGCTTCCTTACACAGCACTAGCGACCTTGTCTTACATAGCCGCCCCCAAAAAAATCAAGTTTAGTGCTTCAGATTTTTAAAATGGTTTTGTACTGTAGATAATGCAAACAATAGTGGGTGCTGGTGAGAGGTCTATTGTACATCTTTCAAAGAGGTTATAAGAGTTTCTTCCATGAAAGAGCTAAAATCCGAATGGTTGAACTAATCTGTCGATTTTTCTAACCAAAAAATATAAAAAACAATAGATATCACATATGATAGCAAGGATTTTCATCCTGTTTTTCATGGATTTGAAAATTGATCAGAAATGTCAAAAAAAAAAAAAAAATTACAATTCATTTTCTAAATTAAATTTTGTAATTTTTGAATTTGATTGTGTGTCAATTTTTAATCAACATCATGAAGTGTGATTCCAAAAAATAATTAAAAATTTGACAACAATCAAATTAAAAATAAATAAATATAAATTTGATAATATAGAAAATCTAATAGCATTGATCTTCTAAATTGTTTATTATTATAAGCATTTTAATTTGATTAAACCCACTAATCGATTCTTTCACCTTATATATAGTCCAGTCCCACAACTTTATCTTTGCAAGGAGAGGTCATCTGGGCTCTAAGAACTGTTGATCATGGCAAGGGCAATGGAGGGCAGGTTGAGGTGGAAATTAGTTTACTTCATGGTCGCAATAATTGGCGTTGTGGTGGTGGGGATGAGCGGAAGGGTGGAGGGCGCAATTTCGTGCTCAACGGTGGTGTCTGATTTAACTCCGTGCCTGTCGTACGTGGCGGGGAACGCCGCTCAGCCGACGCAGGGATGCTGTAACGGCGTTAAGTCTCTCAACGCCGCCGCTAAAACTACGGCTGACCGGCGATCCACATGCAACTGCATAAAGTCTGCGGCGTCGTCGACCAACGCTAACTACAATAAGATCGGCAAGCTGCCTGGTCTCTGTGGAGTTAAGCTTGGGTATACCATAACACCCTCGCTTAACTGCAACACGTAATTTCTCAACCCTTCTCTTTATCTTCTTACTTTGCCAGCTCTGATTTCATCCTGACTCCCGGTTGTTTTGATTTACAGGATTCCCTGAGATCTGCGCATGGTTGGTCTGTCATTAGAAAACCGTGGGTTCCAGTAAAATAATGTTACCTATGTTCGGAAGTTCTAAGTGAGTAGTATTCTTAGATCGAATTTTATATATTTTATATGAGATTAGAGGCTTAGATGCTTAGACCTCTAGATAAAATAGATTGGATATAAAGAGCACTCTCTTATCTTAAAATAGAAGAATATTGTAAGTCATTATTAAAATGATGATCTTAATATGTTACCATTTAAGAGCACTCCCTTATCTTATATGGCAAGTCATTATTAAGATTACTGTTTAAGAGCACTCTCTTATCATACAGTAGAAGAATATCATAAATCATCATGAAAATAATGATCTTTTAAGATGTTACTATTTAAGAGTTGTGTTATCACTACTTTTAGGCTCTTTACTTGGCACTGATACTGTTATAAAAATCTTACAAAATACCTCACTTTAATCTAAAGAACAGACAAAAGCTACATCTAGATTCTAGAGTTTAATCAACCATTGCTGTACCAACGTGGTTAACTAAAATCAAGGGCTACTGGATAAGCATAACCTGGTTTTGGTGTTTGGTGTATGTCAATAATGGGTACTATGTACATTTACCCAAGTCAAGTAAAGCTTGACCTAGAATGGCAGTTGAGACAAAAATGGCAATTCATCAGGGCAAGCATTCTCTTTCCACATCTATCTATAAGGAATATTCCAAAAGTTATTCCAAAAATTCAAGGATAGCAATAAAGCTAGCTGATTTTGTTTGAAGCAAAGCAGGTAGTTCCACCATAATGGCTCTTTCAACAATGCAACTTAATCAATATACTTTGTCGCACATTACAATAAGCAGAGAATGAAAGACATACAAAATAAATTCAGTTTTGCAAAAAGCCCATGCAAACTAACTTACTAATTCTAAAGCTCAACAGTTTTAAAACCCTCAAACCTGCTAAAAAAAAGAGCCGAACGCGACGAATTTAACAATAGCCTGCTATCAAACCAACACGACAATGGCTCTTCCAACAATACAACTTCATCAAAGTATACTCTCCCACATGTGAGCATTCAATATTGCATTTACTTTGTTTGCCACCATTGTGTAAGGACAAGGAACATTGGGGCTCACGTGAACAAATACTTTCCATTCACATTCCTTGTATCTAGCACACCATTCTCGACCACCACCAACCCACATAATTACCAATGCCCATGTCACCACACAAAAAAAATGGTGGCCTCCCCACTGCCCGAAAAACCCCCCTCACCGGAAAATCCAATTCACAGTTGGGTTGACGAAAATCCCAATGGAAACTTCAAACAAAATAGCCTATCGGCTAATTACCTTGACTTCAAAAATTCATTAAAAGAATATGCAAGAAAAATTTATGAAATAATATCCATGGACTAGATATTGATGTTACAAATTGATATTTTAGAAATTAGAATTTTATCGATTCTAGAAAAAAGGTTATTTGTTATGACATAAATATCACTTTTTTAAAATGTTGTTTACTATAAAAACAAGTTATTAAATGTTACATAAAAAAATTCACAATTTATTTCAAAAAAATTAAAAAATATATATTTAGAATCTACACACAAATTGTCACAAATCACTAGTTTGCATCATCTTTAGATTTTTAGCAATTTAGCTTCTCTAGGTCACATAAAGTGAAGATTTAGTTAAAAATGTCAATTTTAATGTCCTACTTTGGACAAAAAGTGACACTCATTATTGTGAGATTACCCATAAATAATTATTCATTTAAGGTTTCTAAATTATCTCGATGATCATTTTGATTGTTATTCCATGAGTTACAATATGTACCTAAATGCACATTTGATGGATTTCCTATTGAGATCATTTTAGATGGATATTCTATGAATACTATAAAATACTACTTTAATTTTTTTTTCTTAATATAGTTGCTTGCATTCTTAAATAGTAGAATTATATGCATTATGGTGGCTAACTAATTAAAATTTTAACTTTGGTGAAGAGTTTACTTCTAATGATGATAATATTTAAACTGAAATTAATTATTTGTGAATCACATAAAAGTTGTTTTATATTTCTTGCGTCTCTTATTGTAATTGGGCCTTTGTTATCAACTATGCACCTTGAAAAGTAATGGCATTGGTCATGTCTCTCTTGTATTTCTACTGATTCTCAAAATAATATATTTTGTCACCATAATTTAAATAGTTTATGAGTGATTATGGTCTAGCATGAATACTAAAGGTTGATAGGTGTTGTTTTTTACTCCCAAACCTTGTACTTATTCATAAAATTCTCTACCATTTTCAAATCCTTTACAAAATTTGTTAAAGGTTAACTAGTTTTATGCTAGTGACAATAAATTTAAGTCCATATCTGCATCACCAAACATAGTTTATGACCAATTATCCCATTTGGTCATGTTTAAAAGTTTTTAGTATTATCTTTTAGAGGAATGAAAGGGAATACCCCTTGAATTTGATAGAACTCAAAGTAGAATGAGATAGGGGCTCTTTATCATGTGTTGGTCTTGTCCAACCTTGGTAGTTTGTATTGTTTCATTTTGTAGTCAATGTAAGGTTTTGACATATATCCTTAGTATCTTTGCAATGCTAAATTCAAATTGCAAGCTAGGTCAAGATCTAAAAGAGGAGAAGACCTTAATATATTCCATGATTTTTGTCTACCTTCTAAATAATGGGAGGTTTCATGAGTCTTCTTGGGACTTGACATCTTTCCACAAACAAGTTATTTGCAATTTACAAAACTTTGATTCCATCTCTTTTTTGCATGTTCCTAGATAATAGAATGTTGTTATGAGGCTAAATGGGCCTTTGATATTAATTGCATTTGGAATATCATAGACTGAAAGTACTTAGTTTTCTACTCAACCTTTGTAGTTTCTTGAACTCTTTCACAATGATCTAGTTTGATCATTCTAATATGATTTTGATAAAGATTTCATGTTTTATTCATTTCATAAATTTTGTTGATTTCTAAAAACGATAAATTTGTCAAAAACCTATTTAAATTTTATTTTATAAATTTTAATAACTATTTGAAATTTACTTTTTAAGATTCTTAATTAAAATATTTATCTTATTTTACAAATAAATAAAAACATTAGTAAAATTAACAAATATTCCATAAAATCTTTTCCAAAAACATTAACATCAAATTTTGTCTCTATTAAATATATAAATCACTTATTAAAAATATAAAATTCATTTTGCATAGAAAAGTGTCCATAAAAACTGTTTTTTTTTTTTTAAACTTGGTTTCTCCAAATATAAAAACTTATTATCATATACATCTCATAATTACATTTGAATGTGGATTCCATTTGTTTTTAAAATGCCACATAATTCGGGGCCACACTCAACAACATCATGCGCCCAAAGTTGAATAAGCCCACCAAGAGATTTTTTCCACCAAGCAGTCCTCACCACAAATGAAATGCAAGTACAAGCGTGTTTTTTTCCTCGTCTCTCCGAGTCCTCATTTGTCCTGCTTCCTTACACAGCACTAGCGACCTTGTCTTACATAGCGGCCCCCAAAAAAATCGAGTTTAGTGCTTCAGATTTTTAAAATGGTTTTGTACCGTAGATAATGCAAACAATAGTGGGTGCTGGTGAGAGGTCTATTGTACATCTTTCAAAGAGGTTATAAGAGTTTCTTCCATGAAAGAGCTAAAATCCGAATGGTTGAACTAATCTGTCAATTTTTCTAGTAAAAAAATATAAAAAATAATAGATATCATTCATGATAGCAATAGGATTTTTATCCTGTTTTCCACGTATTGCGAAAACTGATCAGAAATGTAAAAAAAATTTACAATTCATTTTCTAAATTAAATTTTGTAGTTTTCTGAATTTGATTGTGTGTCAATTTTTCAATCAATGTTTCCACCCTCTCTCCTCTTTGTGCTTTAAATTCTGATGATGGATCACGAGTGTGATCAAAAAGTTAATTTAAAAATTGACACAGAATCAAATCTAGAAAACTACAAAATTTGATGATACGAATTGTGAAAATCTAATAGATTTGATCTTCTAAATTGTTAATTATTTTGATTTGATTAAACCCACTAATCAATTATTTCACCTTATATATAGTCCAGTCCCACAACTTTATCTTTGCAAGGAGAGGTCATCTGGGCTCTAAGAACTGTTGATCATGGCAAGGGCAATGGAGGGCAGGTTGAGGTGGAAATTAGTTTACTTCATGGTCGCAATAATTGGCGTTGTGGTGGTGGGGATGAGCGGAAGGGTGGAGGGCGCAATTTCGTGCTCAACGGTGGTGTCTGATTTAACTCCGTGCCTGTCGTACGTGGCGGGGAACGCCGCTCAGCCGACGCAGGGATGCTGTAACGGCGTTAAGTCTCTCAACGCCGCCGCTAAAACTACGGCTGACCGGCGATACACATGCAACTGCATAAAGTCTGCGGCGTCGTCGACCAACGCTAACTACAATAAGATCGGCAAGCTGCCTGGTCTCTGTGGAGTTAAGCTTGGGTATACCATAACACCCTCGCTTAACTGCAACACGTAATTTCTCAACCCTTCTCTTTTCCTTCCTACTTTCCCAGCTCTGATTTCATCCTCACTCCCGGTTGTTTTGATTTACAGGATTCCCTGAGATCTGCGCGTGGTGGGTTTGTCATTAGAAAACCTTGGGTTCCACTAAAATAATGCTACGTATGTTCTAAGTGATTAGTATCTTAGATGATTAGACCTTTAGATAAAGTAGATTGGACATAAAGAGCACTCTCTTATCCTAAAATATAAGAATATTGTAAGTTATTATTATTAAAATGATGAGTTTAAGATCTTACTATTTAACAGCAACCTTCGTATCTTATTAGCACTTACTTGTACTTGTCCTTGAGGTTCAAGGATTATGTCCATAGACAATTATATGTATGTTAATATGTTAGAGAGTATTTGTTTATAAGTGAGATTTTGAAGGCTTTTATCATTAGATGGCAGTTGGTTTACCAACATCAGTTAAAACTTGTTTTCTGATGACTCAACAGTGGTTTGTAAGTATGAGACTTGTTTCAGGCTTAAATCTCACACTATATATAACCTATCGACTAAAACTAGAAAAATATTATAAATCGTTATAAACATAACAATCTTTTAAGTTCATTACTTGACACTGATACTGTTGAACAAACATCTTACAAAATACCTCATTTCGATCTAAAGCACAGAACATAAAATCTCAAGGATGTAAATTTTTTATAGGTACATGGTTATACTTTATTTTCACATTTGAAAGGAATATAAAATATTTTGTGCTCACTGATTTCCTAAGTCTGTACAAAAGCCACATCTACAGTTTAATTAACCATTGCTGTACCAACGTGGTTACCTAAAATCAAGGACTACTGGATAAGCATAACCTGGTTTTGGTGTTTGATGTATGTCAATAATGGGTATTCTGTACATTTACTAAAGTCAAGTAAAGCTTGACCTAGAATGGTAGTTGAGAAAAAAATGCCAACTCATTAGGGCAAGCATTCTCTTTCCACATCCGTCTATAAGGAATATTCCAACAGTTATGCCAATGTTTCAAGGACAGCAATAAAGTTATCTGATTTTATTTGAAGTAAAGCAGGTAGTTCCACAGTGGTGAGGCTGTGCTACATTGCAATGATCTTTGTTACTATTACAAATTAAAACTGTACAAAGCATTTCTCTGCTTTTGCTATCATATTTTGTCGTCAACCCATTAACAACTACTGTTTGTAATCGATATTATTGAAATTCGAATGCTTTTCAATCATCTATTTAGCATTAAGCATGGTGGTCGTCAGATTTTCCATTCAATAATAGCCACATAAACTTTCTGCCCATTTTTTTCCCATTGTTACTTTCTGTTCATCTCTATTGATGTGAAATGTTTCTTGTATGGAGTGTAAATAATTTAAGCATCAGTTTCACAATTTTGGGAGTTTTAATTCTAAAATATATTAGAATAGATATTTAAAAATAATTATTTTTATATTGCTACGGAAGATCAAATTTACTAGCCATGGGTTCTTACATGTGATAATTTTTAATGGGATTAGAATAGTCAAAAATATTTTTCTTGAAATATTTCTTCCAAGATATATTACTCAAACAAAATCCAATAAAAAATGTACAATAGTACAAAAATTTGGATATATTGTAATACTTCTAAATGACAATTGTACAATGGTACAAAAATTTGGATATATTTTATTACTTCTATTTGATTGATAGGAAAGATGATGCACATTTGGAATTAAATGTTCAAATTCTAAGGAAAGTATATTGGAGAAATCAGTTTCTAAATGAGCAATTTCCTCTCATAGTGTCCTTTGACAAACTCAATACTTTTGAAAACATTGATTTATATTCTAAGGAAGTCTTATATAAATCAAACATAGACTTATTCAGCAATAATTTGATATTGAATTTTCTATTAATATACAAATATGTAAGAGATTATCTAAAATATGACAAATAATATTGACATCTAAAAATCATATTTGTTTAAAAAAAAATCCAAACTACACAAGAAAAATAAATAAACTTATGTAGAGATTGCTTTTATTTTAATAAAAATGCACGTGATTAATTAGTGATGAAAAAGAATAAACTTGCCTACATTGATGGATAGTTAGACCACAATAGAAGTGAAAATGTCCAAAATATTGTCATTTCTAAACTACCTTTTAATACTTCATTTCAATTTCCTCAAATTTTAGGTTATATAAAATTACAACAAACATGATTGTTTTTTTTGAATTCATGGAAAGGACTCACAAGAGTAAAAGTCTATCTACAACACTAAATAAATATTGGTGAGAAATTAGGAGATCTAGGAGATGAAATGACAAGCACAATGAACAATATGCAACTATTGTATTTAGTTGACCCAAATCTAATGAGTACAAATCCTTACATATAGATGAAGCAATCCCCCTATGACGTAGATTGAAAAGTGCCCCATAATGTGACACAAATGAGAAGCAAGTTTCCTATAGGTGTCAACCTTACAAACACTTGGAGTGTGCAAACCAACAATCTCTATGACCAATTCATTAGTTGACCTTGTGATCCAAGTGTTGAGTGAAATTTGTGGTGAGATGGAAATTCTTTCAACCTAAAAAGGTATGTGCATGAGGTTCACCAAACAAGTTGGTAACCTCTAGAGGTCTAAAATGTTTCTCATTAAGTTAGACAAGAAGTTATCTAACCTCGTCAACCTAAGTACACTTAAGCATAGTGAATAGATTATTTATTCACAATAACACTCCCTTTAAGTGACACTTGGGGAGATCACAAAAGTGAAAATAGATAGAAATGGGTCCCACTTAGAGGCCATTTTAGTTACCCATGTACAATGCATTCTCTCAACTGGAGAAAAAGGAGAAAACCCAATGGGAATAAATATTCTCTCCAAAAAATAGAATTTGAAGGATTTAAGACCTTCTAAAAGTATGTTCCTTGATGATAGGAACATGATGATGAACTCATGAAGCATGTAGAAGTTGTAAACTCTAGCAATGATGAAATGGTGTCTTTTGGAATCAACGAATCTCCAAGAAATGTGGATCAAGATGATATATATAAAACACTGCATGAGTGAACATATGAACACTACTCAACCAATGTACACAAAGTTTAACAAACTCTGTGAAGTCAATAATATAGATAGTACTGTGATAAAGAGTACTAGAATCTCAAAATTTGATCCACTGAATTAATCACCCATATGAGAGATCAAGATAAAAGGTTCATGAGGCCTCCCAAACAAAAGATTCATCCACTGCTTCATTGAAAGAAGCATTAACATAACACATCATACTCCCCCCTTAATTCTAAGAGAATATAAGCAAAACAACTAAAATCAAGAGTGTGCAAGGAATGTAGAGATGTATAAGAAATTGAGAAAGGGTGTGCTCCAAGGCACACTCACATGAAGCATGAATCTTGTGGATCCATTATTGTGATGGCATAGCCCCTAATTACACTTTATAATTCAGTGTATATACAATAACTTAGATCAAATGCACTCCATGTGGAACACACATTCACTTTTGTGGCACTTTATATGAGTGCATTTTACAAGCATTATTTTCTATTTGAATTCTATAAGTTTATTGTCATAAGGTTGATTTAAGAAGACAAGATTAAGTTATGTCTTGTAAACTTCAATAAAAATCAAAAAACATAAAATTAAAACACCCTTGATGATGACCCCCCCTTTTGCCAAATTCATTGCAAAAGAGAAAATTGACTCCTCTTTTACAATTTTTAACAAAGGAAAAAAATTGTACCTCCCCCTTTGTTTGCAAAAAAAATAAAAAAAATAAAAAATCCCCCTTCGTCAAAATCATTGCAAAAGAAAAATTGAGTCTTCTTTCACAATTTTTTAACAATGGAAAAACAAAACCACCTTCCCCCTATCACTTTCCCTTTGCCACATTCATTACAAAAGAATATTTCTCTCTCACAAATTTTTAAATATAAAAAAAAAAACAAAAAAGTGAAC
>VDFB02353493.1:105738218-105814179 GCA_007258455.2 Sequoia sempervirens
ACACATATAAATACTCTCTGCATCTTTCCTGCCATACACATGTGGTTTTCATTTTCAATGAAGCTTGTGGGGTTATTCTCTTTTATACATGGGTGTTTTGCATAAATAATTAATTTATTGTTAATGTCTTCTTGCTATGTGTCTCTATATAAAAAGAGTTGCATTATCTATCATTCTATATTATACAGAAATGGGGGAATTGTAAGAGAGCTATTAGTAAAACATAAATACATATATTTATCCATATATACATATCTATACACATGTATATATATACATACATGTATATATACATACATACAATACATCAACCCATCTGTGAATTGGATTTTTTGGCTTTGCTTATTCTTCCTTTTAATAGCAGGTTCGAGGGTTTTAACACTGGTGTGCTGCAAAACCCATGAAAAAATATATGTATATACACATGTGTATACATGTGTGTGTGTATATATATACATATATATACATACATATAGATACACACATACACACACACACACACACACACACATATACACACTTAATCGAGACTCCAACCTACATTAGTGTTACTCTAATACCTCTTTTAGAATTTATCTATTTCTCTATAATATTTAGTGTTAGGTGATGCAGCTTGAATTTTCCATCAAGTTTTTCGGGTTATACTCTTTTCTACAGGGGTGTTTTGCATAGATGATTAAATATTTGTTAATATCTTCTTGTTATATATTTCTATCTCTGAGGTTAAACATAAAAAAATCTTGTTGATGGCTCGGTTGACAGAAATCCTGTCAGAAACTTCAAACAAATAACAAACACTTTGCATATCTATATATTTGCAATTTCTCCATCCATACAAAACCATAATGGCAGACATCCATGGAAAATGACTTATAGATTTTGGAGAAAAAGAGTTTTAACATAAACAATAAATAAACCATTTATACAAAACACCAAAGTAAAAGGACCTACACATTGCACAGCGCCATAGTTTTAAAACCCTCCAATCTGCCATAAAACATATTAGAGGCTGACAATTTCATTTTTACAATAGTCCACTATGAAACCAATAGCACAATGGATCTTTCGATAATGCAACTTAATCAATATACTTCTTCACACATTACACACAAAATTTGAGCTACATTCGTTGGGATTCAATATTACAGAGAAATAGAGAAATTGTAACACCTATTACTCAACTATTGAAGGCTTGACTGACAAAAATCTCGTCGAAAACTTCAAACAAATAAAAAACCCTCTGTATATCCATATATATACAATCACTCCTATCTTAATCTAAAATTGGGCAATAAAATTACCAACCCTAACCATTTTAATAGAAGAACTTAGATATAACTACTATTGCTCCTATGGTAAAGGGTATAAGCCCAAAAATCCACAAAGATAACTACAAAAAATAAACGAGCAATGAAAAAATTACAAACCCTAACCATATTTCATGACAAAACAAAAAAATATTCAACTGCAACTTCTCCACCTAGAAAAAATGATGACACCAGACATCTATACAGAACAAGTTATAGAATCTAGACAACAAAAAAAATCTATACAAAACACCCATCTAAAATGACTTATAGATTGCGAAGAATGACAACTTTAAAACCCTCCAATCTAGCACAGAAAGTAGTGAAACTCGATGATTTTTACAATTGTCCCCTATGAAACAAACTAGGGAACCATAGACGATGGATCTTACAATAGTTCGTTGTCAACCCAACACCATAATGGCTCTTTCAACAATGCAACTTAATCAATATACTTTGTCGCACATTACAATAAGCAGAGAATGAAAGACATACAAAATAAATTCAGTTTTGCAAAAAGCCCATGCAAACTAACTTACTAATTCTAAAGCTCAACAGTTTTAAAACCCTCAAACCTGCTAAAAAAAAGAGCCGAACGCGACGAATTTAACAATAGCCTGCTATCAAACCAACACGACAATGGCTCTTCCAACAATACAACTTCATCAAAGTATACTCTCCCACATGTGAGCATTCAATATTGCATTTACTTTGTTTGCCACCATTGTGTAAGGACAAGGAACATTGGGGCTCACGTGAACAAATACTTTCCATTCACATTCCTTGTATCTAGCACACCATTCTCGACCACCACCAACCCACATAATTACCAATGCCCATGTCACCACACAAAAAAAATGGTGGCCTCCCCACTGCCCGAAAAACCCCCCTCACCGGAAAATCCAATTCACAGTTGGGTTGACGAAAATCCCAATGGAAACTTCAAACAAAATAGCCTATCGGCTAATTACCTTGACTTCAAAAATTCATTAAAAGAATATGCAAGAAAAATTTATGAAATAATATCCATGGACTAGATATTGATGTTACAAATTGATATTTTAGAAATTAGAATTTTATCGATTCTAGAAAAAAGGTTATTTGTTATGACATAAATATCACTTTTTTAAAATGTTGTTTACTATAAAAACAAGTTATTAAATGTTACATAAAAAAATTCACAATTTATTTCAAAAAAATTAAAAAATATATATTTAGAATCTACACACAAATTGTCACAAATCACTAGTTTGCATCATCTTTAGATTTTTAGCAATTTAGCTTCTCTAGGTCACATAAAGTGAAGATTTAGTTAAAAATGTCAATTTTAATGTCCTACTTTGGACAAAAAGTGACACTCATTATTGTGAGATTACCCATAAATAATTATTCATTTAAGGTTTCTAAATTATCTCGATGATCATTTTGATTGTTATTCCATGAGTTACAATATGTACCTAAATGCACATTTGATGGATTTCCTATTGAGATCATTTTAGATGGATATTCTATGAATACTATAAAATACTACTTTAATTTTTTTTTCTTAATATAGTTGCTTGCATTCTTAAATAGTAGAATTATATGCATTATGGTGGCTAACTAATTAAAATTTTAACTTTGGTGAAGAGTTTACTTCTAATGATGATAATATTTAAACTGAAATTAATTATTTGTGAATCACATAAAAGTTGTTTTATATTTCTTGCGTCTCTTATTGTAATTGGGCCTTTGTTATCAACTATGCACCTTGAAAAGTAATGGCATTGGTCATGTCTCTCTTGTATTTCTACTGATTCTCAAAATAATATATTTTGTCACCATAATTTAAATAGTTTATGAGTGATTATGGTCTAGCATGAATACTAAAGGTTGATAGGTGTTGTTTTTTACTCCCAAACCTTGTACTTATTCATAAAATTCTCTACCATTTTCAAATCCTTTACAAAATTTGTTAAAGGTTAACTAGTTTTATGCTAGTGACAATAAATTTAAGTCCATATCTGCATCACCAAACATAGTTTATGACCAATTATCCCATTTGGTCATGTTTAAAAGTTTTTAGTATTATCTTTTAGAGGAATGAAAGGGAATACCCCTTGAATTTGATAGAACTCAAAGTAGAATGAGATAGGGGCTCTTTATCATGTGTTGGTCTTGTCCAACCTTGGTAGTTTGTATTGTTTCATTTTGTAGTCAATGTAAGGTTTTGACATATATCCTTAGTATCTTTGCAATGCTAAATTCAAATTGCAAGCTAGGTCAAGATCTAAAAGAGGAGAAGACCTTAATATATTCCATGATTTTTGTCTACCTTCTAAATAATGGGAGGTTTCATGAGTCTTCTTGGGACTTGACATCTTTCCACAAACAAGTTATTTGCAATTTACAAAACTTTGATTCCATCTCTTTTTTGCATGTTCCTAGATAATAGAATGTTGTTATGAGGCTAAATGGGCCTTTGATATTAATTGCATTTGGAATATCATAGACTGAAAGTACTTAGTTTTCTACTCAACCTTTGTAGTTTCTTGAACTCTTTCACAATGATCTAGTTTGATCATTCTAATATGATTTTGATAAAGATTTCATGTTTTATTCATTTCATAAATTTTGTTGATTTCTAAAAACGATAAATTTGTCAAAAACCTATTTAAATTTTATTTTATAAATTTTAATAACTATTTGAAATTTACTTTTTAAGATTCTTAATTAAAATATTTATCTTATTTTACAAATAAATAAAAACATTAGTAAAATTAACAAATATTCCATAAAATCTTTTCCAAAAACATTAACATCAAATTTTGTCTCTATTAAATATATAAATCACTTATTAAAAATATAAAATTCATTTTGCATAGAAAAGTGTCCATAAAAACTGTTTTTTTTTTTTTAAACTTGGTTTCTCCAAATATAAAAACTTATTATCATATACATCTCATAATTACATTTGAATGTGGATTCCATTTGTTTTTAAAATGCCACATAATTCGGGGCCACACTCAACAACATCATGCGCCCAAAGTTGAATAAGCCCACCAAGAGATTTTTTCCACCAAGCAGTCCTCACCACAAATGAAATGCAAGTACAAGCGTGTTTTTTTCCTCGTCTCTCCGAGTCCTCATTTGTCCTGCTTCCTTACACAGCACTAGCGACCTTGTCTTACATAGCGGCCCCCAAAAAAATCGAGTTTAGTGCTTCAGATTTTTAAAATGGTTTTGTACCGTAGATAATGCAAACAATAGTGGGTGCTGGTGAGAGGTCTATTGTACATCTTTCAAAGAGGTTATAAGAGTTTCTTCCATGAAAGAGCTAAAATCCGAATGGTTGAACTAATCTGTCAATTTTTCTAGTAAAAAAATATAAAAAATAATAGATATCATTCATGATAGCAATAGGATTTTTATCCTGTTTTCCACGTATTGCGAAAACTGATCAGAAATGTAAAAAAAATTTACAATTCATTTTCTAAATTAAATTTTGTAGTTTTCTGAATTTGATTGTGTGTCAATTTTTCAATCAATGTTTCCACCCTCTCTCCTCTTTGTGCTTTAAATTCTGATGATGGATCACGAGTGTGATCAAAAAGTTAATTTAAAAATTGACACAGAATCAAATCTAGAAAACTACAAAATTTGATGATACGAATTGTGAAAATCTAATAGATTTGATCTTCTAAATTGTTAATTATTTTGATTTGATTAAACCCACTAATCAATTATTTCACCTTATATATAGTCCAGTCCCACAACTTTATCTTTGCAAGGAGAGGTCATCTGGGCTCTAAGAACTGTTGATCATGGCAAGGGCAATGGAGGGCAGGTTGAGGTGGAAATTAGTTTACTTCATGGTCGCAATAATTGGCGTTGTGGTGGTGGGGATGAGCGGAAGGGTGGAGGGCGCAATTTCGTGCTCAACGGTGGTGTCTGATTTAACTCCGTGCCTGTCGTACGTGGCGGGGAACGCCGCTCAGCCGACGCAGGGATGCTGTAACGGCGTTAAGTCTCTCAACGCCGCCGCTAAAACTACGGCTGACCGGCGATACACATGCAACTGCATAAAGTCTGCGGCGTCGTCGACCAACGCTAACTACAATAAGATCGGCAAGCTGCCTGGTCTCTGTGGAGTTAAGCTTGGGTATACCATAACACCCTCGCTTAACTGCAACACGTAATTTCTCAACCCTTCTCTTTTCCTTCCTACTTTCCCAGCTCTGATTTCATCCTCACTCCCGGTTGTTTTGATTTACAGGATTCCCTGAGATCTGCGCGTGGTGGGTTTGTCATTAGAAAACCTTGGGTTCCACTAAAATAATGCTACGTATGTTCTAAGTGATTAGTATCTTAGATGATTAGACCTTTAGATAAAGTAGATTGGACATAAAGAGCACTCTCTTATCCTAAAATATAAGAATATTGTAAGTTATTATTATTAAAATGATGAGTTTAAGATCTTACTATTTAACAGCAACCTTCGTATCTTATTAGCACTTACTTGTACTTGTCCTTGAGGTTCAAGGATTATGTCCATAGACAATTATATGTATGTTAATATGTTAGAGAGTATTTGTTTATAAGTGAGATTTTGAAGGCTTTTATCATTAGATGGCAGTTGGTTTACCAACATCAGTTAAAACTTGTTTTCTGATGACTCAACAGTGGTTTGTAAGTATGAGACTTGTTTCAGGCTTAAATCTCACACTATATATAACCTATCGACTAAAACTAGAAAAATATTATAAATCGTTATAAACATAACAATCTTTTAAGTTCATTACTTGACACTGATACTGTTGAACAAACATCTTACAAAATACCTCATTTCGATCTAAAGCACAGAACATAAAATCTCAAGGATGTAAATTTTTTATAGGTACATGGTTATACTTTATTTTCACATTTGAAAGGAATATAAAATATTTTGTGCTCACTGATTTCCTAAGTCTGTACAAAAGCCACATCTACAGTTTAATTAACCATTGCTGTACCAACGTGGTTACCTAAAATCAAGGACTACTGGATAAGCATAACCTGGTTTTGGTGTTTGATGTATGTCAATAATGGGTATTCTGTACATTTACTAAAGTCAAGTAAAGCTTGACCTAGAATGGTAGTTGAGAAAAAAATGCCAACTCATTAGGGCAAGCATTCTCTTTCCACATCCGTCTATAAGGAATATTCCAACAGTTATGCCAATGTTTCAAGGACAGCAATAAAGTTATCTGATTTTATTTGAAGTAAAGCAGGTAGTTCCACAGTGGTGAGGCTGTGCTACATTGCAATGATCTTTGTTACTATTACAAATTAAAACTGTACAAAGCATTTCTCTGCTTTTGCTATCATATTTTGTCGTCAACCCATTAACAACTACTGTTTGTAATCGATATTATTGAAATTCGAATGCTTTTCAATCATCTATTTAGCATTAAGCATGGTGGTCGTCAGATTTTCCATTCAATAATAGCCACATAAACTTTCTGCCCATTTTTTTCCCATTGTTACTTTCTGTTCATCTCTATTGATGTGAAATGTTTCTTGTATGGAGTGTAAATAATTTAAGCATCAGTTTCACAATTTTGGGAGTTTTAATTCTAAAATATATTAGAATAGATATTTAAAAATAATTATTTTTATATTGCTACGGAAGATCAAATTTACTAGCCATGGGTTCTTACATGTGATAATTTTTAATGGGATTAGAATAGTCAAAAATATTTTTCTTGAAATATTTCTTCCAAGATATATTACTCAAACAAAATCCAATAAAAAATGTACAATAGTACAAAAATTTGGATATATTGTAATACTTCTAAATGACAATTGTACAATGGTACAAAAATTTGGATATATTTTATTACTTCTATTTGATTGATAGGAAAGATGATGCACATTTGGAATTAAATGTTCAAATTCTAAGGAAAGTATATTGGAGAAATCAGTTTCTAAATGAGCAATTTCCTCTCATAGTGTCCTTTGACAAACTCAATACTTTTGAAAACATTGATTTATATTCTAAGGAAGTCTTATATAAATCAAACATAGACTTATTCAGCAATAATTTGATATTGAATTTTCTATTAATATACAAATATGTAAGAGATTATCTAAAATATGACAAATAATATTGACATCTAAAAATCATATTTGTTTAAAAAAAAATCCAAACTACACAAGAAAAATAAATAAACTTATGTAGAGATTGCTTTTATTTTAATAAAAATGCACGTGATTAATTAGTGATGAAAAAGAATAAACTTGCCTACATTGATGGATAGTTAGACCACAATAGAAGTGAAAATGTCCAAAATATTGTCATTTCTAAACTACCTTTTAATACTTCATTTCAATTTCCTCAAATTTTAGGTTATATAAAATTACAACAAACATGATTGTTTTTTTTGAATTCATGGAAAGGACTCACAAGAGTAAAAGTCTATCTACAACACTAAATAAATATTGGTGAGAAATTAGGAGATCTAGGAGATGAAATGACAAGCACAATGAACAATATGCAACTATTGTATTTAGTTGACCCAAATCTAATGAGTACAAATCCTTACATATAGATGAAGCAATCCCCCTATGACGTAGATTGAAAAGTGCCCCATAATGTGACACAAATGAGAAGCAAGTTTCCTATAGGTGTCAACCTTACAAACACTTGGAGTGTGCAAACCAACAATCTCTATGACCAATTCATTAGTTGACCTTGTGATCCAAGTGTTGAGTGAAATTTGTGGTGAGATGGAAATTCTTTCAACCTAAAAAGGTATGTGCATGAGGTTCACCAAACAAGTTGGTAACCTCTAGAGGTCTAAAATGTTTCTCATTAAGTTAGACAAGAAGTTATCTAACCTCGTCAACCTAAGTACACTTAAGCATAGTGAATAGATTATTTATTCACAATAACACTCCCTTTAAGTGACACTTGGGGAGATCACAAAAGTGAAAATAGATAGAAATGGGTCCCACTTAGAGGCCATTTTAGTTACCCATGTACAATGCATTCTCTCAACTGGAGAAAAAGGAGAAAACCCAATGGGAATAAATATTCTCTCCAAAAAATAGAATTTGAAGGATTTAAGACCTTCTAAAAGTATGTTCCTTGATGATAGGAACATGATGATGAACTCATGAAGCATGTAGAAGTTGTAAACTCTAGCAATGATGAAATGGTGTCTTTTGGAATCAACGAATCTCCAAGAAATGTGGATCAAGATGAGATATATAAAACACTGCATGAGTGAACATATGAACACTACTCAACCAATGTACACAAAGTTTAACAAACTCTATGAAGTCAATAATACAGATAGTACTGTGATAAAGAGTACTAGAATCTCAAAATTTGATCCACTGAATTAATCCCCCATATGAGAGATCAAGATAAAAGGTTCATGAGGCCTCCCAAACAAAAGATTCATCCACTGCTTCATTGAAAGAAGCATTAACATAACACATCATACTCCCCCCTTAATTCTAAGAGAATATAAGCAAAACAACTAAAATCAAGAGTGTGCAAGGAATGTAGAGATGTATAAGAAATTGAGAAAGGGTGTGCTCCAAGGCACACTCACATGAAGCATGAATCTTGTGGATCCATTATTGTGATGGCATAGCTCCTAATTACACTTTATAATTCAGTGTATATACAATAACTTAGATCAAATCCCCTCCATGTGGAACACACATTCACTTTTGTGGCACTTTATATGAGTGCATTTTACAAGCATTATTTTCTATTTGAATTCTACAAGTTTATTGTCATGAAGTTTATTTAAGAAGACAAGATTAAGTTATGTCTTGTAAACTTCAATAAAAATCAAAAAACATAAAATTAAAACACCCTTGATGATGACCCCCCCTTTTGCCAAACTCATTGCAAAAGAGAAAATTGACTCCTCTTTTACAATTTTTAACAAAGGAAAAAAATTGTACCTCCCCCTTTGTTTGCAAAAAAAATAAAAAATCCCCCTTCGTCAAAATCATTGCAAAAGAAAAATTGAGTCTTCTTTCACAATTTTTTAACAATGGAAAAACAAAACCACCTTCCCCCTATCACTTTCCCTTTGCCACATTCATTACAAAAGAATATTTCTCTCTCACAAATTTTTAAATATAAAAAAAAAAAAAAAAAAGTAGACCTTTTGACAAAATTTTGAAAAAAAAGAAAAGGACAAAAACAAAAATCCCTCTTAAAAAAAAAAAACTTTTGATGAACAACAATTAATTTGTACACACCATTAATTGTAAAACAACCAGTCAGACATATCATGCCAAGCTTTTAAAGGAGATAAAATGGGGCTATGTGGGGGTAGGTACTACTGGAGATGGCATAATCTAGTCAATTGGACTACTATATGGGCCACGTGGAGTGCAGTAGAGACTTAGTCGAAACAGTGAGATTTTCAAACGTTGCACCTTGAGCAACAATGTAGTCGACTTCTATGCAAAAAAAAATTGAGAACTAACTGCCAAATACTCTGTTCAAATGAATGAAACAATTTATTCTGCCATCGCCCATATTTGAGCTCAATAACCACTAGGAAGTCTCGATGAATCTTTGTCTAATGGGCACTTTGGATCCAAAGACTATGGCTGGAAAAATCATGGTCTGTGACCAGGTACAACAACTCAGGTAGCTAAATTTTCAGGTAGAGTCATCATGATCTTCGCGAAGATAGAGGCAAATGGCGAGGAGCTCATGGCAGACTGTCACATGCTATCAGCCTCTGCCGTGTGGGAGAAGCAATCAAGAAGTATATAAAATCCACCACTAATTGGACTGCCACAATCAAATTCAAAAGTACCATACGAGACATCCAAAGGAGATGAAGGCACACCAAATGTGCGAGCTATCAAGGCCCAATCGATGGATAAAAATTCATGCAAGCTTTTAAACTCGCCCTTCAAAAAACAGAGTTAATGCTTCTTTTCGTGTGGCTTGCAATACATTCAACCTACGATTTGCAAGTAGAAATGAATGTTAATCACAAAACTCTATTGTGCAGCCTATAATGATTAACAGATCAAGCCGCTTGTAGAGAGGAGCAGATATCACGCCGAGGGAATTAATCGCTTTTCTCCTTTGTGGCAATGATGGAGGTCGCCTATGTGAAGAGGACTGTTGCGAATCATCGCCCCTTTGCAAAGCATAGCAAACTCTTTCCAATGCAAAATTAATGCAGGTTGAGGGATTTCTAATCGTGGGTAACTTGTGAGCGGCCTCCAAACATGAAGGGACCATGTGATAAATTAGGAGATCTAGGAGATGAAATGACAAGCACAATGAACAATATGTAACTATTGTATTTAGTTAACCTAAATGTAATGAGTACAAAGCATTGTATATAGAGGCAAGGATGAAGTAATCCACCTATGAAGTGGATTGACAAGTGTCCCATAAAATGGCACAAATGGGAAGACAAGTGTCCTATAGGTGCCAACCTTAGGAACATTTGGAGTGTACAAACCAACAACCTTTTTGACCAAGTCATCGATTTTGTGTGCCAAGTGTTGAGTGACTTTTGATGGTAGATGGAAAGTCTTCCAACCTCAAAAGGTGTGTGCATGAGGTTTACCAAACAAGTTGATAACCTCTAGAGGTCTAAAATGTTGCACACTTGGTTAGACAAGAAATTGTCTAACCTCATTAACCTAAGTACACTTAAGTATAGTGCATAGATTAATTATTCACACTGTAGACACTTAAAATTGTTTTGAATGGTATTACATACTTGAATTTAATCACTAACATCATTTTATCTTAAAATTCATCATTCCTTTTCTTGATTAATTAAATAAGCTTAGATATTTAATTAAGTGCATCATTTTCATCTATTAATCTAATTGACTTAATTAGGTTAATTCACCCCCTTTCACCTTCACTTTTCATCTTGTTTAATTAAATAAATCAAATTATTTAATTTAAACCCCCTAATGTCTTCTCATTTAATTGAATAATCTTAAATTATTGAATTAACTGTCATTTACATCCCCCTTTTCATTAAATAAATCAATTATTTAATGAACATCCTCACATCTCTCATCTTGCACAGTTAAAATGTATTTTTAATTACTGGATTGCTAATTTCCTCACCCATCCACTTGCATAGCAAATATTCCAAAAAAATATTCTTCTATTTGACTCCAAAAATGGAATAGTCTTTCCTAACAAATTTTGTAACAAACTTTCAACATTGTTACAAAGTGTGTTTGTTTGAATCATTCTCAACCCTTGATGCTTTCCTTGATCCACGTGATCTTTGATTCTCATCCATTGATTATAATCCTTGATCCATGTTTCACCCTTCATTCAATATTGACCATTAGTTGATCAAATCAATCTCATCCATTGATTCTTCATTTTCTCTCCTATAAATACTTCACCATTTGGAGAGAAAGGGATCCATCTTTTGATAGAAAAGTTATATTGTTGAAATTCATACTCAATTGCATCCATATTTAGCATTTGATAAAGCATTATAGATTAAATCTTCATCCATATTAGCTTAAACATTCATTAATGGCTTCCATTTTAGATTAGCTCAATGTGACCAATGTCATAGTATAAGTTAACTACACATGATCCATACATATTCGAGGCATATTTAATCCACTAAACATTAATCCCAATAAGATATTTAATATAAACAAAGCAAAGAAGCCATTAAAACTTAACATTCTAAAACATGGAAGCTTGACAAACATCTAATCTAAGACATTGAATCTTATCCTATTGGGGGAGTGGTGTCACATTGATGCGAAATGGTGACCCTTTCTCAATCCCTTGGATAATATGAGCCTTTCCAATCGATTTTATTGATTAAAATCAATGGAAACTAATGAAAAACATGATAAAAAAACATGATAAAAGCTAAATTAATATGATGTAGATGTGTTCTAAATGCTAAGATGATTGACGTAAGTGTATGCAATCCTATACTAAATGGAGTTGAAGTTCAAAGATGAAAGCCATTGATGCAAATTAGACTAAAATGATGCAAACTAAGCTAAAATGGAAGCCATTAATGGATGTTTCAAGCTACTATGATCTAGATTTAAACTAAAAATGCTAAATATGGATGCAAATGAGAGTGATTTTAACAAAAATTTACTATTAAAAGATAGATCCCTATTTAATATATGCAAGGTCTATTTATAGAATAGGCAATGAGAAACCGATGGTCAAGATTGAAAGAATCAATCAATGGTCAGAATGGAAAGAAGATGGAGGCATGGATCATGGATTCTCATCAAGGGTTGAGAATGCAAGTTGATATTTAATCAAGGGCTCACAATCATGCAAAGAAGCACACTTTCAAAGCTTGCTCAAGAAGTTTTGTTGAAAGTTTGTAATAGAGAAGAATATTCCCTTTTTTGAATGAGTGTAAAGGGAGAATATTCTCATGCAAGTGGATGAGAAAAATCAGAATTTAGCAAAATGAAAAAAGTTTTAATGCTAAAATGGGATATGAATATTCCTTTTTGGAGGAATTTAAGATTTAACATTACATAATTAATTTATTTAATGAAAGGGGTGATATTAGGATATTTAATTAAATAACTAGTATAACTAGGATTTATTTAATTAAACAAGAAGACATAAGAAGGATAATTAAATAATTTGCATTATTTGATTAGACAAGGTGAAATGTTAGTGTGAGAGGGGTGAATTAACCTAATTAGATCAATTAGATTAATAGGTGAAAATGAGAAATTTAATTAAATAGCTAGGCTAATTTAATCAAATAAGCGAAAAGATGATGGATTTTAGGATGAAATGGTGTTAGTAAATTGGATTCAAGTGTGTAGTATCATTTAGGACATTTTGAAGTGTCTACATTTTGCTCGTCTTTGGAGCAAGGTACATGTTATGTTGGTTCAAAGACTGGCACTTTTCAAATTAAAATTGCTACTCAGATTAATTTTTTTTAAAAGATCCTATTTTTTTGGATGCCCCACTATTGCCTTGGTAGAAGGAATAAGCTAGTTCCCTACTCTCTCAAGAGATCAGGCAAAAATTTTAAATTTTGGGTTGATCTCTTGACAAAAGTAAAACATGGATTCAAGGTCCAAAAAGATGCCTCGAGATGCAAAAATGGCCTCAAAAACATTAAAAAATGGCTCAAAATGGTTGCAAAGTGCACAAATAAGTAGCACAGGCCAAAACCCTAGCTTTTGACTCAATTTAGGGAAAAAACCCTAATTTTTTTTGCATAAATAAGTGAGAAGGGTGCACTTCCAATTCATTTATGCATTTAGTCCTTAGCAAATTTATGCATTTTGAGTTCTAACACCCTGATGAGATGGCTCATCGTGCGCTTCCTATTCACCATTTTGAGCGGGTTTGAGACTACCAGCACCGAGCAGACATAGGACCCTTGCTATGTGACTCAAAACTTGTCTCGATTTTTGCATTTTAGTGCATTTATTAGAGCATCAAAATTAGGTTATCTAAGGTGTCATTGTATAGCAACATGAAAAAGACGTCGAAAGTGTCACTATACATATTTTAGTGATGCACTTGTTGTTTAGTGGTGCAATAAGATTTTTCATTTTAGCAATGTACTTTGCTTGGGCATTCCACTATTAGAATTGTGACATATAGGATTTTGTAGTTTAGTGATGCATCATTGTAGTGGGCAATGCACTTAGCAAATAGTGATGTGCAAGCCTTTTTAAGTAGAGTGGCGCACCTCAATGTTGATGCACAATTGAGTATTGTGACATGCATCACCAAACTGGCGATGTACCCCCAAAAGTGATACAACAATGCACCCTCGAAATAGTGATGCTATTGATTTCAGTGACACAATTGATGCCTTAGGATGCAAACACTCTAATTTTGATCATTTTTTAGATGTTTAGGTAAATTGGTGTTGTGTGTGTGATGCGTGCAGGAGGATATTCAACCCTTGATGTCGTTGGAGCATCATTTTGATATTTTGGCAGTGGCACAAGATTTTGATGACCTAGAGGTGGAGCAGTTGGGGATGCTTGGATTAGGGTTCATTTCTTTCTTGCCAGAGATCCACACCCATCTAGCCATGATGACAACACTCATCAAGAGGTAGCATAGTGAGACCTCCTCTTTCCATTTTCCCACTGGCTAGGCTATAGTCACACTCGAGGATCTGTGGTGGATCCTATAGCTTCCCATTCATTGAGAACATGTTATCTATGATATAGATGCTGAGAGAGACACATGTTGCTCACTTTTGTGCATAGATAGTATCATTTTATTGAGTTCCTAGATAGACTTAGATCTATACAGAGCTCGAGTACCAATTTTTAGATTGTTCCTTATTGCACTCATTGATGGTGTGATTGTCCTAGACTGACAGGGTAGAGGCTTCAATCTGGGTTGGGGGGTGGCATGGCACAAGATGATCTGATGGACCACTATGTATGCATGGGGGTCAGTTATATTTGATTCCTTATATCATGATATGCATGAGGTAGTATATTGCCAAGGTAGGAGCATTGAGGTTGGTGTGACATTGCTACATATTTGGGTTTACGATCATATAGCCATTTTGAGACCATTGGTTGTTTCAGGAAATATTCATGAGGATAAGCCTATTGTGTTCAGGTATAGATTCCCCATGACACTACAACACATAGGGCCAAAAATTATTCTATATTGGTGTTAGGTCATTTATGAAATGGCCATATTCAAATGGAGGTCATGGCTATAGATTCCTGCTTGGTATGATGACTAGCAACAATTGTACTTTGCTTGATATACCCACCATATCCAATGGTGGTAGCACACTATGGTGGAGCAATATCTTCTAGACTATGTTTCTTGATAGTTCAGGGAGGTACAAGATGTGCCTCTTGATGATTAAATAGTTATATTTGTGAGATCTCAGAGAGAGATCAAGTGGGGAGCTCAGATTGATCCTGTCATGGTGATCAATGAGTTTCAATAGTTGGTTACCAATCCATGGGCCTATGATCAATGTTTTCCAAATGTGGGGACTACCCCTAGATATGATGCATGGTGGAGACCACCTGTTTGCTTGATAGAACCAGTGGGAGGATACCTTGGTGGGCTAGGTAGAGGTAGAGGTAGAGGTCAGGGTAGGGGCAGGGATGGAGGCCGAGATGGAGGTCGACAAGAGGAAAAGTAGTAGAGGGTGCAAGATTCAAGTCATGGAGAGAAGGCTTGGCAAGATCAAGGTCATCAGCACCTAGGGCATTATCCTGATCAGTAGGATGGACACATTCTGAGGCCACCACCATCACCTCCACCACCTCAACATCTAGATTGATGGGATGGGAATATTTTTTCCCTTACAGTAGAGAGGAATCATTTTTTTCAACAGCTTCAAGTGATGACTGCAGACAGGGATAGAGAGGTTTGGTTGTGGTAGTAATTGGACCTACAACTGGCCTAGGAGATTAGGCGACTGTAGCAACTTGAGGTCGTGATAGTGGCCTCACAGGGATAGGTGGTATTGGCCAGATTATATAGAGAGGTAGTCACAGAGGCTCTTCTTATTATAGAATGCATTACAACGGGGATGTCCCTCGTGAGATGAGGTGGCTTGATTATTCACAAAGTAGTGGGGTGAGGGCATCTAAGGATCAACTTTCAATTAGATAGCTTGGAGAGTCGAGCCACAGGCATGATGATTGATAGAATAATGGATAGACCTTGCTCATTTTGTAGACACAGTTTTGATGTACAACCTAAGTTTTTTATATAGATACACATTGATAGGCTCATTTTTTATAGCCTCCTGTATATTGTACACTTGATGATATTAATACACATTGATTCAGATATTGTACCATGACATTCATTTTTTGATATATATGATCATAAATTATTCAAATTTGTGGTGCTATGTGATTTTATTTTATGCTTTATGAATGTATGGATGCATATGATGTGATGCGATGTTATGTTATGTTATGTTTTATGCTAAGGAGGAATTTCCTTATTTATGTGATATGTGATATGTGATGATCCATGATGTAATGCTTATGATATGTGATGTTATGAGATGGATGTTTATGATATGATATGCTTATGCAAGATGTATGGATGGAGGCATTTCTTTTTGTGTATTTTTGCTATGTGATTTATGAGATTATGATGTATGTATGTATATAGATGATGCATATGTTCATGCTTATGATATGGATGTTATGACTGATTATGCAACAAATTAAGATGTTTAGAATAACAAATCTATTTTATTCAAAAAAAATTAAATGATAATGATGATGTCGTGGATTATGCTTTCCATTATTATGATATGTCGTGATGATGCGAGATGTACGCATGCTGACGATTTTGTGGATGTAAGATGGATGCATGATGATGTTTTTTGTTGACTGCCATGATACTAGGTGTTTAGTTGAAAAATGGATGCTTTATGAGTTTAAGACATAGAACATCACTTTTCTCCAACTAACATTCAAGGATTCCCTAGAGATCTCACCCCAAGAGTGGAATAGAGGCAAGAGACCTTCTAGAAGGGTATCTTGGGGTATGATTTAGAGATTAATTAAGGCTGAATGAGGGGTTCACCAACAAGTTTAAACATGGAAAACATAATGACATGCAAGATGAAATACAAAACCCTAATATGATGCAAACTTGAACTAAATGACTTAAAAATGCATGTAAAATAGAATAACAAGCTATGAAATGAAATGTGTGCACCTAGAAATCTAAAGATGACTAGAAGGAGCTCTGAAATGCTGTAAATCCTAACTTTTTGACCTAGTGGGATTCATTTTCCATTCTAAGTGAATCAGTCCTAGTTCTGGATTTTTGCACAGGAGTGGGTTTCAAAAAAAAGCGTATCTGAATATGAAAGAATTTCTTAAAAACACCTATAGTGGGACTCATTTTCCACTTGTGGTGAATGAGTTCAATTTGGATTTTTTGGAACTTCAAGGTTTGAATTTTCTCTTGTCGGTCTGCTCAATTTGCTTCTCTAGGTTTCTAGATCTGAAACTTTGATTTCAGGGCTATAGATGACCTTTTAGTGAAGATTATGACCTTGCGAATGGGGAGACAACTCCAACAAGCTTGTAACCTAACCTTCAATGCTCCTTCAATCTCCAAGACACCTAGATCTAAAATTACAAAAAGAGAGAGAAACAATGTTGATTGTTTGGGAATATAGGTTTTCCAATGGTCAAACCCCTTATAGGTAATTAAACTAAATTATGAGACAATAAAATGAAGGCATGCAACTTGAAACAAAGAACATGAATCATGGAAAATAATACATTGAATGATGCCTTGTAAATGGTTTCTTGTAAATCTACAACCCAACATGAAATGGCCATGAAGGATGTAGATCTTGATCTTGACAATAGGTGTAGAACAATGCTTGATCTTGGATCTTCAATGCTACATCACAACACTAGCTCAATAACATTCTTAATGCTTGATATACTTGACATGATAATGGATCTTGAATTGCTACAACAATTGATGAAGAATTCTACCCATGAATTCCTTAAAATTGATCTTGAATGCTCTCTAGATGATCTTGTGAAGTCTTGGAATGCTTAACTCTTTCAAATGCTTGACTTGATATCATGTAGATGTGGACACCAAAAAAGTACACCTTTTTCCTTGCTTGATTTGGCAGTAATTAATGATAAATTGGACTTAATGATGCCTTGATTCAGTGTTGTGAGGTGTTTTACACATCCACATTAGGTCTTGGGCCCCTGCAAATTGAATAAAATGCATTTATCGACATCTTGTAAAGGTGTTGTTACGTGTTGTAATATACCTTCACACTTCTCTAGACTTTTATTAAGCATTTAAGTCTAATGGACCTATTTTTCCTAATTTATTATTGTAAAATGTATTTAATTGCATTCTCACATTAATCTAGAAAGCTTGTAAATTAAACTTAGTTTTAATCTAGTGATGTAATGTCTTACACATTCACATTGGATGTTGTGCCTTTCTAGGCTATGTGGACCTCATTTTAGTGTTGAAAATTGTATTTAATCATACTTTCACATAGGATTTGTGTCCCTAGCCCTAATTACCCTTTACATCATCATTAATAGGCCCCTATGTCCCCATATTGTGCATCCCAATGCTTATTTTGATCAAATACTCAACTAGAACAACATAAGAGCTTAATTACTTCACTCCCCAACAATCCAACTGACAAAAGAGCTCTTGTGGGACTAAGTCACCCATCTAGGAAAATGAGGCCCATCTAGATGGGACTAAGTCACCCAACTTGGCGAATTAGTCCCATTTGGGCCATTTCCAAGGTTTGAGCGGGAAAAATTGTGTTTTAAGTTTGATTTTCTTTCATGTCGGCCTTGGGGATCAAATTAACAGGAATTTTAGGTGGATTTCCTATATAAACAATATTTTAAACCCTAATTCATAATTCATTCATCATTCATCATTCATCTCAAATCAAGCAAGCTAGGGTTAGGTCATTTAGAGAGCATTCAAGATCATTTTTCAGAAATTCAAGGGAAAATTCTTCATCCATTGTTGTAGAAATTCAAGATCTATCATAATGGAAAGTTTATAATTCCTTCATTTCATATTCATGCTTCATCTTATTTCTTCATTTGGTTTAATTACCTAAGAGGCGTTTGACCAAGGCAAACCCCTATTCCCTAATATTCAGCATTTCTCTTTCTTTCTTCGTGTGTTTACAAATTTAGATACTTTGAAGGTTTGGAAATCATTGATGAATAAGTTGCAAACTTGTTGAAGGAATCTCTTTGTTGGATAGAACAAAATATTCACAAAAAGCCACTTATAATGTTGAAAATCAGAGTTTTAGAACTAGACACCTGGAGTAGCAAAAAGTGCAGATCAAGAGCTTCCATTTCCACTTTCAGATTTTCAGAAAAACCAAAGTGGACTAAGTTTCCATCAATGGTGTATGAGTTCCACTATAGATGTTTGTCAAAAAAATTTGTAGATTTAGATACCCATCTGGCTGAAACGAGCTCCAAAATAGTTTTCCAAATCTGGGACTAAGTCGCCCAGAATGGCGTAAGTGTCCCAGTAGGCCAAAATTTTAGGATAAACATCATTTCCAATCTCCATTCTAGTTTGTAATACATTTCTAGATGCACCTCTTCAGTTCTATGATTTTTTGTTTTGTTTCATGATCATTTCTAGGTCATTTAGTATATGTTTGCATACTACATTATGTTTTCAAGCATCTTTCATTTTCTTAGTTTTGCATTAGTGATAAACCCTTTTATCACTTTTTCAGGCCTTAGGAGAATCCCCTTTTCCAGATTTCAATCTCCTTTGCATTGAACTCTCAAGGGTTTGTTCTTGAATGAAGTGATAGATCTTTGTCTCTCTCCTTTTAGGTGCAAAACCCTAGAGGTGCAAGAGGTGAAAAAAATATTCACTACATTTTGGTGAACCTGACTTTAGAATACCTTCCTCTTTTGATCTAGAGTCCATTATGATCCTAGAAATAGCTTTCATTGCATTTTGCATTAGTTAAGTTACATTCTAGGGTTTCAAATTTTGCATTAGTAAAAGTGCATATAGGTTGCATTTTTGTATATTAAATCATTGAAACTTTCTAAAATTTTGCATTTGCATCTTAGGTCTATATCATACAACATAGAAAACATCCAAATCAATCAAAAAAATCTGAAAATTCAAAAAAAAATCCACATTGGGACTCATTCACCACCTTGGGCGATTTAGTCCCTTTCCATGCCTGAAACTGCCTTTCACCATACTGAAAACCCCATTTTTAAGGTTTTGTTTGCTGCCATTAACTATCTGTATCAATTGGCTGATTTTCTATAACATGAATTTAATTAGATCTAGCTTAAATTAGCTCATTTCATGCATTGCTCCAATTCAATTTTGCATCTACAACATTTTATTTTTAGATCATTGCATAATGTAACCAGAAAATTATGTTGCTTAAAACTAAAAATTGCATTTCATTTTACATCCTTACATTGCATTTCAAGTTTGCATAAATTACTTTTTCCAAATTTTAGTCTCCATCTTCTCTAAGTTTGCAAAGAAAAAATTAGTTAATAAGCAAGTTAGTCATGTGTTCAATGCATTCCCTAGTTATGAGAGTCTCTTAGTACAAGAGAGTGAAAATTTCAATGGTTCCCTTAAACTTACCTCCCCTTCTATCTCTCCTATTTGTGTGGATGATGTGATAGAAGTGCATACAAACATAGATAACCATGATAATCATATTTCTTCTTCTTACTATAGCTCTTCTTTTAATGAAAAAAGTATCTTGGTGAAAGAAGATACAACCATTGGGAATCATGAGGATCTTGTTTGTCCTTCTCCTCATCCCCTTTGGGAAGATATTTTAGCACAAGAGAATGAAACATAGACACATTCCTAAACATCACCTTACCTATTTTTCACTCCTTTGGCTTGTGAGAGTGATTTTGAGGATTATGAGATTATAAATGATGAGGGTATGTTGGTGTTAGATGATCAAATATTTAAGGTCTATAACAACCCTCTTTTGGAAGACATTAGGGAACAAAGGAATGAAGTTGTACATGCTCATGATAATCATACTTTTTCTTCTCCTAGTATCTCTCCTAGATTTAATGAAGATGCTTTGATGTTAGAAAAAACAACCAATGAGAGTCATGAGAATATTAGTTGTCTTCTTTCACCTAAGGAAAACCTTATTACACAAGATAATTTGACCATTGATCATTCCCCTACTTGCAATGAAGTCATTTTAGAAGAACCAATCCATGAATATCCAAAAAAAATTATTTGTAGTTCTAAGCCTAAAAACTCTCCTCCTAGGGAGAATATAATGGTGCAAGAAAATGGCAACAATACTAATGTGTCTTCTTTAGATAACAATAAAAAGGTGATTCTAGATTTCCCTTTATTAGAGATACATCAAACCAATCTATCGTCAAGGCTATGAATGTGCAAGTGTCCATTAGATCACCCTTGACTATTGGACCTCCTACATATCCCATGGGACATCTTAAGAATCCTCTAATTCCTTACCCACAATCACACAAACAACAAAATCACAATAAACCCAAAATTATCCTTTACCCACCTAAGAATAATGTGTCGCAGCAACCGATTCATAATAGTATTGCTCATACATATAACACTAGAAATAATCTGCAACCAAAACAACCCACCCCAACACCATTAACTTTTCCTAATCCCATTTTTCCTAGTGCTACTTGATTAACTTCACATACTAAGGAGTATGATCTTATTGAACAACTTAGGAATACTCCTGCAAAGATATCCCTATGGGATTTAATTTAGAAATCACCTAACTATCACACTATGCTTCAAATGGCCTTACAACAAGTTCCTACCCCTTCTAATGAACAACCGAATGACATAGCATTCATGATCCATGGAATAAACATTGACATTTTTTTCCACCAAAGTGAACTTCCCCCTTTGTAAGTGCAAAAACAAAACGTTTCTTTCATAATAATATCTCAATACAAAAGAATAGGGATAAAGCAAACCCTTGTTGACAATGGATCAACCCTTAATGTGTGTAGAGTAAATCTTTTGGATAGGGTGCATGTGGATAAATTAGACATTCAACCTAATTCCTTGTCTATCCATGGATTTGATAATGTACGAAAACAACCACTTAGTGTGATCACTTTTCCTATTACAGCTGGGAAGGTTACATTGGAAACACCAATCCATGTTATGCCAAATGATCTTTCTTATAATCTCATTTTAGGAAGACCATGGATTCATGCAATGAATGGCATGCCTTCTACTTTTCAACGTAAAATGAAATACATGTTTACAACAACAAAGTGCACATACTTGAAGCTAACCCCAATCCAAATAGTTGTTTGAACATTGAGAAAAACAAAGAAAATAATTTAAGCACAGTGTCACTAAATACACAAATGGAACCCGTCCAACAAAAAGACAAACAACAACATATTGAACAAGTCACGAAGCTATTAGAAGATGATTGGGGTTCCTTAGATTTTGAACATACATTCATGGGAAAGTACAAGATCATAAACAAATATTCAAGTAAAGGAAACGAAAAAGCAGTCACCTCAACACAAAATTCAAATGACCCTTTGCAAGCATCCACCTCAACCACTTTAGACAAAGAAACAAATTACATGACAAACTTTGACAAACATAACCATGAACAACCATCCAATCCAAAAGCAATGAAAATTTTTTATGGAAAAGTTTATGAGCTTATGAAACAACTTGGATATAATGGAAAAGGATGTGGTGCTAGAGAACAAGGTATCTATGTCCCCATCAAGCCTAACATGCAAGAAACAACTCATTGTATTGGTTATTGTCCTTTGGTAGAAATAAACAAGCCTTCACTCAACATCAAAACTATCACAAAACACCCTTCTAAGACAACTATAGCATAAGTGCATCTTGAACTGATAGATACTAGTGGTCTTGAAAGCTATCCTTTTCAAGAAATGAAACAAACAAAGACATATTTGCTTAATTTCAATGTCATCTCATAAAATGCTAATGATTTGAGTTCATTAGATTTTACACCCTCCTGCAAAGGAGAGAAAAAATCTTGCAATCTAATGAGTCTTGCCTAAGTATGACATCTTGTACTAAGAAAGAGGTATCTTTGTCACAAACCATAGGATCACCTTATACTATTGATCAAGAGGGTATCTTTTTGAGACTCCTCCAAGATCACTTGATAACCCTTCCTCCAAGAACCTGAAAGAAATTCTACTACAAGACTTTATTTTGGGCCTATTATCAATCATTTTGGCTCACCCTTGTCCTGCACTAAGTGGGGGAAAGGGGTTAGATAGCCTTGTCCCTATATGTCACCTATTGTTGCCTCTTTTGGCTAGCCATTAACCTTTCATGAACATAAAAGAGCAATCTTGGGATGTGGATGACATGCCTTAAGTTGGCTCACATGTGACATACTATATTTTTCATGATGTAGCTTATTGGAAACATATGACTTGGCATAGGGATTTCTGAATACAATCTCATTTCTTCTTCTAATTTAAAGCAATTTCTCACAGTAATGTTGTTAACAACCACTTTAAAGCGGGGGCATACATCGACACTCATATTTCATTGTGTGATTTTCTTTTTTCTTGTGATTTCCTCTCTTGGAAACATTAGGTACAATGTTGCCCAAGATGAGACCTTGCACTTTTCCTCTCTTGGAAACAAGATTAGACCATTTGCACTTGTCCTCTTTTGGAAACAAGATGAGACCTTTTGCGCTTTTCCTCTCTTGGAAACATTAGGCACAATGTTCCCTAAGATGATACTTTGCATGAACTAAATAAAATCCCTTTGAACATTCCTTGCATTTACAATGTCTATGAGTTTTAAGCATGTACAAAATCTTGCTTGCCTCATGGAGCTTGAAAAATAATTTTTGTGTGCACCTTATTAAAGTTATTAGGAGGTATAACTTTGGTATGATTGAGCAGGAAGCCCATTCCAAGGCATGACTTTCCCCATAGCCACTTGCATGCATGTGAGTGCATACCAGCCATGAGTGTATGTTTCTCACCTTTTAGGACTTCTCACCTGACAGAAAACCAAGAGTTTCATCACCTCAAAGTGAGTATGTATTTTTGGAAAAATAGCTTAGATTTGATCCACAATGTGTTGGAAAAATGATCGAATCTTGATTTGATCTCTTATTTCACTTTTTATTTTAGTCATTTCCATTGTATGATCATGTATCTTTTCTTGTTGTAAATCATTCACCTTGTGCATGTCCTCTTGTGCTTATATCAGTTTGAATTAGGATCCTAGATCATGGGGGCTTGACTGCTCCCTTCATCTTTGTTATCTTAGACCATCCACATTCATACACTTGGACCCCTCTTGAATGTCTACTTTGTTGTGCATTTTTCGCACACATGCCCTGCTGAAAGCAAGGACCCTCTTTTACTTCCGCTCTTGTGGTTTTAGCCCTTTGATTTTGAGGATTTACCTTGCCCTGGCATGAGCTTAAAATGTTCATCTTGCTTGCTTAAGTGTTTATCCTTCTTTTTTTGGTGATCCCTTCATGATATTCTTTGAAAATCTAAGTTCTAAGCAAAAGTTCAGGTTTTTGCTTTGTTTCAGGATTTTTCACCCCATTCGAACTTTCCCAGATTTCATTCAAAGTTTGGCTCTGTCTGTTTTACATCGTGGTTCGGAGATTTCTAGTCTTCATGGAATTCCACATGGGTCAATTTTTTTTAATTTTCGTCTTGCCGTCGAATTTCTGAATTTAATTGATTTCTTGGAGCTTTATGCCACTATGCTTTTTGTTGGTGCCCTGTTGAGTTGAGATATTTCATCCTAAGGTGCTTGGTGTAACTGAGGGTAAAATTTAAGGTTAGATTAATCAATCAAATCAATATAAAAACCCAAAGATCTATCGAGTACAAAGGAAATCAAATAATAAAATGGTTATACCTGTTTCTTGAAACTTCCATGATTACCTCCATAGTACCTTCTTACTTGTTGGATGATGCTTTGCCCTCAGATTCATTGTGTGAGCAATCTACAAATGTCTAAGTCCTACACCAAGCTTTGAAGGATTTATGCAATGTCTAAATGCCTATGACTATGATTGACAATGTCTAAACATACTAAGATTTGATCAAATAAAACTAATCAATGCTATGGAAAGCCTAAGAATGCTAATGAGTAAATATGCAATGTGCCTATAATATTTCTACTCGTGTGTATCTTTGTAATCAAAAAGTGAGAGGAAAATGACATTTTATAGAAAATTCCATTTTGAATGGACAGGCGAAATTAATTCATGATGAGAACCTAAAATGAGAGGTCCAGATTAAATCTGAGAATCCCTAATTAGGGTTAGGGAAAATTCATTAATCGAACGGTCAAGATAATATCTCAGATAATTGGATTGACGATGGAGAATAAATGAGATAAATTAATTAGAAAATAAAGATTTTCAAAAATCGAGAAGATAAAGACTGCCTAATTTGTGAGATTTGAAAAATCAAGAAGATAAGAGTTGGACTGAAGATCAAATTTGGAAAATCAAGAATCTGCCCAATTACTTGATTTTTGGAAGATTAGTTACTATTTTGAATTAAAATAATTCAAAATAATGATTTTGTGAGACAATAAATAATCTTTTTTAGATTATTTACCAAAATGGACTAACAGTTAAGAAAGTGATGACATTTTAAATATTTTAATTTATTTAAAATGAGAGGAATATTAATTTAGGCAATTAAATAATTAAATTTAATTATTTAATTTAGAAGATAAGATTAATTAATTAAATAAATTAATCAATTTATTTAATTAAGACAATAGGTGACATATTAAATAAATAAATAAAATTTATTTATTTGATAATCAGGAAGAAATATATGATGAAGGGTAATTAAATAAATTAAGAAATTTATTTAATTAAGGGAAGACTTCGACAATTAATGACATATTTAATAAATAAATAAAATTTATTTATTTAATAATCATGAAGAATATAAAGAGATGAATTAATTAAACAATTATAAATTATTTAATTAATAGTCGAATGTGGACCAAGGACATAATTAAATGTCATAATTATGCTAGGATGAAAGTGGTAAAAATGAAGCTTGTAGGCCTAGGTCATTTTTAGGCGTCTACACTTGGCTTTCTTTGGCATACTAAATTTGTGAATTGTTGAAGCTGGTTCTAATTCCCTCGGTGTTATCATCATTGTTGCTTGCTTGGGCATTCAAAACTATTGTTTGTCTTTGCTAGGATAGACTGGTATTTTATTCATGGTATGTGATATTGCTTTATTTATGGTTTCCCAAGTAAGTTATGAGATTTTTTGTTCATTTTCGTCTAGAGATAGCTTGCTTTTGTGCCATAAATAATCTTTGTGAGAACCTACAGTCGAGTTATCTCTGTCCAAGCTTGCTCTGTGCATTAATGGTCAAAATTTAGGGTTTCATGCCTAGGGCATTTCCATTTCATTTTAATTTCTTTCAGGTGGGCCTAGAATTCAAGGAAGATCTGTAGGAGGTTCAATTCAAACTGGTTCAAGACCCAAACTCCTCAAATTTGTGATCATTCAATCAATTTGATCAAAATCATGAGATAACATCGATATTCATGTTTTCTTTCAACCTCGGGATTCTCCTACGATGGAGGATTTCCCTGGTTTTCCTAGCCCTCTCTGTTTTCCCAGAATGTGTTGAAAATATGAAACTTTTCCTTTTTTCACAAAATTTTGGTCTGGTCAGATTTTTCTAGATTCTTTGTGATCATTTATGTAACTAAGAAATTGGATGAAATGGATGAGTTTAGTGATGAATACTTATCATTCCATGCTTTAGATTGATAGATTACACAATGTTTTATGCACCTTTCCTTCATTTTGGTAATCTATTGTTCATTTTGTGCTTGTTTCACCAGAATCCTCCTAGCCTGGATTTCCCCAAAATTCTCTTTTGGCCTAGATTCCATGGAGGGGTGAAAATCCCAAACTGTGTAGAAATTGTGCTTTGGCAATGTTTTTGAGTTGATTTTGATTTGTGTTTGAATTTATTTGAATGATGAATACATTATAGGTAATGGGATAATTTCAACCCTCATTTTATAATGGATATTACTAATGGTGATTTTTGCTGAGTGCAAGCTGAATTTAACAGGGTCATCAAGGTAGTTCTAGAGATGAAATTAAATCCATGGAAAGGAAATTCAAAATATTGGCTACTCCACCCTTGGCTAACTTGGAGAATGCATTATTGATAGTACAGGCTAGGAGAGGCATGCTAAGGATAAAGAAGGAAGTAGTTAATATAGGGATACATTGAAATTCGTGCTTCCTTATTATTTTCCTTCTCCTTCTCATGCATTGGCTCAAATTATATTGGGGATCCTAGGCCGACCTAGATAGAGTTCATGCATTTAATGCAATTTTAACTGATTTTGAATTCTCCTTGGGATGACTTGTTTGTCGCTATTTTATGATTATAAACCCTGGCTAGGCCGACATGCTTTGGGGGTTTCCTATAAATTTGGAATTCTGCCTCATTTGTAACATATAGATACATAGATAGAGAATTTTGATACAAGAGTGAATTAGGCAGTAGAGCAGAGTTAGAAGCTAGTTCATGTTGAGCAAGTCTATAGCACAAAACATTAGAATTGTTGCTGAAATTCGGTGATTCAATACAACTGAAGGGCATTGTGATTTTCTGGTGATCTCTTTTGTGTTGACTTATCTTGCATGGTTCTTGTGATTCTATCTTTTGAAATTTCTCAAGGTTATTAGATGTATGTAATATTTAGATTTAGATCTAATTCAATGGTGTTTATGATTTGATGCTTGAAGTGTTGCAGTAATTCCTAGTCCATACTTTTGTAGCTGGTTGATTGTTAGCTGATTTACAAAGTTAGTCGGGACCTTATATTTATTGTGCTTAGTTCAATTGTGGAGATTTATTCATTTCAATTGCAATTGGGTTGTCTTGGATGAATGTTCATGATCTGAAAACCTTAATACCTTAGAATATTGAACTATTTCTATGAGATTACAGGTTCATCTAGGTTAAGCAGGAATTAGTTTATGAGGGATTGGTCCATTTCAAGTATTTCATCATTTGCATTGTTAATCTTAGAAGTAGTTTTAATCTTAGATATCTCTCTAAAACCCTAATATTTTGTCATTTCTTTATTATCTGGGTTATATTTAGGATTGAAGTATCATTACATTGCCAGATCTAATAAGTTAAAGATTTGGTATTTTCTTGTAGTAAGGTTCCTTTGTAATTACCAACATTTTCACATTTATGACTGAGTTGTTTATGCATTGTCAAGAACTGACATTAGAGACCTTGGGGTTATCTCTTAAGGATTGTTGATAGAGATTTACCTTTCAAGAGAGATAGGATATTATATTATGTCTGAGTTGTTGCTATGCAGAAAACATCATCAATATACTTTAGTGTGAATTTGAAGCAAGTTAACCCTCTCAATAAAGTGGGGGCTAAATGTGGACACTGAAAAAGTATTCCTTTTTCCTTGCTTGATTTGGGAGTAATTAATGATAAATTAGACTTAGTGATGCCTTGATTCAATTTTGTGAGGTGTTTTACACATCCACATTAGGTCTTGGGCCCTTGCAAACTGAATAAAATGTATTTATTGATGTCTTGTAAAGATGTTGTAAAGTGTTGTAATAGACTTTCACACTTCTCTAGAATTTTATTAAGCATTTAAGTCTAATGGACCTATTTTTCCTAATTCAATGGTGTAAAATGCATTTAATTGCATTCTAACATTAATCTAGAAGGCTTCTAAATTATACTTAGTTTTAATCTAGTTTTATAATGTGTCTTACACATTCACATTGGATGTTGTGCCTTTGTAGGCTATGTGAACCTCATTTTAGTGTTGAAGAGTGTATTTAATTACACTTTCACATTAAAATTTGTGTCCCTATCCCTAATTACCCTTTACATCATCATTAATATGCCTCTATGCCCCCATATTGTGCATCCCAAGGCTTATTTTGATCAAATACCTGACTAGAACAACATAAGAGCTTAATTTCTTCACTGCCTAACAATCCAGCTAGCAAAAGAGCCCCTGTGGGACTAAGTCACCCATCTGGGTGAATGAGTCTCATCCAGGTGGGACTAAGTCATCCAGCTTGGCAACTTAGCCCCATTTGGGCCATTTTTGAGGTTTGAGAGAGAAAATTTGGGTTTTAAGTTTAATTTTCTTTCATGTCGGCCTTGGTGATCAAATTAATAGGAATTTTAGGTGGATTTCCTATATAAACAAGATTTTAAACCGTAATTCATAATTCATTCATCATTCATCATCCATCTCAAATCAAGCAAGCTAGGGTTAGGTCATTTAGAGAGCATTCAAGATCATTTTTCAAACACTCAAGTGCAAATTCTTCATTCATTGTTGTAGAAATTCAAGATCTACCATCATGGAAAGTTTCTAATTACTTCATTTCAATTTCATGGTTCATCTTATTTCTTCATTTGGTTTAATTACCTAAGAGGGGTTTGACCAAGGAAAATCCCTATTCCCTAGCATTCACCATTTCTCGTTCTTTCTTTGTGTGTTTGCTGATTTAGGTACTTTGAAGGTTTGGAAACAATTGAATAATAAGTTGCAAACTTTTTGAAGACATTTCCTTGTTGGCTAGGTAAAAATATTCACAAAGAGTCACTTACAGTGCCGAAAATCAAAGTTTCAGAACTGGACACTTGGAGGAGCAAAATGTGAAGACTGAGAGCTTCCATTTCCACTTTTGGATTTTCAAAATATCCAAAGTGGACTAAGTTGACATCAATGGCATATGAGTCCCACTATAATTTTTTGTCAATTTTTTTTGTTGATTCAGATACACATTTGGCTAAAACAGGCTCCAAAACAGTTTTCTAGATCTAGGACGAAGTCACCCAGAATGGTGTAAGTGTCCTAGTACAAAATTTTAGGATCAACAACATTTCTAGTGTCCATTCCAGTTTGCAACACATTTATAGGTGCACCTCTTTAGTTATACAATTTTTGGTTTCATTTCATGGTCATTTCTAGGTCATTTAGTGTATGTTTACATACTACACTGTGTTTTAAAACATCTTGCATTTTATTAGTTTTGCAATAGTGATAAACCCTTTTATCAGTTTTTTAGCCCTTAGGACAATCCCCTTTGCCATATTTCAATCTCCTTTGTACTAAAATCACAATGGTATGTTCTTGAATGAAGTGATTGATCTTTGTCTCTCTCCTTTTAGGTGCAAAACCCTAGAGGTGCAAGATGTGACAAAAATATTCACTATAGTAGGCTTGATGAAATAATGATTTGAAAGCTTTTTTATATAGGAAATACACACAAATTATAGTTTATTAGATCCCCAAGGCTGACATAGAAGAAATTTGAACTTAAAACTCAATTTTCCTGCTCAAAACCTAAAAAATAGGCCAAATGGGACTCATTCCCCACTTGGATGGGATTCATTTGCTTAAAATGGTGAATGGGTCCCACGAGGCCTATTTTGCTTGCTAAAATGTTAGCAAGTGTGCAAATTAAGTTTATATGTTGATATTGTTAGGTTTTTGATTGAAATATACCTTGGAATGCACAAGATAGGGCCTTAGGGGCCTATTAATGATGATATTAAGGTCATAAATGCAAGAGGGCCCAAAATTCAATGTGAAACTATAAATAAATACACTTTACAACACTAAATTAAGGAAAAAATGGGTCTATTTAGCTTAGAAGAGCCCTAAATCCCATGTGAATGTTTAAAAAGCATTACAACAGTAGAGTAGGCCTACCTTAGTTTACAAGCCTCTCAAATTTAATTTGAAGGTGTGAATAAATAAACTTTACAACATTAAATTAAGGAAAATTTAGGTTTATTTAGCTTAAACAGGCCCTAGACCTAATGTGGATGTGTAAAACTCATTACAACAGTAGATCAAGGTGATATCAAGTCCAATTTATCATTAATTATTCTCAAATTAAATGTGAAAATGTACATGATATTTTTTCAACACTACATTTAGCCCCCACTTTAGTGAGAGGATGAACTTGCTTTAAGCTCACACTAAAGTAGACATTCAAGAGGGGTCTAATTGTGCCAATGTGGATGGTCTAGGATAATGAAGATCAAGGAGGTAACCAAGCCCCCAAGATCCAAGATCCTAAGTCAAACCAACATTAGCACAAAAGGAGGCACACACGATGTACAAAATGAAACATCAAGATACGCAAACATGGAATGTCAATAACTAAAAGAAAGAAAAACAAGAAAAAATAAAAATGAGATTGATCAAGCTTCGACCATTTTTCCAACACGTTGTGAATCATATCTAATTTTTTTGTCCAAAGATGCACGCTCACTCTAAGGCAATGAAACTTTAGGCTGTCCACTAGATGAGTAATCCAAGAAGGTGAGACACATACGACCGATATGCACTCACACACAAACGCGAGTGGATAAGGGAGAGTCATGCGTCAAATCAGCTTCCCATCAAACCATACCAAATTTATACCTCCTAATAACTTTGATAAGGTGCCATAAAATAAATGGTCTTCAAGCTTTATGAGACAAGAAAAACTTTGTATGCTTGGAACTCATGAACAAACATGATGGCTATACATAGGCATGCAAAGTGTGTTATGCAAGGTGGCCATATAACAAATAGTGCAAGGAATGTTCAAAGGGATTTTTCTTAGGTCATGCAAGGTATCTTCTTAGGGAACATTGTGCATTTAATGTCTCCAAGAGAGGACAAGTCAAAGAAATATTACACTCTCAGAGGATATCAATCCCAATGACACCACCAATAAAAGGATGCATCACAAGAAGAAAGAAAATCACACAATGAAACATGAGTGTCGATGTATGCCCCCACTTTAAAGTAGTTGCTAACACCATTACTATGAGCAATTTCTTTAAAGTAGAAGGAGACATGAAAGCTTATTTAGAATTCCCTATGCCAAGTCATATGTTTCAAATAAGCTATGCCATAAGTATGTCACATGTAATCCAATTTAAGGCATGTCATCCACATCTCAAGCTTGCTCTTATATGTACATGAAAGGTGATAAAATAGCCAAAAAGAGACAATGATAGGTGACATACCAGGACAAGGCTACTTAACTCCTTTCCCCCACTTAGGACAAGGATGAGCCGAATAGGATAAAAATAAATTTCAATTAGAGGAACTAGGTGCTTCAACACAAGGAAGAGCACCACAATCCTTAAGATGTTTAATTTTATCACTTAAAGCATTACATTCATTAGTAGAATGACCATGAACTCTGTGAAATGTGCAAAAAGAATGTTTGTTGTAAAATTTGTTTTGTGTTCTTGGAGGGAGGGATATCAAATGATCTTGGAGGAGTCTTGACAAGATACCTTCTTGATCCAAAGAAGATGCTCCTTTGTTTTGTGATAATGATATCTTTTGCTTAGTATTAGGTTTCATACTTACACAAGACTCTTTACATTGTGATATTTTGTTCTCTCCTTGAAAGGAGGATGTAAAATATAATGAATTTGAATAGTTATTGTTTTGTGTGATGACATTGATATTAAGTGAGGATTTCTTTATTTTTTCATTTCTTTCAAAGGACAAAAACCAAGACTGCTAGTTGTTTCTTGCGTATTAGGTTCTATAGGGACACAAATACCTTGTTCTCTAGCACCACATCCTTTTCCACTGTAACCAAGCTGTTCCATAAGCTCATATCCTTTTCCATAAAGTTTCTTCATCTCTTTTGGATTTGGTGGTTTCTCATGATTAAGTTCATCAAAGTTTATTGTGTAGTTTACTTCTTTGTCTAAAATGATTGAGGTGGATACTTTCAAAAGGTCTTCTGAATTTTGTGTTGACATTACTGCTTTTCCCCTTCCTTTTTTCAGAGTCTTTTTTTATGATCTTGTATTCTCCCATGAATTTTGGTGTGAAATATAAGGAACCCCAATCATCTTCTAATAGCTTCATGACTTCTTCAATGTGTTTTTCTTTGTCTTTTTGTTGCACAGGTTCTACTTGTGTAGTTGGTGTTAATGTTTTCAAGGGGTTCTCTTTGTTTTTCTTAAGTTGTAAGACACTATAAGGCTGAATATCAATGTCAAGTGTGTACACTTTGTTGTTGTAGACATACTTTATTTTATGATGAAGAGTAGAAGGTACCCCATTCATTGCATGAATCCACAATCTTCCTAAAATGAGATTATATGAAAGATCATGAGGCATAACATGGATCAATGTTTCTAATGTGGCCTTTCCAGCTCTAATAGGCAATGTAATCACTCCAAGTGGTTGTTTTCCCACATTGTCAAATCCCTTAATAGATAAAGAGTCAGGTTGAATTTTTTATTTATCCACACCAAGCCTATCCAAAAGGTTTACGCTACAAACATTAAGAGAAAATCCATTTTCGACAAGGGTTTTCTTTATCCCTATTCTTTTATATTTAACTGATACCATGAAAACTTCATTTTTTTTTCACTTCCAAAGGGGGGAGTTCACTTTGGTAGAAAAAAATGTCAGCATTTATTCCTTGAATCATGGCTACTATATCATTCAGTTGTGCATTAGAAGGGATAGGAACTTGTTTTAAAGAAATCTAAATCATGTTATGGTAGTGAGGGGATGCTTGAATAAGGTCCCACGATGATATCTTAGCTTGAGTACTCTTTAGTTGTTCAACAAGATCATACTCCTTTCCACTTTGTGTAGGAAAATGAGGGGGACTAGACAAGATAGGATTAGGTAAAGGTAAGGTTGTTGAAGGTGTTTGTTTTGGTTGTGGATTGTTTCTAGTGTTATATGTATGAGCAATGATATTATGACTTGGCTATTGCAAAACACTATTCTTAGGTGGGTAAAGGATAAGTTTAGGTTTGTTTTGGGTTTGTTGTTTGTGTGATGGTGGGTAAAGAATTATAGGATTCAAAGGATGTCCCATAGGGTATGTAGGAGGTCCATTAATCAAGGGGGGTCTAATGGACACTTGTGCATTCATAACCTCGGCAATCTTGGTTTGATGTATTTCTAATAAAGGGAAGTCTAGAATCGCCTTTTTATCATTATCTAAGGGAGCCAAAATGTTGTCATTTTCTTGCACCATGATATCCTCCCTAGGAAGAGAGTTTTTAGGAGAAATACAAGCTAGATGTTCATAAAATTCAAAGGTTGATTCTTCTAAATGACTTCATCAAAAGTAAGGGAGTTATCAATAGTTGTATTGTCTTGTTTGTAACCAATGATGGAATTCTCTTGTTCCATAATGTCTTCCCTAGGGGGAGAGAGACAAATTGGATTCTCGTGACTCTCATTGCTTTCTTCTTCACAACTAGGAGAGATATTATGAGGATGATAAATGCGATTATCATCATTTTCCATGATTTCATTCTTGTTTGCTAAGGTCTTATTCTCTTGTGCCCTAATATCTACCCTAGGAGGAGATATTTTAGGGGAGTAATAAACAAGATGTTCATCACATTCCATGGTGAGGTTTTGTAAAGTAGCTTCATCACAACTAGGGGAGGCATAAAGAGAAGGAGAATCATGCTTGCCAATGATTGGATCTCTTCTTTCAAATAGATCTTGACAAATGGTAGGAGCACTAGGAAAGGGAAAAAATGAGATTTTTATGACTTTCAAGTATATCTTCTAATAAAAAGTTGTCATCTTCATTACTATGAAGGATATTAGGAGAAGAGCCAATGTGATTATCATGGTTATCTACAATTACACCCTTATGCTCTATAATGTCTTCCCAAGTGGGAGAAGTATGATTGTCAAAGCTCTCAATTATTAGATCTCTTAACACCAACATGTCATCCTCACAAATGTCATTTTCATGTTCGTTCATGATTGTAGCATTCTGGAAAGTAGGGGAAGTTTTGGGAGAGGAATGTAAACTAAGTAAAGTGGTTGCAATGAATTCATCTTTTGTTTTTATACTATCTTCCCAAGGGGAATGGGGAGAGGTGCAAACAAGACCTTCAAGATTCTCAATGATTGCATCTTCTTTTGCCAAAATACCTTTGTCACTAAAAGGAGAGGTATTGGGAGAATAAAAACTATGATCTTCATGAATTTCCATGCTTATATCTTCTTCTATCACATCATTCCCACAAATAGGATAGATAAGAGGGGGTGTAGGTTTAATGAAAGCATCAAAATTTTGACTCTCTTGCACTAAGAGACTCTCATAACTAGGGAATGCATCAAATGAATGACTAACATGTTTATTCACTAAATTTTTATTTGTAAACTTGGAAAAGATTGAAACTAACATTTTTGAACAATAATATATGCAAACTCAAAATGAAATGTAAAGACTTAAAATGAAATTCAATTTTTGGTTTTCAAACAAGGTGATTTAGTAATCACACTATTTAATGACCTTAAAATAAAATGTTGCAAATGCAAATTTGAAATTAAGCAATGCATGAAATGGAACAATTTAAGCTAGATTTACTGAAATGCATGTAGCAAAAAATCAACTAATTGAAACAAATAACTAATCGCAGAAAAAAGAAGTGCGAAAACAAGTTTTTTAATGTTGTACAAGGTAGTTTTAGATGGGCACTGGGACTATTTCTCCCAAGGTAGAAAATAAGTCCCAATAGGGATTCTTTTCAAAAAAATTAGAAATTTTCAATTGATTTTTATGTTGTATGATTTGTTTACTAAGTGCAAATGTAGTTTCCAGATGCAAAAATGCAACCTATATGCACTTTCACTAATGTAAAAATTAGAAACCCTAGATGCAATTAACTAATGCAAATTATAATGCAAGCTATATCTAGGATGATGATGGACTCCAAATCAGAAAAGAAGGTATTCTAAACGTGGGTTCACAAAAATGTTTAGTTGAAAAATGGATGCTTTATGGTTTAAGACATAAAACATCACTTTTCTCCAACTAACTATTGATGGTGATGCTACTCGCACAACCAGGGTGAATAAATTCTTCACAGACAAACAACGAAGAGCCTATCCTTCTTGAAAGACTTAAACAAAGACAAGCCCGGGTGATCCATATGATAGGATAAAGGTTGGCTTAGTTCAATCCCAAGTCTCTGGTAGTTAGGTCTTGACAGTACTAGGTTCACTTCAAGGTATGATGTGATATTGTTGTCAATCTCAAAGGGAATATGTTTGCTTGAAATCATATGTATTAGATACTAAATTTCCAGTCAGATCATAAAATAATATCATGAAATCGAAATATTTGAAATAATATTTCATGAACATCAACAATTTTTCTATCACTTAAGTAGATGTAGCTTTAAGCATTTAGAAATTTCATGAGAAATTAAATATTTTCAATAAATTTCCATCTATTCATCTATTTTTTGAAACATTTTCTAGAATTTAAACATCTATTCTAAAATAAAGCATAAAAATACTAAAAATTAAAATTTCTCTTGGTCATTCTCCATGCATGCCCCAAATAATTAACCAAATCAAAGAAAACCGCTTTATAATTCACTAGAATGTTTCACAACTACATATAAAATGGTGCCAACTTTTAAATAGGGGTTTTACTTTGGACACCGAGTAGGTTTTGCATGCACCCTTAAACGGTGCAAGACAGTCTTGTTTGGATAAAATAAAAAAAAAGCAACTAGAAAGATTCATGAGATAGGTAGCTATCAAATTGGCTTCAATATTGATAAATATCTACGTGCATACATGTTCTTAGAAATGAATGATTCAAAAAATAGGAAGAAAGAACAAAACTTAAAGAAGTTTTGGCTCTTCCAGAATCGACAAATTCTAAACTTAACTTAAAAAGAAGTATCCTCTAGCCTTTTATAGAAAGCACAAATAGGATAAGGCAAATACATGAGAGGAAATCCAAGGGATGAATCAAATCAAGGCACATGGAATGTAGTGACTGGTAAGAGAATTGCAACCAAAGTCAATGAAGGTCAACTCCAATCACACGTTGAAGCACTTCGAGCTTTATCCTTTTATTTTCTTCACCAAGAAAATAACTTGAATCAGGATAGTGTGTAGGAACTTTACCATATATTCAGAATGATCAATTTATCTTCCTATTCCTACACTTTGTTCTACTCTAGTTTTTCTACTCTCAGGAATGGGTTTCCCTGAAGATTGACATTTTTCTCCACCACATGTGTAATACTGGGATCTCCAACATTCTGGTGGATTCAAAGCCCTCTATCTTATAACCTCCCAGAGTAGGTAACCTTATCTAGATATAATTTTATCTGTGATTCAAATTTTCCTGACCATCCATACCCGAACTCTGTATCTCCTACAATCACAAATTCCACTCATTAAATCCCTTAAAAAAACATTTATAAACATCTCATGTAAATAAAACCATCATTCAATTGTTATCACATAAATTTCTCATAAATAACATTCTTTCTAGCATATTACAAATTCTTGCATGATTATCTTATATATATATACCAAAATACTGAACTATCAGAATCATTAGATAACCACAAGATTTTAAAACTTCACTTTACATCGCTACCTGATACCCGGTACCCAGTATTCAACTTTACCAATGAATTTTCCCAAGCTTCTATTTTATCAGAACTTCCATTTTATTGGATCTCGGCTATCGGACTGGAACATTCTACTTGCATTTATATTACCTTTTTCCTTTTTCAAGCATTCCTAGTACTCGGTATCTAGTACCCAAAACACTACATTATGAAGTACTCTTTCATTAAAGATTTCTCTTTGCTCTTCACTTCCGATGATCTTTTCAACTTGCTAGCTCTTGCCATAAGAGTTAAAAAAAAAATCTCTTCGAGACCACACAACAACTTACAACTTGTAGACATCGAAAATATATGGATTGACATCGTGCATTTGATCTTGACTTACTAACATCATTTCTTCCTGAATCATCCCTGGGTCTAACTATTTAATCAAATTCTCTTATCTGATTAAATTCATCAATATTCATCTCTTAATTAAATAAATCATCTTGTTTAATCAAGTCACTTTCTCTTGTTAATTAAATCAATCCATCTAATATAATTATCGATATTTAATTAAATAATCAATTTATTTGATTAAATCTCTAAAGTCTATCCATTAAATTAAATAAATTAAAACCTTATTTGATTTAATCTAACACCATCCCTTTTAATTAGCCTCTTATCATATTCCTCTCTTATCTGATTTAAATAAACCCATAAATTTGAGTCAAATAAGTCACATCAACTAATATCCTGTTAAATTAATTAAACCCTTAATTAATTTAACCTCATCTCATGTCACATCCTCTAGATAATGCAAGTTGCACATGAAAATAGATTTAATTCATTTATTAAATCCCTATTTTCCCTCACATTGCATCTTTTGAAATATTCTCTCAATTTGAATTCAAAAATTCCAAGTCAACATGTACATCCAACAAGGCAATAAATTCATCTTACATGTCCTTTACCTTGAGCCAAGTGGCATTTATTGCATTTTTCCTTCCCTCTTATATGTCATTTCAAAAAATTTGAATTTCAACTATTGGCATTTATTGGCACAAACCCCAAATCTTGCACAACCATCATCCATTCATAGCTTTATAGGTGGCATCATATCCTTGGATGAAAGTTAGTCCCACATTACTCAAATTTGGGTTTTCATCCATCTTGAAATCCTATAAATGAAGAGCCCCTCTCCTCATTTCATCATCCACAATTTGAGTAAAGTTACCATGCTCAAATATCTATCAAGTTTCATACCATTGAGTTCTTAGCTAGGTTCTTTTGCAGATTTAGCTTGGAGTCTTCATCATTCATCATCAAAAGTGGATCAAAGTTCATCATCAAGTCTACATATCGAATCTTGCATCTTAGGGATTGGGAAAGGGCCAAATTTCCACATCAAATTGGCACCGATTCCCCCATTGGATTGAGAGTTTGCATGCTTAATTAGGATTCAATCTTGTTTTTGTTATTTCATTGTGTTCATCATTTTCTTCCTAATTTGAACTATGTTAATGAATCTCATGGGGAATCCATGTTTAGGCTTGCATTTCCTTGTTTAACTTGTTTAATCATGTTGTATTGTAGGTACTTAGGCTTGGGTTCACACATTTGGTCCTAGAAGGAGGGCTACATTCCATTAATTCTAACTTTTTTGTGAAAATTCCGCATTTTTATTGACACACAAGAAATTCCAACACGCGCTCATCAGTGTTGCTATTTTCATGCCGCGAGCTCATCAGTGTCACAGTTTCAGCACCGCGGGCTCATTAGCATCACTATTTTAGCACCGCTAAGCTCATCCCGCCAAAAAATTAAAATTCTAAACCGCGCCGCTAGACTCGCCGATCTCCCCCAATTTCAAAAATTTAAAAAACTCTGATGCTTTCAAGAATCGCGCACTAGATGAAAAGAGTGACACAATCGTGCTCTCTCCCCCAACACAGAGCACTGCTGACTGGTAAGCGGCACTGTAAGAGCACAGTTGGAAGGAAAAAATAGTGATGCCTTCACGAATTGCGACGCTGAAAAACAGAAAAAGGGAGAATTTAGTTTTTTAGCACATCCTTTGATTCATGACTTATTTATCTACTATTTTTTGGTTTTCTAACTTCTGTATTTTTTCCAGAATCTGATTATTTCCTATTTTGTAGGTTGGAAGCCAAGAGCAAAGGAAGGAGAAGCATGGAGATGATATGGGGTCTAATCAAAGTGTTTTTTAACACTTAAGTGTTTGTTTAACACTTCTTCAAGAATTTGTCATCCTTTTCTTTCTTTAGAACACTAGCTTTTATTTGGGTTTAAAAAGGATCCTTCTTGTTTATTTCTTGCAAAAGGATTAAAAAGAACCTTAGGATCAACAACTTACTAGATTTTGTTTTTGGATTAACAATTGAACAAGGCAATTTCTCACACTTCATTTGGTGCTTTTAAAGTGTACTCACATTTTTCTTTCAGGGTGTAAAAAGAACAAGTGTAGTTTTGTTTTTTCGTGAGGGCTTACTTAGACTAAAGCCATTAGAAAAGGATGTATGCACTTCTCTCATGCTTTATAGCGATCTTGAGAATCAAAAGGTCTTTTCTATGACTTTGGGTTAAGACAAAGCAATCACCTTCACACTTCAAATTTGAGCTCAAAATTGAACAAACTATCATGTGAGTGTGAGTGGGGACATTTACGCATACATTCTCTCTCTTTGTTGCTATCAAAGATTGATTGAGTTATGGATTTTTTTCCTCATTTGCTTTTGTTTATCTTAGAGGGCCCGCCTTATGGGAAAAAGTAATCACCCAAGGGAACGGCTCAACCAGTAACACTCTAAACCCGAGAGTATTTCCAGCCGGGATAGAAATGTGAATTTTGGAAGAAACACCAATATCACGTGGTTGACTCTGACAAGATGGATTTGAAAGGGGACTCTTGCCATGTTGGGTCAACTCTTATGAACGGAAAGTCCTTACTAGAACCCATGTGCTAGAATTTTCCAAAATCCTTTATCTCTTTGTTGGTGCAAGAATAGTCGTTATGAAGCCACCCCACACTTTTACGGTCTTCTAGTAGAGATGCAAAGCATGCCATGGGAGTTTCATGGGTGTTGATGCTTGGCTGCCCCATATAAGTGAGTGCTGTGGAAGGGATCCAGTGGGGTCAAGCATCTGACCATCCACTAGAGATAAGTGTAGCTGGACTTTTCCAAGTGGGAATCCAACAAATATTGTCTTACAAATCCATAGGATTGTACTTGTTTTGGGTTACAAAATACATTGCTTTCTTGAAAACATCATGGAAACGAACACTTAACATCATCCAAATTTCAAACCCTTTTGAAGACAAATACAATTGACTCAATCCATATGTTATTGCTTTCCCTTGGGATTCACATCCTTAGAGGTTTCTAAGCATTGGATTATATCTCAATTTGTCTCCTTAAGTAAACAATAGGAAACCCTTGCCTTAAGTTCATTAAATTTCCACATAACCTACCTTGTGGGATTTGAAGAAATTAAGACATTGGACATCTTAGTTTAAAAACCTAATTGAAGAAAGTGTTTTTGGTAAAATAAAGACATTAAGCAAAGCTAAGCAAAAGGAACTTTCATATGTGATTGAAGACTCCAAAATTTCCAAGCACAAATCATTGATTGAAAATCTGAAATTGAAAGTTCAAAATGAAATCATTTCTTGGTTACAAAGGTCTTTAGGAAGCATATGCATGCTCTTCAATACCTTAGGATCAAAACATCATCAAAATCCATCCATCAAAACATCAAAACAAATCCATCTCATCATCATCTTTTGGGAAAATCTTGAAACTAGGCTTTATGGAAAAATCCAAAGCATCATCAAATTTATTGAGACAAAGTCCTTGAGAACATTTATCAAAACATCTTTGGCTAGGTATATGTAGATGCATCTTTTTGCATATACTTAGTCAAAGTTATCAAAATCATCTTGTCTAGCTTAGTGTATGTAGATGAATCCTTCTCCATATGCTTAAGTGAAACAATAATCTTGTTTGAATAGGTGTGGGTAGATGCATCCTTCTTCTCACACATATTTAAATTATCATCCTTTGGACAAAGCTATTCCTTAGATCATTATCAAATATCTTAGGGCCTTTTTTTCAAATATCCAAAATCAAAATCAAAATCCAAAGTCTTAAAAGCCTAGTGTCTCATTCAAGATTCATCAAAAGACAAGAACATCCATATCATCCATCATTATCATATCATCCCCTTTGATCCTCAAGATGCATCCTAAAATTTTGTTCTTTGGGACATAAAATAAAGATCAAACCAAAGAATCAAGAGATTCATCTCCCATATTCTTGATCCTTTTTTTATGGTCCAAACAAGATCTCAACACAAGAAGAGTATGGAAGCCAACAAAGAAACACCCGCTTCAAGCGACCTTAGTCAAACCAATGCAGAAATGAATTTAGCAGAATCAAGCAACCCATTGACCCTCTCATCATCACAACATCCCCAAGAAGAAAATCAAGGAGAGGACCTCACTTTCAGAATGTCTCATGAGGAAATGACAAAAATGCTTCAAAATCCAGATAATCATCGAATCATCAATGTCATGATGAGACTTAACCCTTTGTTGTACATGCTTGAATTAGCAAAAAAAGGGGCTAAGTTGCTATTAGATTTTGATGTAAGTACTATCATGGACACATCATTTCCCCCAATCTCATCCACCATCCCCATCTCATCTACACCTCCATCCCAAAACATCACACAAAACATCCCACAAATTACAACATCGTTTGCGCCAACCCAACCAAATGTCAACAAGGGAAACACATTTCTCAATGCTCTTCAATCACATCCCCTTGTTAATAATCAAAGTTTGGACGCAAACATCCTTGGAATAAAACATACTTAACAACCCATTACACAAAAATGTTCCTCTCACTTTACATTACGACCCATCATCAACATCTTTTCACAGAGCACCACAAACACCTCTTCTCACAAATTCACAAGAGGAGGGAGACATGTTCAGACCAGGGGGCATGTTCGACACCACAACACTCTCGCAAGGATTCACCCCCTAATATTTCCACCTCTTCCGCCATTGCCATTAGCATCCACACCACTCCTTGGTCTAGGGATTCCTCCCCTACCAAGTATCAATTAGACCTACATCGCAACCATCAATCAAAACATTGTACCAAACACGTAAAATTTATCGTTGATATCACAACAACAAATGATAAATACTCAAGCAATGGCAACACCATCAAACACACCCTTAACATCACAAAACATGGTCTCACAAGGACCAATCACATCAATACCATTATCCAACACTCAAAATATCAATGCAACATCATCATCTACCACCATTCCAAACCCACCATCACCTCCACCACCACCAACGTTCACCACATCAAACCAATTCGACACAACAATACAAGTTGCTTTTCAAAGAGGATACCAACATGTCTAGAAATAAAAAGTTGTGCAACAAGCTGCCAAAGCTACACAAGCCACAATACAAGCACAACAAGCACAACAAGCCAAGGCAAGCACAAGCACAACTTCTTGCACAAGTAGCACAATTGCAAGCATATCAACAAGCATTGAAGCAATACCAAGAGCAACAAGAAGCAGTAGAATTGGCAGCCCAACAACAAGCATTGTGGGAACAACACAAAGCACAACAACAAGTGTTGTTGGAGCAGCAACAAGTGTAACAACAAGCCCAAATCCTAACGCAACAACACCAAGATCAACAGTAGGCATCGTTCATACAAAAGCAATTAGAAGCCTACTTTGCTCGCCAAAACATACTGATACCATTGAACAACGCACCAACCAATCCATCCATCCAAACCACAATTGCAACACCTCAAAAAACTTTCATCCCACCCCCTGATCCACAGAGTGATGTGACGACACAACTCAGGTTGATCTCACAATAGGTGTTCGACCTTCAATCTAGGTGAACAACTAAAATGCAAAGCAACTTGTGTCCCTATCCATTTGATAGGAGCCTAGACATGAAACCATTCCCTAAGGGATTTGAAATCCCAAAATTTGACAAATATCAAGGGATGGGAAACCCTGAGGATCACATCAGGGAATTCCAGGTTCATTGTATGGAAGTCGCATATGACGATAGATATCTGATGTGGCTATTCCCTAGAAGCTTGGTAGGTCCCGCCATAGAATGGTTCTCTCGCTTACCCATAGGCATTAGAACATTCCAAGAAATCAAAGATGAATTCATTAGGAATTATGCATGTAACATTACAATGGATGCCAGTCTCGAAGAACTCTCTGCTCTAAAGCAAGGAAAGAATGAATCTTTCGCTTCATTCCTTCAACGATGGTGATCCAAAGCCAATCAGAGCAAGTGGACCATGCCAGAGGAACAACAAGTATGCACAATCATTGCCAACCTTGAAAGTTGCCTATCATTTCATCTCAAGGTTCAAGGAATCACTACATATGAACAATTGATCTCCAAGGCACTCAGCATTGAAAGAGCCCTTGTGACCCAACCTGTCGAATCAGCGTCATATCATGAGCCACAAAATAATTGCCCACCATCAAACTATAATGATAAACCTCATACATGGGAAAGAAACAAGAACATCACTAATGATGGCATTGTTGATGCCAAGGTGGTCATTAGTGGTCCATGCCAAAATACACCTGCACTACAAATCCAACCACAATGCAAAAACACTCATCACACAACATACCAACCCAATAATCCCACCATCAATAACCTCACTAACCAAAGAGGACCGCCACAATGCAAAACTTATCCAAAATGCAAATACACTACTTTGGGGGAACCATTGGAGGACATAATGAAAAAATTGATTGATGAAAAACTTATTAAGCCTCCTACATTCGAAAACTACCAAGAACCTGATGTCAAACCCCCATGGTACAATGAGAATCAACTTTTTGAATTCCAGAAAATCAAAGGTCTCATCATGAATAACTGTATGAGACTCAAGAACATCATCCAATATCTCATTGACAAAAGAATCATAAACGTGGAACAGTCGACGAGAAATTAGGATCTAAAAATCTACATGAATCCGATGCCGAATCATGGAAACAAAGGGAATAAAAATGATAAAGGGAAGGGTAGTGTAAATCATATTTATGAATCAGTCGTTACCTCCCTAAATGAATACTGCATGGTCATCACCATCAAGGGCGCCCATGCCGAAGATTGTGCAGTCACCACAAGAGGTGGCAAAGTCACCATTGCAAGATCATCCCAACCAAATAGAGTCCCTACATCAAGAGTTGTCCCGTATAGCTACTATATTGTAGACCAACTCAAAAGAACGCCAGCACACATATCCATCATGGAGTTGTTAAAAATATCATCAACACATAAAAAGATCATTGAGGAAGCACTAGCCTCATCCACCGTCCCCGCAGACCTCGATGTGGAACAATTCCAAGCTATGGTCAGAAATATCATAACGCCTAATCTCCTTACATTCTCTGACCAAGATTTTCCTGCTCAACCATCTCACAACCGCGCACTTCACTTGGAAGCCATTGTAAACAAAAGAAAAATCAAAAGTGTCTTGGTGGATGGAGGTGCAAGTTTGAACATCTGTTCTCTTAGCAACCCTATGTATGATTAGTACCATATCCTTTGAACCAGATAGTCAAAATCATGAGATTCATTTAGTCTACCCCCAACTGATCGACTATGACCAATGAGGACCACCAGTTCTTGATACATTCGAAAATGATGAAGCACTCTCAGAATTCATGAGATTGAGGGGTAACATTCTAGATGGAGATTACAAGGTAGGCTTTATAATAGAGTTGGACACACATGCCTATTATGGGGAAATGATTGAATCCTTCAGTTGCAAAAGTGAGAAACTAAGAATCATATCCAACTCCTTGAGTGAAAACCACACCGTGGCACTCTCTGACAAGAAAATAGTAAAAAAAAAAGGATGTATCTAATGGTGAAAACCTCTCTGAGGCTCTTGAGGATGAAGGATTCAATCTTCCCCTAACAGCTATTCATCAAGAGAAATCAATAGCCTTGGATGAAAGGTCCAATCTAGTCAACCTAGGAATAGAGGAGACCCTGCATATCACATTTTATGTAGAATCACTATTAACAGAAGAGAAAGAACTCCTAGCAGTATTCCTAAAGGAAAGAAAAATAAACTTCACATGGAGTTATGCTGCCAGGGCTAGATCCAGAGACAGTGGTTCATCACTTAGCAGTGTATCCAAAAGCAAAGCCGGTCAAGAAAAAGCTTAGGAAAATGCATCCTCAAATCGCTTTGTTAGTCAAAATGGAGCTCAAAAAGTTGTAAGACGCAGAATTTATACGACCAATTGATTATCTAGAATGGGTATCAAACTTGGTACCTATATCAAATCCTGAAGGAGCCATCATAATCTGTACAAACTTTAGAGATTTGAGCAAAGCATGTCCCAAGGGTGATTTCCCACTTCCCAATATCGATATGATAGTGGAAATGATAGCAAGACATGAGATGCTATCACTAATGGACAACTTTTTAGGATACAACTAGATTATGATAGCAAAAGAAGATCAACACAAGACGGCTTTCACTTGCCTAGGGGGACCTACTACTGGAACATGATGCCATTTGGCCTAAAGAACATAGGAGAAACCTATCAAAGGGCCATGACACTAATATTTCATGATATGATTCAAAAAATAGTCGAAGACTATGTTGATGATATTCTAGCAAAGTCAAGAAAAAGACAAGATCATATAGCAACCCTAAGTGCTATCTTTGAAAAACTAGAGGAATATAAAGTCAAACTAAATCCCAAGAAGTGCGTCTTCAGTGTATAATCAGGAAACTGCTAGGATACATAGTGTCCATGAGGGGTATCGAGGTGGATCCGGAAAAAGTAAAAGCAATCCTCGAGATGGAAGCACCAACGACATTAAAACAATTGAGGGGCCTCCAGGGCCGACTTCAATCCATCCAACGGTTCATAGCACAATTGGCAGATGAGCATAACTGATATTCAGACCTTCTCCACAAGGGGGTAGTATACAAATGGGATACAAAATGCAAAGAGGCATTTAACAAAATCAAGGAATATCTATAGACACCTCCAGTGTTAATGCCGCCTATCCCAATAAAGCCATTGATCTTATATGTGTTAGCAACAACAGCGGCCCTAGGAGCTCTCTTGGCTCAGCATGATGAAAACAGAATGGAGAGGGATATCTACTATATCAACAAGACAATGGTTGGACATGAGCTAAATTACTCCTTCATCGAGAAAGCTTGCTACGCAGTAGTATTTGCATCCCAAAAATTCAGACACTACATGTTGGCACACAAGATAAAGCTCATTGCAAAAATTGATCCCCTCAAGTATCTACTATTAAAGGCAATGCTCACAGGAAGAATGACAAAATGGGTAATGATACTGTCAGAGTATGATATCAAGTATGTTGAAAGAAAAGCCATCAAGGGTCAAGTTATTGCAGATCAATTAGTAGAAGCACCTATGTATTATGAGAATCCCCTTGTCTCAGAGTTTCCAGACGAGTCTATTTTTAATCTCAATGTTGTTGATCATTGGAAACTATACTTCGATGGTTCATACACACAACATGGCTCAGGAGTTGGTGTCTTCTTCATCACTCCACAAGGGGATTGCATACCAAAGTCATACAAATTGGAATTTCCTTGCACCAACAACATAGCGGAATACGAGGCTTTGACTATAGGTCTCAAAATAGTAGTGCAATGGAATATCATAGCTCTCAAAGTCTACGGTGACTCACAGTTGATCATAAATCAGATCAATAATGAATATTAGACAAAGGATGACAAGCTAACCCCATACAAAAAATTGGTGGAGAATCTAAATGAATCTTTCATCGACATAACATTTGAGCAGATTCTAAGAACCAACAATAGAGCCACTGACGCCATGGCTACAATTGGGTCTCTAGTAGACATCCCTCACAACGTGCCGAAACACAAATTTTTGATCAAGTAGCTTCTCGTTCCCACATTCGAGGTACCTAAATCAGAATATGTGTGTCAAATCGTTGGTCTTGGCAATCCTTGGTATCATGACATCTATACATATCTTCGCATAGGAGTCATACCCGCTGACCTACCATTAAGCCTAAAATGAACCTTTATAAAAAAGGCATCCAAATTTTTCATCCTAGGTGATACCTTATACCGTAGAAGCATAGAGGGTACTTTACTGCACTGTCTAAATGCTGAGGAGGCATTAACCACTCTAACCAAGGTTCATAATGGTATTTGTGGCTTACACTCGAGCGGAATAAGCATAGCTAAGAAACTGTTAAGGCTGGGGTATTATTGGCCCACAATGGAGTGAGAAGCACATGATCATGGTAAAAGGTGTTTACAATGTCAGAAGCATGTGGACCTCATCCATGCTCTAGCTCAAGAGCTTCACCCAATCGTCACACCATGGCCCTTTTCACAGTGGGGACTCGACCTCATTGGGAAAATCTCACCCACCTCATCCAATGGCCATAAATTTGTTATCACTGCAACTAAGTACTTCACAAAATGGGTGGAAGCCATACCCATGACCTATATCATTGGAAAGCAGATCTCAAAACTCATCTTGAACTATCTCATCTGTCATTACGATGTCCCACAAGCCATTATCTCAGATAATGGGACACCATTCAAGAACTAGGAGGTTCGTGACTTGTGTGAGAAATTCAAAATCCAGCATCACTTCTCCACCCCGTACTATCCCCAAGGCAATGGCCAAGCAGAAGCCACAAACAAAACCATCCTCAAGATCCTCAAGAAAATAGTCAATGATGCAGGTCGTGACTGGCACTTGCAACTTAATCCTACCCTCTGGGCTTATCGAACCAGCATCCACACACCCACTAGCGCTACCCCTTTCTCCTTGGTCTACGGATTAGAGGTCGTACTCCCCATTGAGATCGAGCTCCCGTCCCTCAGGATATCATTGAAAAACCTCATCACAGATGAGGACTATCGGGTGTCAAGACTAAACAAGTTGGAGTTACTGGATGAGAAATGAATAGATGCTTTGAATCATTTGCAAGTCTATCAAAATAGACTCAAACAAAGCTACAATAAGAAGATTAGAAGTAGGAATTTTCAAGTCAGAGAATTGGTCTTAAAAGAAAATTAGAAAAATGTCCTGAATCCCAACAGCAAAGGCAAGTTTGAACCCAATTGGTTAGAGCCTTTCATCATAACAACAAGCTATAAATCAGGGGCATATTAGTTATCAACACCCGAAGGGGAACCTTTGTTGGAGCCTATGAATAGCTCTCATCTCAAAAAGTTTTATGCCTAATTGTTCCAGGTATAGAACCAAATATTTCAAAAAATCAGAAAAAGTCCTAAAAAAATGGTTACGATGAAAACCTGGAAAATAGGTGTCTTGGTAACAACAAAAAAATCCAAAAAATTTAGAAAAAGGATAAAAAAAAATCATCCTCTAGTGAAAACCACTTCGGTGGGACTTTGGGCAAGTACCTCGGTGAAAGCCTGGAAAATAAGTGCCTTGTGCAAATAAGCACTTTCCATCCACTAGGATCTGTATGGCCTATTCTACATCATCCCTCCATTTTTCTCCCATCATCCATTGCATTCAGGTCTCCATCCATCACTCATCCACTCACATTCACATCATAGCTTGGTCCTGCGTTCGTATCATTATCCCTCCTAGCACTACTCAGCCCATCCTCAAGATCAGCTTGTCATGCCTTTATTGGGGTAGTCTGTTGCATCACGTTGGGGGTACATTCTCATCGGATTGGATTTGTGTATGATCTTAAAGTCCTCAAAATCAGAAAATCCAAAAAAAATAAAAAAATCAGAAAATCCAAAAACATCAAAAAATCCAAAAAAAAGTTAAAAAGCCATTCAAAAAGTCAAAAACAAGGTCGTCTTGTCAAACTAGGTCATCTTTGAGCTTGAACATAGACAAGGTTGATCTTTTATCATCCCCCGAGACATTTAGATCAGTCTTATAGGAGTCTGTCATAATAAACTGACATCTCATCATATATATCTTCATCTGTAAATTGGTCAAGTTGTCAGTTGAACTACGTGGTCTTTGCGTGTATAACGTAGGCAAGGCTCATCTATTGATCAGCCCCCGAGGCCCCTAGGATAGGTCTTTAGGTTAGTATCTTGGTCAAAATCTTAGAAAATCCCAAAAACATTAGAAAATTGAAAAATCAAAACATTTGAAAATCTTGAAAAAATACCACAAACAGCCTCAAAACTTTGCAAAACTCCTAAAACATCCAAATATTTGAAAAAATCCATCTGTCTCATCTCGCTGGCACCCGCAATAAACATCACTCACAATACATTGATCATCATCGTCAACCTTTGGTAAAACAATTCGAAGCAAGTCTAGAAGGTTTAAAAGTAGAACTCAAAACGCCAAGTTTTAAGTCTAGGACAGTGAGTAAACAAATTGGTCATCTCCTCGTATCGATAACACCATCATCTGAATTTGTCCCATATCAATCATCCCTCATAAATGAAATGACATGCCGCCATCCACTAACATGTCCTAGGATGAATCCTTCCTACAATGGGCATTATCTTTTGGCAATAAATTTTGGATATCATCTTAGAAAACACATCCTTTTCCCATTAGCGGTATTGAAGAGCATCAGTTTGTTTGTTTGCTTGGTCTTTATCTTTTTGACTTATCTTATTTTTCACTTATTCCAAGGACTTCTCGATGATATCCCAAAGAAGCAGATTTAGAGAAATAGGAATGGGGCAATGATCATTATCTTTTTTTTGTTGTGGTTGTTGGACATTCTTGCAGTATATCCTTGGCGAATACTTGCTCTGTTAGGCATATATGGAAGAGGTCTAGGGAAAATTGTTGACTATTGCAGGGATAGGTTTACCTTTTCGTGTTTTGGTCCAAGATGTCTGAAACTTCTGAAGTGCATCCTAGCAAGGTTTCTGTATGTCAAGTATGAGCAAGAATACTCCTATCTAATTGTCAAGTCAAAGCCCATCACACTAAGTACAACGCCATCCTGGTTGCCTATACCTTGATGCATCGTACCACATGTGTTATCAAACATAAGAAAATTTGGCCCTTTGAAAATCCCAATTCCTCAGCAAGTAATCATCATCATCATCATCATCTGCATCTGTGTCATCTTGTGTCTTGTTGAAATGACTTCTTCTTTTCTTACTAATCATACTACCAAGGTACTCTGATAGTTTCTCATCATCATCATCATCATCGATCCTGCATCCACGCATCATTAGCATATTACATAAGCACATCATATAGATATCATTGGCACATTGCATTGCATATCATATGCAAAACATTACATTTTCATGATCATATAAATAGGTGCATCCATATCATCGCATTTGACCCATTACATTGCATCTCATAGCATTATATTAATCATTGCATAAACATTGCATTTGTATTTTATAACCATTTCACATTACCATATAAATCATCACATAACATTTACAGAATCATTTCACAATCATTTACTGCATAATCATAAAACAAATAGGCATATAAGCATTTAATTCATTACACATTAGCATATCACTTGGAATTGACATATCGTTGCATCACATACATCATTTAGGATAATAACATTGGTTATTGTAAAAAAAAATCATCTCATAAAATCATTCGCATCATACCACATTCATCATAAATAACCTCATAAATAAGCATTTTCTACACATCATTACATATACCATAAATTAAATCATCTCACACATCACATTTACATAAAATAAATCATCATATAGTTAACATCATTGCACATCATAGGTCATAATCAAATACATAAACATCATTAGAAATAAATGCATCCATAAAACATCACTACAAAGCATATAAAAAATAAATCATACATGCATAAGATAACACATTGCATCGCATCAAAATCAGCTCATATAAACACCATATCATCAACTGTCATAATACAAATAATAATCAGATCATTGTACATATTTGTCAATCAGTACAAAATGGCCATCGGGCTATCAAAAATGAGCCCATAAGGCACCAAAAATATGTATCATCTGAATCATGCCCGATCTCCATGGATGCTACCCTCGCCCCTATCACTGTGACCCTCTGGTGGTCTCTGGCTGGCTTGCTCTAAATACTCTAGAACCCAGGTTGCTCTAGGAACATGATTGTGATAGGCTCGACGATAGTACTCTACCTCTTGAATGACCTCCCTGTAGGATCAGACTGGCACTATACCCTAGGAGGACGAAGCAGCTGTCATGCTCTCTATCTATTGCCTACAGCCCAGCTCTGTGGCTACCTATAGCTTTGTGACTTGTCGTTGTTGTATAGCTTGATCCCTCTCTACTCTAAGCTACTCTCTCTTAGCTCGTGCCTGGTCCCACTCAGTCGTCACTACCTGTATCTATGCCTATAACTGTAAAATCAGGGATCCTGCGCATTTTCCTACCCTGCTGGCTATGCCTATGGTTGTACAGGAACCTGAACCTCACGCTCAGCTCGTGGTGGTGGGACGGGTGGATCCTACTGTTGACCGAGGTAGGGTCTCCAAATGAACACAACCATCTCATCTATGACCCGCCTCCAATGGGGGATCCTGTGCTCTCCAGTGTGTGTGAAGGACACACCACCTTTGTACCGTGCCACCAGGGCATCCTCTGCCCCCATCGGAACTAGAACGACCCGTGTACATAGCACAGAAATGTGCTCCCATGCCCAAATGTGTAGAAGTGTCACCCCAGCTCCCAGTGCTCTGCCATCCATGTATGCATACTCATGCAAATCTCTGTAAAGGGAAGCCAAAAGGACGGGCCCCCATGCAAATCGAACTGGCCTATCCCATACCATCCTCTCCCAGTAGTATCCCCATCCAGAACTAAAGTACCACCCTCATTTGTCTGGGGCAACCAAACCCGAGATGATCACTGCAATCACCCAGCGGAAGGGAGGTGCTATCACTCTGTACCTCTCCAACTCAAACTATCCCTCGCAATAAATGATATCTTGTATGATGAGGACTCAGGTGCAGCAATCATGTCCCTCCTCCATATCATAAATCACTCGGCGGCCATGAATGGGCAATTGTAGTATGTGCCAAACATCCTCCAATGTGAAGTCACCTCACCAGTGGGAAGATGAATTGACGATGTCTCGCTATGCCATCTCTCAACTAGCGTTGATAGCATCCTAAGGTGTGTACGCACGGGTGCTGCATAAGCAATGTGCCAAAGCCCAACAGCCCCCAGTCAATCCTGGTCTCTGTCACTAAGACCCTGAAGAACAATCACTAAGTCTCGTGACTGGTGCTCCCAAGAGTACAACTCCCTAGGCCTGTCTTACATCAGCAAAGTCGACATGTTAATTTTTTTTGGAAAATTCTTGACCTAACACTCCAAACTTGCATCCAGCGGTGCAGTTTGTGAAGGCATCACAGTTTGAGTTTTCTCAAACTCTGATGCTGGACTCGAAATTTTGCCATTTAGCACCACCGTTGCGTGATTTTACCCCCAGTGTCACAGTTTTCTTGAAAAGGGCGCCGTAGCGGCACACTTTTCTCAAACTGGCTTGCGAGTCCAAGCCGAGCCCGAGCCTAGCGGTGGAATTTTTAAATTCCAAATTGCACTGATGTAGCACTAAACAGCACCGCTACGGAAAAAAGGCCAAAAGTGACACACTTCAAACACCGAGTGGCGCTATAATAGCACCGTTGGAGGCGAGCTCTCCCTAAAACTAGTAATAAATGCACTAAATTAAAAAAATGAAGTGTCAATTAGGGACACATACCAGGGCACCGATGTCTGGTGGCCGCTGGTAGGTCCAAACTCAGTCTGAAATGTGTAGGGGAAGTTGTCATTGTGCCATATCATCAGGAGGTCAAAGCTCAAATGTCAAGGTTTGTTCGCGGAGGTGTGTGAAAATGAATTGAAAGTGACCCCTCGGGCCCCTTTTTAGCCTAAAAATTAGGGTTTTTAGCCCTAATTAGCTGTCCTACTAGGGTTTTGAACCCCTGCATATGTTTTCGTCCATTTGAGGCTTGTTTTTCATCATTTTATTGCATTTAGACACGTTTTTAGCCTCCTGGACCACTTTCGGACCTCTTCGGCACTTTTTCACCTTTTCTCCCAAGATCACCCAAAAAACTAAAATTTTCATCCCATCTCTCGAGGGAGCATCATAATGGCATATTTCCTCTCACCATGTAGTGGTGGGGCAAGTTTTTAAAATCAATTTTTTTTTAGCTTTGATCGAGATCATTTATTCTTTGAACTAATGCAACAAGTGCCTTGCTTCAAAGAGGGGCAAAATGTAGACATCGAAAATATACTAATTGACATCATGCATCTGATACTGACTTACTAACATCGTTTCTTCCTAAATCATCCCTAGGTCTAACCATTTAATCAAATTCTCTTATCTAATTAAATTCATCAATATTTGTCTCTTAATTAAATAAATTATCTTGTTTAATCAAGTCACTTTCTCTTGTTAATTAAATCAATCCATCTGATATAATTATCCATATTTAATTAAATAATCAATTTATTTGATTAAATCTCTCAAGTCCATCCATTAAATTAAATAAATTAAAACCTTATTTGATTTAATCTAACACCATCCCTTTTAATTAAATAAATCAAAATATTTATTTAATTAGCCTCTTATCATATTCCTCTCTTATCTGATTTAAATAAACAAATAAATTTGAGTCAAATAAGTCACATCATCTAATATCCTGTTAAATTAATTAAACCCTTGATTAATTTAACATCATCTCATGTCACATCCTCTAGATAATGTAAGTTGCACATGAAAATAGATTTAATTCATTTATTAAATCCATATTTTCCCTCACATGGCATCTTTTGGAATATTCTCTCAATTTGAATTCAAAAATTCCAAGTCAACATGTACATCCAACAAGGCAATAAATTCATCTTACATGTCCTTTGCCTTGAGCCAAGTGGAATTTATTGCATTTTCCCTTCCCTCTTACATGTCATTTCAACAAATTTGAATTTCAAATATTTGCATTTATTGGCACAAACCCCAAATATTGCACAACCATCATCCATTCATAGCTTGATAGGTGGCATCATATCCTTGGATGAAAGTTAGTCCCACATTGCTCAAATTTGGGTTTTCATCCATCTTGAAATCCTATAAATGAAGAGCTCCTCTCCTCATTTCATCATCCCCAATTTGAGTAAAGTTACCATGCTCAAATATCTATCAAGTTTCATACCATTGAGTTCTTAGCTAGGTTCTTTTGCAGATTTAGCTTGGAGTTTTCATCATTCATCATCAAAAGTGGATCAAAGTTCATCATCAAGTCTATATATCGAATCTTACATCTTAGGGATTGGGAAAGGGCCAAATTTCCACATGAAATTGGCACTAATTCCCCCGTAGGATTGAGAGTTTGCATGCTTAATTAGGATTCAATCTTGTTTTTGTTATTTCATTGTGTTCTTCATCATTTTCTTCCTAATTTGAACTATGTTAATGAATCTCATGGGGAATCCATGTTTAGGCTTGCATTTCCTTGTTTAACTTGTTTAATCATGTTGTATTGTAGGTACTTAGGCTTGGGTTTGCACACAACTAATAAAACAAAATTTAAACCAAAACTTGAGATTAAATCACCAGTTGTAAATTATAATTTATGTATATTTTAAAACAATAACTTTTACCTTTACCTAAATTCTAGCATAAAAAGTAAAACTACCCCAAAAACATCCGTGTGTACTTTGATGAATTCCAATTTTTTTTTAATTCAGTGAAAAGAATTAGTTCATTGACATTGAACTACATAATATGGTAATCCTCCAAAGCCAACCAAGGATAGAGCCTTGCTACCAGTCAAGCATCCATAGCCCCGACAAGGTTATCTCCTTAATTCCCCCCAAACATAGCTCTATTGCTAGCCAGACGTCCATAGCCCCAGTAGAGATATTTGGATAGCCTAAATATTTTTTTTTTAGATATTGTAATGATAGCTCATTTTCTCTTTTGATACTTCAATGATAGCTCATTTTTTAGCTTGTAGGCAATGAAGCCCGCTATTAGGTTTAGAATTACAGTGGTAGTGAAGGTTTCCTTTTGATTTTTCATTTAATGCAAATCCCCTCATCAATTCACTTCTTCCCAAAAATTCATTTAATAATTCCCTAGCTAGCTGCAACTCGCTATATATTAGAAAATATGTATAAATTAAAATTTAGCAACAAACAATTTAATCACCAAATTTAAATCTAAATTTAGAACCATTAGTCACCACCCTTTCGATTAAATTCTATGGCAACTACTAAAAACTTGGCTAGCACTTTTGATTTGATAGCATTGCACTATATTAATGAATCAGGGATGTCATGATGACATTGAAACACGGTCACATTATTCTACATTAAATTTGCATGCCTCAACTCACACATATTACTTCTTTCAAATTATTCAGGTGATAATTTGTGCTACCTTATTGGCTTCATTTTCCTTTCTACTCTGCCCACATAAGCACCTTCATAATTAATATAGCTTAAAAATAATAATAATATGAAATGACCACTATCAACTTTGAAATATTCAATTTGCTTGATTCACAATCTTCGTACTGATCACATTTGAAGCAATTTATCACCAACTTTGTGTAAATAATTAATTTGATTTAACATTCCACTTTGAAGACAATTATTCGGTTGCCACCTTGCTTACGGTTTCCAATACTTCACTCGACGCAACTATGTACCATAATTTCCTCATGATTTTCTATAAATTTTGCACTTCTCAAATTCTTCATTCTTTTGCTTCTAAGCTTTCTTATTATTCTACATTTCTTGCTCTGCTAATTCTTGCTTGCTTCTTAGCTATGGATACTCAAATTTTTCCTGTCCTGCTCTCGCTGATAAAATGTTTTCTTAGGAAGTATCATACCATAAAGGCTTGAAAAGGTTTTCTTCATTTGGACTTCTAGTTTGACTGTAGCAAATTTGTGCTTAGTCCTTGGGGAAAAATATGTTGAATCTTGCTGCTACTTTCATTTCTATTCTGACATGGCTTCTCATTTTGTAGCATCACTTTTGGATATTGGGCTTCTTATAGAAGATGTTCACGCGGCTTCCAATTTGATAGTAACGCCCGAATATTTGGAGAATCTGGATATCATTTTATTTGTTGCTCACCCAACCATTTAATCCCTTCCATGGATGATATTCCTCACTTCTTGGAACATGGGGAAGTGGTTCCACTCTAGCCTTTCCTCACCAACCTCCATATTCATGACTTTGAAGTTCACTAGGAACTCACCTACATAGGGTATTTGGCCCTGATAGATGAGGCATCCCATATCGATTGAATGGCTACTACTACCTACAGCTTGACTTACTCTTTTTTGACTTTTTGATATTTTGATGCAAGAATTTTGATACTCCATGTATATACATGATACACACACACACACACATATATAGCTTTGTAGTACATCTTAAAGTGTGTATTTACTATGCATGATTTTATCATTTTCATTTCACTATGTAATTTTACAAATGTTTGGATTAACTCTCATGTATAAGATAAGTTAAACAGAATTTGCTAATGTAGAGGCCAAATGAAAAAGAGAGAAGAAAAAAAATGAAAAAAAAACCCTACAGAAAGAAAACTAACCCTAACTAACCAAACTTCTAATCTAACAAATTACTAACGCTAACAAAACAATTTATTCTAATTTATATGACTATTTCCATTGTTGTTTTGGAATGACTTACAACAAGTTTATCCTTCAATTCATTCAACGAAATTTTGAAATTTCTACTGCAACAATGAATTCTTCTAAATTTTCCACATTTAATAATCATAAATTTGAAGGTGTACTTACCAATGATTTGGCTCATATGTATGAAAATGATCCCATTAAAGGTTGATTGTACACACTTCATCTGATGCGACCATACTCTACCTTCTTTCAGCCTTGGTTCATTGGTTGTTTCTTCACTTTGTTCACTTCCATGAATAAGTGTGTCCATTTCGAGGCTTCCTCCTCCTTCAAAAATCTTAATGTCTTTGGTTCTATCTTCACTTTACACTTTGTTAGACCAAAATATATCACAATTTATATTGTTATCACAGAGAGAGAACGTAAAAGTTTGATACTCTATATCATGCATAAAATTAGGATATTTTCCTTTTTTAACTTGTGAATTTTCAACTTCGAGCAAAATACACACATCTCCCACTTGATTTTCCCGTTCTTTTTCTTTATTTGTGTTTTACACATATAAGGAGAATGATGACTCATCAATACCGTTTCCTCGTTTCTGATACAATTTCTTTGAATCTTAGAATTCTCACTTATTTTTTTGCAAAACGTTAGGATTTTCTTTATAATAATTATAGTTGTGAAACCATTTTGATGTATCGGAGAATTTTTTAGTATTTCCAATTCCACTAAGGTTGCATGAATTTCTCATTAATAGTTCCTTTCTTCTAGCAATTCAAACTTCTTTTATTAATGGAATCACCTTACATATGGCCAAACTTACCCTAGTTAAAAAAATTCACAATCGAGTTCGCTGTGACTCGTTGTATCATGAATTCTACACTCAGTGACTCTACCAAAGTTGACTAAACTCAAAGGATGTAATATTTGGTTAAAAAATTTCCAAAATTTCTCAATTTCCATATTTGAAATACCAGCTTGCACTAAATTTCACATTACAAGCTTTCTCCTTAAACTCATGACTAATACAAATTTCAATATATGACCCTCCTTCTAGTGCCTATTCATGTTGAAGGTGATGTTACTCGTAGCAACAAGGCGAATAAATTCTTCACAGAAAAACCACGAAGAGCCTATCCTTCTTGAAAGAATTAACTGAAGACAACCCCAAGGGATCTATATGATAGGATAAAGGTTGGCTTAGTTCAATCCCAAGTCTCCGGTAGTCAGGTCTTGATAGTACTAGGTTCACTTCAAGGTATGATGTGATATTGCTATTAATCTCAATGGGAATATGCTTGTTTGAAATAATATGTATTAGACACTACATTTTCAGCCAGATGATAAAATAATATCATGAAATTGAAATATTTGAAATAATATTTCATGAACATCAACAATTTTGCTATCACTTAAGTAGCTTTAGCTTTAAGCATTCAACAATTTCATATGAAATGAAATATTTTCAATAAATTTTCATCTGTTCATCTATTTTTTGAAACTTTTTCCATAATTTAAATGTCTACTCTAAAATAAAGCATAAAAATACTAAAAATTAAAATCTCTCCCAGTTATTCTCCATGCATGCCCAAAATAATTAACCAAATCAAATAAAACCACTTTATACTTCACTAAAATGTTTTAGAGCTACATATAAAATGGTGTCTTTTAAAGAGAGGAGTTTTATTTTGGACACCGAGTAGGTTCTGCATGCACCCTTAAATGACGTAGCACATAGTTTTGTTTAGCTAAACTTAAAAAACAAGCTACAAATATTCATGAGATAGGTATCTATCAAATTGGCTTCAATATTGATTAATATATATGTGCATACAAGTTTTTAGACTGGAATGATTCAAAAAACAGGAAAAAAGAACAAAACTTAGAGAAGTTTTGGCTCTTCCGGAATCCACAAATTCTAAACTTAACTTAAAAAGAAGTATCCTCTAGCCTTTTATATAAGAAACAAATAGGATAAGACAAATACATGAGAGGAAATCCAAGGGATGAATCACATCAAGGCATGTGGAATGCAGTGACTATTAAGAGAATTGCAACTAAAGTCAACAAAGGTCAAATCCAATCGCACGTTGAAGCACTTTGGGCTTTATCCTTTTATTATCTTCACCAAGAAAATAATTTGAATTAGGATAGTGTGCATGAACTTTCCCATATATTCAAAATGATCACTTTATCATCCTATTCCTACACTCTGTTCTACTCTAGGTTTTCTACTCTCGGGAATGGGCTTCCCCAAAGATCAAAATTTGTCTCCACCACATGTGCAATATTGGGATCTCTAGCATTCTGGTGGACTCAAATCCCTCTACCTTATAACCTCCTAGAGTAGGAAACCCGATCTAGATATAATTTTATCTGCGATTCAAATTTTCTTGACGATCCATACCTGAACTCTGCATCTCCTGCAATAAAAAATTCCACTCATTAGATCCCTTAAAAAAAATTTATAAACATTTCATGTAAATAAAACCATAATTCAATTTTTATCACATAAATTTCTCATAAATGATATGCTTTCTAGCATATTACAAGGGTATGTGTAGGACCATCATGGAAAATATAGGCCCTTAAGTGGTGAAAATTTTAGAAAAATCAGATTTAGGCAACTTGACATAAAAATTTGAGTAAGTTATCTATATTATTTAAAAAATATGTAAGAATAGAATCTATAACAAATTTAATGTAGTTTCTAAAATACTAGGTTTATTTAAAAAAAAAAACTATTTGGGGAAAATTTTAAATTTCAATGCAGTAGTACTTAAATTTCAAGGAAAAAATAAGTAGGTGTCTGTCTAACCACCCTAACCACAATAAAATGATAATATTTTTTATAATATTTTACATATAGGTAGAGGACTCATGTCCCAATGTGATACACATTTTTTTAAATTTTTTTCCAATAATTAATTGATTAATAAATTATATAGGAAGGAAAAAATTATTTGAGGGCTCTACAATTATGGTCGCACATGTGAAAGTTCTGCTTTGTGGGTGTCCTCAGACACTGGTGGAGAAGGCTCAGCCCTCCTCCATGATCCTATATTATTCTCCTATGTATTTTTTGTACTCATTAGGATAGTTGTAATCTTACACTTTGATCTAGTGTGGTGTGGGTGTGACGGGCTCCTCTTGTCGGGATTCTGTGTTTGTGACAAGGCATGTGCACAATAGTGGTGGTTTAATGATATGATGGAAGGGGATATAGATCTCCCTAAAAAACTCCCTAAATTTCCTGGCCTCTAGCAGTGTGTCTAAACAACCCATCAAATCTTTTAGGGACATCGTTGCAGTCGAGCGTTGGCAGCTTCCTTAGGGTACGAAATTTGTAGCCAACTTGGTGAATTTGTTGTTGGAAGATGGAGAAGAGGGACAAGGTAAGCAATCCTCATCTCCTCTCTTGAAGTTTGTCTTCGTTCCAAATGAGACATTAGATAATGCTATTTTTGAGGAAGATGTAAAACTTTCAAAGACTATAATTTTATTTGCAGTCGTCGATCCTAATAGGGTCCCGGCTAGGAAGTATATGGAAGAATGGTTCAAAAATGTTTGGGGAAAGAAATTAGGGTTTCATTTCTACTATTTTTGAATGGTTCAAAAAGGCTTATTTGTAGTTTTTTTTAATAACCCTAAATCTCAACAAGAAATTTTCAATAAGGAATTCTGGAGTATTGGGAGATTAACATTTCGAGCCCTGGCATGGCATCTAGAGGCGGTGGATGAGGAGGTGTTGGCCTTGTCTAGCCCTCGATGGCTAGTTATTAAACATGTTCCCCCTTGACTCTGTAAAATATTTCCTTTGATGCTCAAGCCATATGGAAAAGTTTTGAGAATTGATGAGACTAAGTCTCCTCTACCCCATTCGGATGTGTAGGTTTTGGTGTCCTTAACCCTAGGAATGGATCTTTCACAAGTCCTTGAAATTAAACTTAAATCTAGAATCATAACCTATGCTTTGGAAACCCTCAGTGGTCTTAATGCTTGTTAGCTCTATCATAGAGAGGGGCATATTAGAAGGAATTTCCCATTAATAAAGAATAAGAATAACAAAACTTTTGCATATGGCAGAAACAATGTTAATAAATAGCCACCACCAGAGTATGGAAGGGATGAAAACTATTTAGGGAGGACTGAGGATAGTGGCCTCTCCCTAAGGACAGATAACCAAAATAAAAAGGGCACTTTTTCAAAAGAGGACACCACCCGAAATAAAGAAAGCATGAATTCTCTAACTCAGGAATTGAACACATCCATGTCTAATAATTAAATAAAGGAGATGGACACTAACAATAGTATGGAATGTAATTCACCTTCCCATCAAAATGAATTAAAATAACCTCCTAACAATGGAAAACGTAATGCACAGTAATTGACATTACAAAAAATTAGGCAAGTGAAGCTGCCTATAGAAAGCAATACTAACTCGGTAAAAGAGATCTACTCATTTAATGATAAATGTTTCAGAGAAATGGATATTGCTGGTGTTATAGAGGAAACAAAAACTATGGGATATCATGAGAATTTTGGGGACTTGATCCTCGAGAACCTAGGGGTATGCCCCACTAAACTTATTGATAACCCAAATTCCTTGACCTCTGGCAAAGAGACTAACAAGGTAGAGTTATCCTAGCCTGTGGGGGCTGAGATAGATTCAAGACTGAATTTGGATTGCAATGCCATTACTTTTGTTACTGGGAATGAAAAGGAGGATGAACCTCATATTCCAAATCTAGCACTGGTAACTATTAACTCCCTTGATGGGGTGATCAATTTGAATGGGTTTTCCTTCCAATTAGGCATGGATTCTGTAGATGACCTAGGGATTCTCTCTACTAGGGAAAACACTAATTGGAAAGGAGTTCCTATTGAGGTGCTAGTTTAAAAAACTAGGAGATACAGAAACAAGAAAGGAATGGATGGCACAAAGATGCAGGAGGAGAGGGAGGATAATCACCTTTTGAAAGATAAAAGAAAGAAACTTAGTGGGGTGATCCTTCCACCTAATGCAAAAATAATTGAGGCATAAAATAAACTACCTAAATGTTTCGATAACTTTAGGTGTGATAAAGGCCCCTTGATTAATGAAAAAAATAATGGAAGTTAACTGTCTTTCTTGGAATGTAAGGGGTCTTGAGACTCCTAATAGAAAACATATAGTCAGGAGACTGGTTACTCAAAAAAAGGAGAAAGATTTTGTGCTCTTGCAAGAAGTCAAGTCCATTGGCTTTGCCTGGGAGACTAGTCTAAAGGTAATCTAGAAGGATGCTTCCCAACTTGTTACCAAGCATGAAAAGGGTAATGGAGGGGTTGTTATTCTAATGGCCAACAACTGGAATCATTATGTGGTAAGCTCTAGAGTTTCTCCTTACAATAGGGTTGTATGGGAAATTTTGAAGAAGAAAGAGGATTGCTTTTTTATTTTTTCGGTTTATGCACCTAATGACTACAAAGACATGGTTTTTCTTTGGAAATGGATGTTCAATCTTCAAGATATACCATGGATTATAGGGGTGATTTTAATTTTTTTGAAAAATAGGAAGACAAATATGGGGGAGTGGATCATGATTGGAAAGAATCTGAGAAATTTCATTGGTTGAGGTTAAAATTCAAGCTAAATATTGAGGATCCCATTGAAGGCCAGAAGAAGGATTATAAAGATATATGGTTCACTTGGTCTAATTATCATAAAAGTGGAAGAAGAGTTCTTTGCAAGCTTGATAGGTTTTATATTAATAGGGCCTTCTTCTCAACTACTCTAATCAAATATGGTTGAAAGGTGGAAGTTACACCATACTCTCTCTTTGATCATCATCCAATACGGGCTAAGTTTTTTCTTAAGAATGGATTAACATCAAATGCAGGCTCCAAAAATGGATTTTTTCTTAACACTAGCCTTCTTAAATATGAAGATTGCAGAAATGCCATAAACTCTATCAGATCTATCAATAAGCGGCTGCATAGACCTTTATCCCCCATTGAGTGGAGGGACCTGAATGTTCAAGGTTGGAAGATTCTTTTCCATACTATAGGGAGAAAGAATGCCAAGGATAGGAGGAAAAAAGAGACCCTCCTATAGGACAATCTTTTATAGGAAGAATCAAAAGTCCAAAATAGCCTAGATGATAACTCCCTAATTGATAATCTTACTGTTGCAAGGGATATTCTTAGGAGATTTCAAACCAACAAGGTTAAAGGACTAAAAATTAGAGCCAAAATGAATTGGCTTGAGAATGGAGACAAGGGAATAATTTTTTTTTTCAGATATCTAAAGGAGAAGCAGGCTAGAGAACAAATTGACTAGATGAATGCAAATGGAAACATTCTAGTGAAACAAGATGAAATAAGAGAGTAGTTTTTCCTCTTCTATTAGAGCCTCTCCACCTTTGAAGGGGGTAATGATTCCTTCTTTCAGGCTAGATATTATATCAAGAGGATCATGCCTAAACGGATTAGTAAGGAGGAAGCTATAGAGCTTGATAGAGAAATATCTGAGGATATAAGGAGAGCCATTCTCTCCCTCAAAAATGACAAATATCTAGGACCTGATGGTCTCCCTATAGAATTTTACAAATCCTTCATAGACTGGGAAAGTGATGATTTGTATTTGGTTTATAAAGAGGACTTTGAGAAAGGCTCCCTTGGAAAAAATATTAACAGAGGAATCATTAAGTTGATTCCTAAAGAGGGGGACAAAACCCTTGTTAAGAATTGGAGGACCATTACACTTTTGAATGTCTCTTATAAAATATTGGAAAAAGCACTGGCTAGTATCCTTCCCATTATCATCAATTCAACTCAAACTAGATTCATTAAGGGGAGATATATCTTAGAAAATCTTGTGACAAGCTGGGAGGCCTTGAATTGGGCCAAGAATTTAGGATTGTTGGCAAGAGACACTGTACATTCTTTATGGTTTTTTTATTGATGGAAACCCTTGTCATCTACTTGATCCGTACATTGCATTTTTCTAATGTATCTGATAGATTGAAGGTTAGTGGTTATCTGTTAAGTTAGAATAGAGCATTCGGTAACTTCGTATTCTTCAATTTATATGAAGATTTTTTGTTGCTATTTTGTGTTGTGGATCTCAAGGGAGTATTTCTCGATGCATAATTTTTGTTATCTGAAATTCTTGGTTCCTCGTATTGATTTGGGTAAAAGTTAGAAGGTCCGGTGAACTAATTTTCTATTTATTAGTGTTTGAAGGCCGACCTAGTGAATATGATGTGTTGCGAATATATGATGAGTTATTGTTTAAATTTTTGTGTGCGCATGCATCTTAATTTGGGGCCACAACATAGCATTAGCTGACTCTTGTGGATTCACATTGAATGTTTTGATGATTTAAAGCTGGCAATTCATGAATATTTGTTGTTTTGTTGAAGCCAACCTAAAGCATTCAAATCTCTTGTAGCGGATATATATAAGTGATCGATTGTATCATTTTGGTGTGTGTTCAATGTGAGTTGATGTATCACTACTAAATTTGACACCATTTTCTGATGGACATTTGTCGGTCGTTTGACAAATCTTTGTCGAAAAAGTGACGAAATGACAAAAATATTTTCGTCGCTATTTTTTCATTGCAAGGTCGATGATGAATTAAACGTCGAAATAACGGCGCAGATTCGTCAATCGTCGGCATCATAAAATGGCCCGAACGTTCGTCAGAATATCAATGAAAACTTCGTGTATTCACTGATGAATTACACCAGAAGTTCATCACCATTTTGATGAAATGGGAAAGGAGTAGTGTTGAAACATCACTAGAAGTTCATTGCCATTTCAACGAAATGGGCAAGGAAGAGCGTCAAAACAACACTAAAATTTCATTGACATTGTGACGAAATCGGCAAGGAGTTACAATGAAGCCTTTGTCACAACTATAGCAACTTCGTTGGTGGTTTTCATCGAAATTGATGAAACAATGCAATTTTTTTAAAAAAAAATATTTGTGGAAATGTACCATCACGTAGACTGATGACTGATTTAGGGTATAAAGAATCATTTTTTTGCCACCATAGTGAAAAGCTAGCACTTTATTTCATCTCTGCATATGGTTTGATGCTTCAAACGATGCATTTCTTATATTGAAAAGTGCATTACCTTATTGAGCTTCTCTTTGTTTCGAGAATAGTTTAATATTCTCTACTTAACAGGGCCAACCACGTGAAGGTGGAAGCTGATTTGGCCCCTCCCCCTCCTCACATCACTCTCAATTCCCCATGCCCAATCATATAAAATTAATCATTCATTCATCCATTAATAACATATAACATTCATTCATTCATCCATTAATAACATATAACATTTATTCATTCATCCATTAATAACATATAACATTCATTCATCCATTAATAGCATATAAAATTCATTCATTAACATATAACATTCATTAATTAACATATTCACATTCATTCATTAACATATAATATTCATTCTTTCAGTTTTTACATATTATCAAAAATATGGTTGTCATGATATGATTACAATCACTTTTTTTTTGTTTCTTTTTTAAAGCTACATAAAGCTGAAGTGGAGTATCATTTTCTAAATCAATATTTGTCCCCCCTTTATTTGTTCTACCCTTTGCTTATGATCTTAATGTATGCCTAGTCGTCTACTCATGACGTGGATGTCGCTGCAAGGGGGGTCCGCTGCAATAAGAAAGAAATGTTAAACTGATATGTTTTATTATTATTGTTACAAGTATTTCATTAATTAAAAGAACATTAGAGTGGTTCTCTTTACCTAATGGGTCCACATCATGTACCTGAACTTTTGTTATAGACTCATGCTCAACATGCTGAACACCCTCTAAATCCTGATCTGCAGTTGAAACACGAAAGGTTACATTAATTAATACAAGAATTAAAATTAAATATGTTTAAAAGAACATGAGAGTGGTCCTCTTTACCTGATGGGGCCACATCATGTTCCTGATCTTCTCTAGCCTGATCATGCTCAACATGTTGATCATGCTCTACATGCTCGAAAGTTGAAACATGAAAGGTTACATTAATTAATACACCAATTACAATTAAATATATTTAAAAGAACTGTAGAGTGGTCCTCTTTACCTGATGGGGCCACATCATGTTCCTGATCTTCTGTAGCCTAATCATGCTCAACATGTTGATCACGCTCTACATGATATAAAGTTCCAAGATGCACACCATGACCTTCATCTACACGTTGTGCTCCACCCTCAGCAGGATGCATTCGAATGTCATGTGTAGTATTATCATTGCTTGAATGTTTAAAACAAATAGGCATGTAATTACTTTATGGTGGAAATTAATATTGAATAGATTACACAAGTATTCAATTTTAAATAAACTTTATTGAGTTTATTTACTTGTGTGTTGGATGTATTGGAAGGTTGTGTTTGCCCAGTCAAGACTTTTAGGCATTCAACCATGGCTCCATAGCCTTGCTAGAAGGCAATCTTCAAGTCATCTTTTGTGGGAACTCTATTGAATTCAGAGCCCTACATTTTTGCATAAGATCATGAATTTTGCTTCTATGGTGTGATAAAACAAAATTGTTTTCAATTTATTATTTGGATACTATATTTCATTTATTGATACGTACAATTTGTGTGGCTAATTTCATATAACCACTAGAGCCAAGTTTGTGTTGCCCATATTTTTCTAGTCTTTCCTTTGTTTCCTTTGATGTGTCGAGTAGCCTATGAAAAGTTTGAAATATGTTAGATTATGTAAAAAGAAAGAGTAATCAGTATATAATTACATTGTTGATAGTATCACATACCTTCCTTGGCCTGGTGGTGTCTTTCCTTTTTTTTCTTTTCATCCTTCTCCTTTCCATTTGACACCAGGTCCCTCACATACTTTAGATAGGTACCAGCTTTCTGAAGGACCTTGGTTTAGTTGAATGTTTTATCACCGAACAACACAACTAAACAGTTAATGAGCTCATCTTTTAAATCTTGATTTTGGGCATTCCACCATGTATGTATGGTGGGCCCGAAGAGCTCCAATGTAATATCACTTAGATGTTTATAAACACATCATTTCCTGCAAAATGATCATGGGATCAATAGTTTAAAAAGAGCAATCAATAAGTAAATTTCAATTGGATTATATATAATAATAATTAAAATATTTTAAAGTACCTGGGACCTTCTCTATCTTTATGGGAATGAAATCCTCGGTCACCACAAGTGTGACCGGCAATGTTCTCGTACTAGTAATACGGGAAGATCCAGGAAATGCTGCTAAAATATCACCAGTACTAGTGGCCTCTACATCCCTAGGTACATGTCCTAACACATGTTTTGGTATGTGTTTGCTACCAAAGGGTGCATTAACAGATGCCTACATGGTATGTGTTTCTAACATTTCATATGACAATATAGGCACAGATGATGGGGTCAGATGATGCCAGTGTGTAGGAAGATCGGATGGACACTTGCCAACCCTTACTCATGGGGTAGCACTTGCAGTACCCTGATCATGGCCAGGAGCATCATGAGGAGGCAAATAACCCTATAAAAACAACACATATTTTAGTTCATGACATAAAAGAGTACAAAATATAAAACCATGAATGAACTTATGTTATAATTAAAGACCTCATAACAACTTACTTGCAAGTTTTGTATCTCTCAGTCAATATTCTAACCCTCCCTCTTATCTCATCTATTTGAGGCACTATGAACATCAACTTAACCATTCTTGATTGCATTTTTTTGGATCTCTTTATCATACCGAGAGGGTTTATCAATGCGATGTCATCATCACAAATATTGACTGCACCTCACTATGGATGCTCTCCTCTACCACCGGTGCCTTTCTCCGACGTCGACAACAACAAGATTATTAAAACATTATTGAAATTAACCCAAAAATCATGAAAAACATAATAATAAAACATTTTCCTCGTATCTAATTTGTACAATTACAATGAGGTAAACCTGTCAGGTAGAAGCACCTGAAGATACATCGTGATCTATGCTATAGGCTAGAGCCTTCTCCGTACAATCAATGTCCCCCTGTGACAAAAATTAAATATAAAAAAATATTACCAAAATGAAACCAATAGACTTACGAAAAAAACATAAGAATAAAATGGTATATTGGAGTCATTAATTGAGGTTGGGTAAAATGGTACATAGTACGACCACCCCCATAGTAACTGTGTTTGTAACTAAGCAATTCAAATTGTAAACGATTATCAACTCTTCCCCTGCAGTTATTAATTTTATCACACATACGAATACACAGTTTCCCTCGCGCACCTCAAATATGCAATTGGGTTGCTTATTTGTTGACCCAGGTCATGTATTGTTTATAAACCTTGCAATATTCCCTGATGCTTTTGGCCTTCCATCAATGTACATAGCCACTCCTTTATTTTGATCCTTATCTTTTAGTTGTATATAATTTGCTGATAGTGCATACCTACGCATACTTCGTGTATATCAAACCAGTTGCATCCAATCTTTATGAAATTGTAGGGTCCAACATACTTCATCAATTCAATGACTTTCATAACAAACCTTTATACCATCCATGAAAATAGGCTAAACCATGTAATGGCGATGGTGCTATGCGATATATCCTCTCATTGATGCAAAAATAAGTGTTTATTGGAGGAAGTTCCTTGGGTACCCATTGTTTTCATAGATTTTTGTACCTCAAGGGCACCTTGACATCACCTATGCTCTCATCATCATAAGAACATGACCCCCCTTCAGCAAGAAAAAATTCCATGCATTTACGGAATTTTCTTCTAATATTTTGACCTCTAGTTGATCTCCCTCTTTTAGACATACTACATGTCTCACTTTCCTCATGTCTTCCTGAATTTCCCTCGTTGAGGAAGATGGATCTGAAAAATACCTATTTGGTGGTACCTGCACTCATAAGGATGTTGGATGAAGTTCTTTCATGGTGATGTGATCCCAAGGTGACATTATGATTAATCTATCATTTCATCACTAGAATTTCATAGGTTATAAGGTAATCAAGTCTTGATAGATTGCAAGCTATTGTTACTACCGTCCAAATGTGTCTATCACAAATCAAATCTACTTAATGTTTTAATTCCCAAACTTTGTAACAAGTGTTAAATGTGACTATGGTCCACCAGTTACACAACCAAGGCATCAAATATATTTTTTAATTGTAATCAAAGGACTTTTTCTCTTCATTCAAGTAAATAAACTTGAAGGGAAACACCACCAAGTGGTTTATTGGACACCTACATGACTAAAAATAGCAGAAAATTTACATTTAGTTTCCATATGTCTAAGTGGTCAATGGGGAGGGAGTGTGTACTAGGCCTGGTTAAGTCATCATAAGTTTACGCTTTGGCAATAAATTTTTTAAGTCATATTAAATCTTCCTATGTATAATTGCTAGGAGACTTTTGGTATGTTTTAAGGTAGGATGATTGATGAAAGAGCCCAAAGACTAGCCTTTCTCCATGGTATCCAGGTACACATAGTAGCGGTCTTCTCTTATACAGTTGGACATGATTTAAAGAACTTAGCTAGGAATTATTCATTTAACCTAAGGTTTTCTCATAATTCCATCATTGGAAAAGTATGATCAAATTCTTCTATTATGAAGAATTGGCCTATGTTCCTCTAGTAATCACTATGAATGTTTGTAAGGATAAAATGACTAATCGCATCAGGTAGGAGAGAATCAACTTTGAGTTCTTCAAAGATTGTATTCCTCTATTCATAATTTTTAAGGGTTGTGTGTGGAGGAGGTTATCACTACCAAGAAGGGAGGAGACATTTCCTTGTATTCTTTTATAATTTTCATTATTCTTATTTATTTTACACTTAAATTTACAAATACACATACATATGCATTTACTATTTTCATTTATTTCTCATGTAGTTTAATAGTTTGATCGATTTGATAGTATATGTGTTGAAGACTTTAGAATTTCAATTACATTAATTTATGGATATGTTGTATCTATAACACTACAAAACCATATGCTCTTTGCATTTACACTTGCATTTAGAAATACACATTTATATACATAGATATAGATTTCTTTAATGATATGTTGCATTTATTGTTCTAGGAGAGCATCTAGTAATTGCATTTACATTTACATTTAAAAATTCATATACATACATGCATACATACATACATACATACATACATACATACATATATATATGTGTGTGTGTGTGTGTGTGTGTATGTATATCATTTATATTCAGTGTTCAGAAACAACCCATTAGGTCTACACATGGATAAAAATTCATAAAATCAAATCTCCCATACATGTTTTGTTGAAACCTAGGCTTGAACCTCTCATTTCACATGCTTTTTCTTCACAAAACTATTGAGGACATTAGCTATACCTTCTTTATTTCTCATCCTATGCTCTATTCATGAATCCTACAATTACAACAGTATCCATGTGGCCTATTACACAAGCTATAGTAATCCCAAAAAATGTAAGAGCCCCTTTATATCATGTTTTAACTACAAAACTCTCAAAAATAGAGTAACTCAAATTATGATTTGTTGGCGAGCTGTATGGACAAAATCATTAGCACCAGCTCATTCTTGGAGTCTTTTGAAAGAGAAGCGAATTAGGTGGTAGTTAAGTACAAACCTTATAGTGTCAATGTGAATGAGGTGATCAATTTTGATTGGCCAACTGATAAAAAGTACCAGAAATGGGTAAATGTATATTTAACTGAGGAAGAGTGAAAAGGAGTAGGCTGCTAACGGTTGAAAAATCAACTGTTACAGTTACAACAGATTCTAGTTTTGTTTTTTGGTGACATTCTAGGCGCAGAATTCTTGAAGCTTTTTTTGCTGCATCATCCATTCTCAGCGAGCACAATGAACAAGAAGATTCTCTAGGGAGATTGTTATTGTAACAAATTTTTGGAATATCACAAGGCAGTCTAATTGGCTGGTGACATGTGTGCTTTCTAGCTCGATGCTTGTTTGCTCCTTTTTCTATAAGAATGATTTCAAGGCTAGAAGTACGAGTTAGCAAGTTAGATATTTTTGGTCAAGTCTAGATGAAGTTGTAGAGAAAATTGTAAAGTCTAATGGTTTTAGAGAAAATGCAATTTAGGTTTTGAGTCATTCTATAGTAGGTTTTGAATTCATGGGGATTTTATGTTTTATGATAGTACTAGCATTTGAATTGATATGATTAATTCAAACTCATGTCTCTCCATTGTACAAGCATATCAAAATTTTGAATAAAATGATCAAGGGTTGTTTCGTTCATCTCACTGTTGTGGTGTACTATATGATTCTTGTTTTAGGTTTAATTCAAGGAATTAATTAAAATGTTTGAATGGGATTGTAGGTGGATATGTTCTGTATGAGGATTTGATAAGTAGTATTGGGTTAGAATACATATTGATGAGATTGTGAAGCAATTTTATCAAGGATCTTATATGTTGTGTTAAATATGTCATAAACCCTCAGATGCTTATAAATTTGACTCCTCCAATGGATATATGGAACTGATCTAAGTTGTATTTATTCGTATGGTTCAGTATTTATTTTCCTTTACCTAGAACTTGCTACAAATTGCAAATCAATGACTATCTTATATTGTGAATTTTTTTTGTAGTTATCTCATGCTCCAAGTAGTTGATATTATTGATAAACAACCAATTCTATTCGGTATTATCCTATTATGTTGAGCTATTAAATGAGATTATTGTTGTTGTTAATGTTGTTTATGATGATGGTGCAGAGGTTGTAAATAGATTAAGGGATCACCCTCCTAGGTCTTGTAAAGCCCAAAGTGTAGGAGGTCTTTCAAATCCTCATCAGTTGGTCCAGGTCCTAAGAGCTGCCCTTTATTGGAATTGGCAATTTCATAGGTAGATTAGAAGATCAACCTGCTTACCATAAAAAAAACCAACACCTTGCATATGTTTGTGGTGGAGGCATTAAAGAAGAATTATATGCCTCTATTTCCATTCATTAGATCTACCTTAGCCTAGCATATACTTGGGCTAAGTCTACAATTGCTTCAGACCCATGCGATTAAGATACGTGTGATGAAATCCTAGACCTCAACCAAGATGTGGGTAGATTATGGGAGTTTTTCCAAGACCTGAGGTTGGTGGATAAAAATGTGAAAGACTAAGCTATTTTATTTATTATATCTTATCTTATACCATTTTACGAGAATGGGGGTGCCAATGTACAAGAAGATCTGTGGAAACTAGGCATGAAAATTGAAGGTTAAAGAGAATGGGGGTGCCAAACTTATAGTACTCATTGCCCCTTGGTTGTTGATTTTCCCTGAGTTCCCTCAACCTCATCCTTGGCACTGGTATTGACCTTTTTTCCACTCCTCCAAACTCTTCATCAGCGCTGGTATTGACCTTGTTTTAATTCCAAACTCTTCCTCGGTGTTGGCATTGACCTTGTTTTCACTACACCAAACTCTTCCTTAGTGTTGGCATTGACCTTTTTTTCACTACTCCAAACTCTTCCTTGGTGTTTGAATTGACCTTTCACTTCTCCAATTTGATGAGCTACAACGTGGTTTCATTAGGTTTTATAGTATGTTAATTAAGTTCAAAATATTGGCACCATTTAGCTAGGTTTTAATATTCTACAATATAGTTAAGTATATATTAGCTATATTTTACATAATAAATAATATAATTATTCAACTTATTATAATTATATATTATATTCTTTAACAAAATTATTAAATACGTATAAAATTATTATAATTAATAATTAATAATAAGTATATTTTTATATAATACAAAATATAATTAATATAATATATATTTAATATAATAGTAATATATATTAATATGAGAGAGAAATAAAATTTTGATTGGTTGTTTCATGTCAACTATCCAAGGATGGCATGTGTCGTTGGGGAGTTATGCTCAAGGTAGCATGCCATTTGATTAAAGATATGATAATTCTCCTTTAAGAACTCTTCAATGTACCCATTGCACACTTAAGGAGACAAAGATAAATACAGGGAAGAAAATATAGAGAGAGAGGGAGATAATGACAAACATACAAATATAAAGGGAGACAAATAGATAGAGATGGGTAGAGAGATAAAGAGATAAGGATGAATAGATAAAGATATAGGGAGGGTGATTGATATATCTCTCCCTGCCGCTCTCTATATCTCTATATCTCCCACTATCTATGTCACTCCTGCCTCTTCCCCCCTCTATCTATTGAGCTATCTCTCCCTCTCCCCCCTTTCTCTCTCATTCACTCCATATCTCCCTCCATCTCTCCTACTCTATATCTCTATTTCTCTTTTTATCTCCCTCTTACTCCTCTCTCTATCTATATCCCTTTCTCTCCCTCCCCCTCTATCTCCCCCTCTCTATGTCTCACCATCTCTCCCTCCCTATTCCCCCTATCCATTGACTCTCTATCTCCACCTCTCTTCCTTTCTCTTCCCATATATATCCATCTCTCTTTCTCTTCCCATATATCTCTATCTCTCTCTCTTTCTCTTCCCATATATCTCTATCTCTCTCTCTTTCTCTCCCCATCTATCTCTATCTCCCCATATATTAACTAAGAATCCATGCAAGCATACAATAGTGTATGTTGGTAAAACTATAATAGTGTTTTATGAAACTATAAGTAACACTTATATTTCTCATGTCAAGCCTTCTTATAAAAATAGTGTTTTATTAAACCATAAGTAGATTATTTCATTCAATATGAAATGCTAAATGTAGCAATTGTTTTGTTGCTTTTGTCAAGTTTCATTAACCAAGCTATTTACTGGGTTGAATAAAGTTTTGTTATGACCCTTCATCTCTTTAAAATAATTAGACAATATTAGTGAGATTAGGAAGGGGAGAAAACCAAACTCCTTCAAAATAGGGGTAATTGTGGGTTTGTTGGTTTTCTTTGTATACTATATACTTAGTTTTTCTAGGATAAATTGGATATTCGATCTAAATCAGTTATCCACTTTTTGCACACATATACCCAAGAGTAATTAGGAGGTGGAGGGTGGGAAAGAGAGAGAGAGAGGGAGAGAGAGGGAAAGGGAGAGAGACAAAGAGGGAAAGGGAGAGAGAGATATATATAGAGAAAGAATTAGGAGGGGGGAGGGAGAGGGGAAGAGGGGAAGAAGGGGAGAAGTAGAGAGAAAGAGAGAATTAGGAGGGGGAAGGGGGAGGGGAAGAGTGTTGAGGGTAGAGGATAGAAGTTTTAAAGGTTTATGGTTGAGGAGGTAGGAAGGAGAGACTTGAGAGAGAGAGAGAGGGAGGGAGTGGGAGAGAGATAAAGGAAGGGAGGGTTAAGGGTAGAGGGTTTGGGGTTAAGGGTTGAGGCTTAGGTTGGAAGGTATAGATAGAGGGAGGAGTGAGTGAGAGATAGACCCAAGAGGAGAGGGGAGAGGCATTAAAGATACTTGAGAGAGAGAGAGGGAGGAGTGAGAGACGATAGGAGGAGGAGGGGTAAAGGTACAGGGGTAGATGGTTTTAAGGGCTTAGGGTTAAGGGTGGAGGAGAGAGGATAGAGATTTGAGTGAGGATAGAAATACCTAAGAGAGGGAAGAATGGGGTAGGAGGAGAGACTCTGAGATAGAGTGAGGAGGAGGAGAGAGAGACCCCAGAGAGGTAGTGGTAGGCAGGGTGGCAGGATAGAGAGAGGATTATTTAGATGTAGCTGAGAGGGAAGAGTGTTGAGGGGGCAGAGGATAGAAGGTTTCATGGTTTAGGGTTTGCTGGCTCTAGGTTGAGGGTTTAGGGATGAGGGGTAGGAGGGAGAGACTTGAGAAAGAGAGAGAGATAAAGGAAGGGATGGTTAAGGGTAGAGGGTAGAGGGTTTAAGGGTTTAGGGTTTAGGGTTAAGAGGAGAGCGATAGAGGGAGTGAGTGAGTGAGAGAAAGACCTAAGAGAGGGAGAAGGGGTAGAATGGAGAGACTTGAGATAGAGTGAGTGAGGGAGTGAGTGAGTGAGAGACCTCAGAGAGGGAGTGATGCTAGGAGGGAAAGACTTGAGAGAGAGAGAGATAGATAAAGGAAGGGAGGGTAAAGGGTAGAGGGTAGAGGGTTTAAGGGTTGGGTTTAGGGTTTAGGGTAGACGGAAGAGAGATAGAGGGATTGAGTGAGTGAGAGAGAGAGAGAGACCAAATGCTTATTGATAACCATAAATATTTGATATCTCTACCTTTTATATTCAACACATATGGACTAATAGTTGAACACAAAAAATCTATTTGTTGTTATAAAAACAACACATAATGATTTAAAATAGAACTTATATTGAACAAAAATGGACCAATAGTTGAACACTAAAACTTTTTGAAATTCCTTCTCATTTAATGGGAAAATACATGTTATTTATTGTGCTCACCTTTTAAATTTGTGATAGGACAAACTATTATTATAAATTATCCAATGCTTGTACATCGCTATCCCAATTTTGCACAATATAAGAACAATATTTTTTCACTATGATAACAATAATTTTGTTTCAATGAGGCCTATTTTATTAAATGGCATACTTTATTTTTAAAATGATATACTTATAGTGGAGAGTTATGATATTTTATTTGAAACAAAAAAAATACTTATTTCACTTCTTCATGAATGTATTTATGTTTTTTTCATATAACATTTAGAAGTTCTCATGTGTTCAAGTATGGGTCCATTTTTTATCAACATTTGGTTTTTTCTTTATTTACATTTGGACTGTTTATTTACAATATATAGTATAAATATGTGGTAAGACTGGGTATTATCACTAGCATACCTATATTTTAAAAATATATGTAAAGTACGCCGAGATATATCCTTCTTCTGAAGATGCTTATTTTTAATCAATTGAACCTTAACCCAAATTGAAGCTTAACCCCAACCATAAAGCTATTTGAACCCTAATTGTAACCCTATTTGAAGTTGGTTCGGATTACAGGCCCATAGACAAGGAAAAATTCCATAGAAGAGTGTC
>VDFB02353493.1:105814279-105838774 GCA_007258455.2 Sequoia sempervirens
TAATACCTTGCATTATGGAGCTCAATTCTTTGATATATTACTACTTATCAAATCCTTTGTAAATAATTGTAAACTTATGACTCCATTTAAGAATTTAATTGATTTTCTTGAATCAAAGCAAAAACATAGACACACAATTGAACAAATTCTCAAAAGAAGAATGACAACATCATTAACATTTCATTCAAAATTTACTCAAATCCACATAAGGAGAGAAACTATATTAGAATTATACATTTATTCATGCTTATAAGTCATATCTGCGTACAATTTAAGATAATTTGCATATATTCATCCAAAACTCAAAATAGGCTATCTATTCTATTCCTCTCTTTCTACCCATATATTCAACTCAAAACCTAGCTAGAGCTTTCATTAGTTCTCTCCCTAAAAATGAGCCTTGAATTCCCTTTTATATGACAAGGGAGCAACAAGCTTTAGGCTCAAATGTAATTTCACCATAGCAACTTTTTATTTACCCGCCACCCTACCCTTACCAACACTCAGACCCTGGTATGCACACCCGCTTCTAGTTGTTGCCCAATATGGTAGACCCTCAGCCTCCTCTTCTTTCTTTTCCTTTCCCAATACGATTCTAGTCTATCTACTTGGGGTTTTAATATCCAATGGCACCATATATATCACTTCCTCATTAGAGGACAAACATCTTTCTACCCATATATTCAACTCAAAACCTAGCTAGAGCTTTCATCAGTTCTCTTCCTACAAATGAGCCTTGAATTCCCTTTTATATGACAAGGGAGCAACAAGCTTCAGGCTCAAATTTAATTTCACCAAAAAATTTCATTTGAACAAAATCTCCATTGCATTTTACTTTCATTTCAAAACTTCCCACATGTTGAATCTACAAAACATAGTGCATCAACTAAGGAAAGCTAAAGTTGTAACTACCATCAAAAAAGGGAACACAAATTGTCATCAAAATCCCCTTTGTCGCTATCCACGCCAAAAACCAGGCTGACCAAATTTCCATGAAGGCACCACAACAACTTCTTATTTACCTACCACCCACGCCTTACCAACACTCAAACCCTGGTATACATGCCCGCTTCTAGTTGTTGCCCAATACGGTAGACTCTCAGCCTCCTCTTCCTTCTTTTCCTTGCCCAATATGGTTCTAGTCCATCTGCTTGGGGTTTTAACAACCAATGGCACCAAAAATATCACTTCCTCATCAAAGGGTAGAATGTGATTGAAGCAAGGTAAATACTGACAGTAATCAGAGTCGGTCTTGGTTATATCATTAGAAGTGTTGCTCGTAAGGTCAATGGGTGAGTGTTGGAATCTAGAGGAGCCATACCCATACCTTATTTTCCTACCGACACTAGTAATAGAGCACATCGACTATTTGCATTTGTCATCTACCAGTTGAGCAGCAATGTCCTAGAATTGTAACCTTCTATTGCATCTAGTGGGCACAAGCTTGGGCATGTCAACCAAAGCACCTTCCTGAATAGCAGGACCGAGCTTTTGTGAGCTCAAATGAATAGACCTCCTTACTGACTTACTCATTTTCTCTTCTCAGACAAGCACTCAAACTTGATTAGACTTAGCCCACAAAGTGCTCTAAACTGCTACAAGAATGACACTATTAGTAGTTAATTCCTCTTGTATTTATTGTGAAAGGTAATGGAAACCTTCATCAATGCTTAGTAAAAATGCATGTGCAAACATGGAAATTTGGTGGTGTATGTACTGTCACCATTTAACTTGAGCTGCATGAGAATCCATAGATCACCCTTCATGATTTCCAACAACATCTTCACATAGATTGAGATCTACGTGACTACACAAGAAAGGAATAATTCATTAATGCTTCACTAGTTGTATGATAAAATGACCACCATGTGCTGCTTTCCAACTTTGAATACTGCTCGCTGATCTCTTGAAGAGTTGGCAGATCAAACGGTTTATCTCGGGCTAACTTGGTTTGACATCCAATGAAGCATCATTCACCTTCCTCATGACCAATAACATTAATCCATCTCAGAAACCAACTACCATGTCGACAGGTCCTATGCACTTCGCAAACTGAACAACTAGAGCTATGCATCGCAATCTCATTGACCTCACGGCTTTTAACCAACCTTCATCTTCCTCTTGTGAGCTAGCAGGGAACAACAAAGATTTACATTAGCTTTTGATCTTGGTTATCAATCTAAAACCATGGGTTATGAGCTCAATAGTGGAGATTGGGCCCCACATTCCATACAGGGCACACATCTGCCTTTTGCTAACCTTGCACCAAATAACAGGGTGACACCTTAGGTCTGTGAGTTGGCAGGGTACAATAGAGATCTTCTCCCATATCTTTGAATCTAAAAAACCTACACATTGCACGGTTAGTATTTAATGAAATGATTTGGCTAAGCCATTAGTGACATGACCAATGGGGTTAATGGCTTAGGCCTACGTCACCGGATTAAAATTAAAACCCAACTTTGATTTTAATACTTTATTTCCTCCACAGGGTTTTATTTCCTAAGTCTCGGTTGGCCCCGTGTTTCATCTTTAAAAAAAAAACTTATGTCATTGTTTACCATTGGCCAGTGATGTCCCCTCATCCTTTTTAATGAATGTTTTATTTTGTAGAAGGGATCGAATTTGTGCTACCGTTGATCAAATTTCATTCGAATATCAATGGTTTCCTGCCATCACATGATTGGAAGCTACAAGATTTTTACTGATTGTGATATCATAGGCGGGTGCCACATGTCCTTCTGGGGGATGAAATTTCCCTGCCTTATGTCTTTGGTCTTTCATGGTGTTGGAAAATTCCTAAGGTTGGGGTTTTAGCTTTGCCTATATGTAAAACCCTTATGTTTACTTTACGCCTGGGTTGGGATATTTTTCACTGTTACCTTTTTGAAGGGTTTTAAAATGAATTATGTCTTATCGACTCATCTAGGCTAGGCCCCTTTGTTTTAATTTTATCTCCTCTGCTGGGTTTTATTTTTCCATAAGTCTTGGATAACCCCGTGCTTCATCGTTTTTAAAACAACTTATGTTGTTTCTTGTCTGCCTAGTAATACCCACTTCTTTTAATGAATGTTTTATTTTGCAAGGGTTGACTTAGTGTTATCGTTGATCTATTTCCTACAGATATCAATGGTACCCGCCATCTTGTGATCAGGAATTGAAGGATTGCGAAATCACGGGTGGGCACCACATGTCCTATCCGGGGGATCAAATTTATGCTATCCCTGACCAACTACCATTTGATTTGAGCCATTCCCCGCCATCCCATGATGGTGCTTGGGTTGATTGTGAAATCACGGGTGAGCACCACATGTCTCATCTGATGAAGCCTAAAGAGTAAAAGAAACACTAGCCGGCTTTAAATGTATTAAGGGGTGGATTACTAAAGTGTTCTCAAGACACACATGTTCTAAATCGATGGATATGTTATAATCTTATTGGAAAAGCTGCTTGAAGGTTAACGACATGGCTAGCGACTGTGTTACAGGAACGAGATCATTGATTCCCAGGATCAACGGTTGCCTACCATTTCTCGATCAGAAGTTTCAGGATTGTGATATCACGGGAAACCTCCATGTGGACCTCCTTCATAGTGTATGGTAAGGTGGGCCCTTTATCGCCATGTTGGTAATTATGTCAGCTTGTTTTGAAGGTGGTCATCCATGATTTGATCAAGCTCAAGAATTGATGGCTCAAATTTAAATCTGCATAAAATATGGTTGGAGTCATTCGTGCAGTGCAAAATTGAGCTTTAATGGTGGATGAGACACTTGTTCACATGATTTGATTAACAATAAAATCAATTTTCTTTCTTGGTCTGTATCACAAAGCATTCAACTATTTCACGGAGCAGTTTCAGAGTGGAAGGTAGAATTGTGAGTTTTTGCAGCCAAAATTTAGGAGTTTTGTGAACAAAGCCATGAGTTTATTTTATGTGTCTCCCAGTCATTTTGCATTTGAATTTGGGAAATGATTAGCAGGATGTGCTGTGAGCTTGTTGATGAATGTGTTAGGGCTATAGTTTAATTATAGTTGTGAGAAACTTTAGTGTTTTTTCCTATAATTTTCTCTTTGGTTAGTCCTAGCTATCTAAATTATAACATTGTAAAGAATCCCTAGTTTGTCCGAGATGGCACCACCCAAGCAACATTTTGTCCAGACTGAATATTTGAAACAAAACATGTATGATGATTTCTTGGATTAATTTCCCTTGTTAACGAATAATAGGAGGAAGGGATTGGTCCTAATGCGAGGGAAAATCTTGGGGGAAGGGTTAGTGTATAATTGCTCCAACATTGCCGATGCTAGGGTTCCCCTCACTGGCTTGGAATTGTTCAGATTGTGGTACAGACAGAGGAATTTTCCTTAACCTTTTTCAAATGGATGGATGTATGATATGGGGAAGTTGGTGGTACCAAATGTGTTCCCTGATGTAGACCTACTTAGGGTAGTGGTTGCAAGATATGACCCTGTTACATAGATAATTAGGGACAATGATGGAAAGGTTCTATTGAGCATTAACAAAGAAGAGGTCCAACATATTTTTGAGTTGAGTGAATTGAGCGAAGACTTGGTTCCTACCAACCTTGAGGAAATGAAGCAGGAGTAAGCAAAGCTAAAATCTCTTTTTAGAGCAAGGTTGCTTCCACCTCATCTAGCTAGGGTAGGAGGTTCAAAATTTCATATTAGCCCCAGTGACCAAGAACCTTTGAAATTAAATTATTTTGCAAACCATTTGCTAGCCACTTTTTATTCTTTATGTCAGATTTTGGGTTTCAGTCCTAGTACAGTAATGTCCATTGCTTATATGTTCATGGGGGTGCAAATACAACACCCTAACTTCTTTGTGATCTATGACTTCGCTTCTTTCTTGGCTAAGTGGATGCATGAAGGGTTGTCAAAGCTACAAAACAATGATATCGACACTCAATTATTTTGGTATTCTATGCTAATGCATATTTTTTTGTTTAAGAATGCTAACTTTTTCTCTAAGAGGATGAAATTAAGGCAATTCGTTGATGGAGAAAGATTTCCAGTACAAATATGGACTGCAAATTTATCTTGTAATAAGGAAAGCACTAGTTATGTGCAATTTGATAGTTGTTATGCTTCTAGATTAAGGGCTAGATTAATGGTGAATATACCTAGGATCCCTGAGGAATTACATGATTTCCTCAGGCCAAAGGAGAGGAAGCTAGAATTAAAGGTTTACCATAACTGGGGTGACATTATCCTATACCCAGTCAACATTGTTTTGAGAGTATATGGTTTTCAGGGAGCCCCTCATATACTGCCATACAATGTGCCACCAAGAGTGGGATTTGTAGAAGTTATGTGGCAGATAGGTTGTATTCATGAGGACAACCTCATTGGAAGGGGTAAGGGAATATTTTTCCTAGATTATATAGTGGTGTCTGATTATGTATTTTCAAAGGGAGGCTAGATGCATTTTGATAATTTCTTTGATCATTACCATTTGAGGTGTGGACCAAAGCAGCAACATGATCCTAAGGGTTTCTTTGCTCTTTTCAGACAAAGAATAAAAGTTGGAAAATTTTTGTATGAGTTCAATTTCCCTGAAGACTTGATTAGAAATGAACAAGGAGATATGGATAGCTTATGGTAAGCTACTAGATGTTGTGCACAAAATGGATCCAAAATATGATCCATTGTTGGAGTTCAATCCCCACCATAAGAAAATTGATTTTCTGATGGGAAACTTCAAGGAAATTATGGGCACATTGAGGAAAAAAAAGTAAATTTAGAACTGAGTCTGGGTGTATAAGAGCAAGGTGCCAGAACAATTGAAACAAGGCCAACATACCAGCCTATGGAAAGGTGGCCCATTTACAAGAGGAAAAAGGATAGTAGTAGTGATGAAGAAGAAGTGGATAGAAAAGGAAAACAGATTATGAAAGTGCCTCCACAACCAAGTCCAAAATTCAAAGTGCCTAGGGCAATCAAAATTATTCATTTAGAATCATCATCAGAAGACAATCCCTCATCACCACCATCTGAGCCAAGGCCTAAGAGGCAAAGAATTGATCAACCACAAGAGGATCTGATGGATGAGATTATTGTTACTGATCAAGAAATGCAAGTTGGTATGCCTTCCCCTCCTAGGCCAGCTGAATTAGTTTTATCTGATTTAGATATGAAAGGTAAAAGTGTACAAGATGCAAGAATGGAGGCATGCAAGGAGTTTCTAGATGACAATACATTTCTAAAAAATCTTGTATTCTTACAATTGGTATGGAGGATGAAGTTTGAAGAGTATCAAGATAAATGTAGGCAAAGAAGAGAACTAAGTCCTGATAGGTCAAACCAGGAGAATGATGAGGAGGTAAAAGCTAAATTGATGGAAGAATTCAAGAACATCACTTCTGAAGAAGGAAGAAAACTAGTGAGTTAGGCTGGTGTATTAATTCTTCTTGAATGGGACATTGCATATGTAGTAGCCTTTAATGCTATTATGAATTCTAAGAATCCCTTTCAAGACTCTAAAGAAGAGGTCAAGGAAGCATTGCAAAACTCTGCTTTTAGTGAGGAATATGAAACTCTGGCAATTTAGGCATTGGCCAGGGAGAAACCATATATTTTTGATATTAATCCAAATTTCAAGGGAGGATTGATAATAAAGAGATCTTCAGAGACCTCAACCACTTAGGCCACTAATTTGACTGTGAATGTGGTCAAATTGGCCCAAAAGACTACTAAAAGGGAGGAAGTTGAAAGGAAGAGCTTAATGGTAAAATATAACCTTTTGATTGAGGAGTACAACAAGATGTAGCAGAAAAATGTTGAGTTGCAAATTGAAGTGGATAGGTTTAGGTATAAGCAGATTGGGGAGACATCAAATGCTCCAGGAACCAGTATATTACCTTCCACAGCAAGGTCAGGGCCTCTTCTCCAATTGTTTCTACACTAGGATCTCCTCGTCAGAATCCTGTCCTCACCCTTTCTTTAGAGGAAGTTGAAGAAGAAATAGAGTGCTCTGTTGATCCTACAAACAAGCAACTCTTACAAAAAATTGATGAATTGTAGGCATCATTAAAGAAAAGTGAGGAGGGATCTCTCTTAAAGAAAAAGTAAATTTTTACTACTGTTTTGAGGCATTTAAATGAAAAGGTTGATAGAAAATTGCTATCTATACATTCTTTATATTCTTTGTTGTTAGCAGCAATAAAGAATATTGATAGGGATCAGTAAGTAGTGATACCAATAATTGAAAATTGGATCCCTAGGGCCAGTGATCTGTATATCATGTATAAGGCCTCAAGGTTTTATATAAATAATAGGTCCCAATCATTAAAGCCTACTCATGTGTTAGTAAAATCATTGCAAGGTTTTCAAACCTTACCAAATGAATTGAGTAGGAAGATTAGGGAGCTAGTGAAGAATTTCAATGATTGGGGTAACACATTGTTACCTATATACATCTAAAAATGGTCACATCACAATAGTCTGGTAATTAATTAAATATTCTTAATATTTAATTAAATTTCTAAATTCAATCTGTGTATAAATAAATCTAAATAATTTATTTATATTGTTCATTCTTTCATTTCGATTAAATAAATAAGTTTATTTAATCACTTTTCTTATCCATTTCTTAATTAATTAAATAAACATGACAATTTATTTATATTAATTATCATATAATCTTGGCTTGAATATTTTATTCAAATAAAGATTAAATATTCTTCTATTCTAAAATCCTCAAATTTTTATTCATAATTAAATATTCCAAATATTTAATTAAATCTTCTATAGTCCTAAAATCAAATATCAAACTCACACAAAATTAAATAAATTTATTTATTAATATTGGATTATCAACAACAATTGTGAAACAACTTCAAAATAGAAAATTAACAAATTTCTTTGTTTCTGAGCAAAGTTGTTCCTGTGGGTTGAAGACAAACCTCCATTCTTCTCTCCAACCTCCCAACATCTTCCATTTTCTTCTCAACCTCTCAATCTCTCACCATTAAAATTTACCATACAATCTCACAGCCATTGATCTTTGCTAGCCAGGATCTTGCCTGTAAAAATCTATAAAAAGACTGCCAGGTCTTTGAAAAAGATAGAAGCTTGCATACAGTAAAACTATAGTCGATTAGCCTTTCAACATCCATAGCCTCTAGAATTATAGCATAGCATAGTTTAGCATATTAGCAATCCATATCATGGCCTATCATCCTCATATCATAGTTTCAATAGCATCCATAATCCACAGCCCCTGTGCATAATTTACAGCCCCTGTGCATATCCATACATCAACATTTCACTTCACCAGCATATAGGATAGAGAAGTACTCTCTTGTTCTATACTCATTCTGCAGGTTGCCATTCTGAGAAGCTTTACTTACAAAATCTGAGAGTAGCAGCTTCAAGAAAATCACTAGAGATAGAGGACAATGGAATGACTCTAAAGAAGCTCTGTTTGATTTCTTTGATTTCATTTTATTTAGCTTTCTTTAGTTTAATGTTGCATTGGTGTGTTTTTATTATCTCATTTTGATACTAACATTTCTCACACACATTTTTGGTGCCCACCTTGGGGCTCTTGCCCCAATTTTAACATCTTTTCATAGATTTTTCTAGCAGGTTATATCTAGAAGAGCGTATTAGCACATTAAACACACTTCAGCGCAGTTCACACCCAGTTTAGCGCTCTTTACCACTGTTACAACGCTCTTTACTCATCTTGCAGCACTATTTAATCATCCTCCAACACCCTTTCCACATTCTACAACGCTCTTTAAGCATCCTGCAGTGCTCTTTCCACATCCTACAACGCTCTTTAAGCATCTTGCAGTGCTCTTTCCACATCCTACAGTGCTATTTAATCATCCTCCAGCGCCCTTTCCACATTCTACAATGCTCTTTAAGCATACTACAACACTCTTTCCACATCCTGTAGCGCTCTTTACTCATCCTACAATGCCCTTTATTTATCCTGTAGCGCCCATTAGTGATTTAGTAGTGCTCTTGATGTCTGTTTTAACACATTTTTTATTTTCAGAATAGAATTTCTAAGTCTGCAAATTGTAATCTATAACTTAAATATGATTTGACTGGATCCAACGTGACCGCGACTAGTAAGAGTTTTAAAAGAATGAAGTAATCATAGGATAGTCACTTCATTTTCTATTTTGTACTAAAAAGAACTCCATGTCTTTGTGAAGCAATATCTTCACCTAGCATAGAAAACTGTTTATTTGGGCTTAAAATTGAACTCTTGCTTGCTTTGATTAAAAGGTGATAGGAATATGCTCTCCCCTTAACTGGGTGATCAAAATGCCAGACTCATCTATTTTATTTCACACAATTTTAAGCTTTGTTAATACCTTTTAGAAGGCCTGTCGTAGTGGGAAAAAGTACTCACCCTATGAGAATGACCTGAGAGGGAACAACTAAAGCCAAGTTTTCCAACCCACTTTAATCAAATGCGGATGGTTGATGAAAATCCCATTTGATGGTAGTGTGCATTGATAACCATCCCCAAAGCCTTTTTTCTAAAGGTTGGGAGGTCTCTCGAGGGAGTATATCATTTTCCGCACCAAACAGAAACCCTTACTACGAACTTAGTGTAGTATCCAGCCGAAGTCAGTTTTTGAACATCATAATAATCACAGTGCAGGGGAGGGAAGAAATCTACCCCCAAGATACTCACCATATAACTACCAAGGACCGTTTTCTCAGGGGATCCAGTATCCACTTCTGTCACTCTGAGTACATGCCTGGAAAAGACAAAAACATGGGTGCCCCTTCAGGGGTGACACGACTGTGTGAGTCAACACAGTTTTAAGATGTGGGCTATTGATTATTATGGTGACCTACCTGAGTACTAAGAGTGAGTTTTCTTGAACCATCTGTCATGTGTAAAACCTGTGAAAAAAAATTTTGAAAAACATTTTGATCATACACTTGATGTTTAGTATAGGACTTAAAAAAACAACTATTCTACAACTTGCTTGATGTGTTTTCAAAAAATTAATTCAGTAAAGATCATCCAAAATTCACAATTATATTTTTTACTATCATGTTAAGAGATTGGAAATCTACAACCTTTGTTAATAAATCCATTCTCAAACAAATAAAAAATCCAAAGAAACCACTTAGCTACAAGAAACTATTGAAGAAAAGACGATTCTTGTACCAAATTCAAAAGGTTTTACTTAAACATAGAACCTTTATCCATCAATATCATGATTGTGTTAAAGGTTTCACAGATGATTATGCTGTAGAACCATTATACTCATGAGATTTATTTCAAAGAAGATCCCTTTCTCAAAGGCACAACCACAGTCAATGTATTCATTCTTCTTATATTCCCCAACCTACAATTGAATATTCTACTTGTCCCAATCAATTTCTGCAATAGAGAACTCGATCCCATTAGGCATTTCTCACAAAATCCATCTTTTTACGAAGCTATGATCAAATGTCATAAAGTGAAAAATAATTTCTTCTTGATCTTTTCCTTAAATTCCTGCCAACAGGATTTTCATCCTTTCCATTAGGGAAAAACACAAGCTAAAGACTAGAAATCTTTTAAGTCATAGAATCTTCATTCTATCCTGACTTACATAACCATCAAAAAATTGCACTATTTCATTCTTTTGATCAAAAGTTAGTAGAATTTGGGACAAAGCTTATGCCCATTGTCACGAGATCTCAAAAGCACATAGAAAAAGATGAAAGAGAAGGTACCACAAGCAAAATGGGTGATAATAGTGATAAAGAGGAGAATCCATTTCATACTGAAGAGTTAACAAAAGAAAAGCTTCAAGAAGCAGAGCCAGATCCTCGATTCCATACTCTTATGGAAAGAATTTTAGAATGAAACAAAGAAAGATATTTTCTTTCATTAGCTAATCAAGGAGCTAAGTTACCTTCTGATTTTGATATAGAAGGGATTAAAGAGAATCCTGAAACTCCTCTTAATGATTTTAGTGCCCTTACTCAACAGATAAAAGAATTAAAAGGGAAAATAAAGGAAATGCAAGGGGGTGCAACAAAGAAGTATGTTTTGGATGATATATCTCTTTATCAATTTGATAGGAGTCTTCAAATGATCCATTTTCCAAAACATTGTGAAATCCCTAAATTTGATAGGTACAATGGAAAAACTGACCCCATTGAACATGTGAGGGATTTCTGAAATATGAGTCTAGAATTCACTTATGAAGATACCTACTTAATGTGATTGTTTCCATGAAGTCTAGGTGGACAATCCATGGAGTGGCTTTCCAAAATCACTCCCCCCATCAAAACCTTTGAGGAGTTAATAAATCAGTTTATATCACAGTACGCCTACAATATCCAACACCAGATAACCATGCTTGATCTTTGTAAAGTGAAACAAAAAGTAGGGGAATCTTTCACTACATTTTTGCAAAGATGGAGAAGATTGTTTGCATGATATTCCCATCCTATTCCTGAAAAGTAAAAGATGGATATCTTCATCAATAGCCTAGATCAAGAATTAAGTTATAGGCTTAATCTTCATTGTCCTCATAACTTTGAAAAACTGATTGAAAATGCAATCACCATTGAAGGGGCCTTAGTCAAAATAGGAGTAATAAAACTTGATAATCCAAGTTCATCCAACAATAAAAACAATGATAAAACAAGGTTTTGGAACATAAATAAAATTTTTGTCAATGATGGTATAGTGGATTCAAACAATCTATGAACAAGACCATCTATCTTCAACCTATCAAGTGCTCCACGAAACAACCAACAAGGAAACAACAATCAACAAGGACAAAACTCCAATCAAGAAAGCATGACCAATCAAAACAACAAGGATAATCATGTTAACTTCAATAACAATCTTGGCAATATCCAAACATTAAATATACCAAGACCTCCATTCTTTTCAAATCGACAGAATTTTACCACTTTGGGTCAATCTCTTGAGTCTACTCTCAAGGAACTTCTCGATAGTAAGGTTATCACTTTACCACCACAAAGAGATTATGAGCCACGAGTCAAACCACAATCATGGAATGACTCGTATTATTGAAATTATCATCAATGTAAAGGCCATAGAACAAATAACTGTCAAGCCTTGCAAAATCTAGTACAAGATTTAATTGATAGTGGCAACATCACAATTGAAGGACATCATACCAACGATGATCATCAAGCATTCAAAGATCCTTTAGCAAACTATCAAAAGGGGGAAACATCAGATACCAAAGCGAAAAGAATAAATAATTTTGAAGACAACATAATCCGCCACATCTATGCAAATGATCAATGGGTTAATGTTATAAAAATCAAGGAAAAACAAGAATATCAACAGGTTAATGTGACTACAAGAGGACAAGAAAAAGTTGTCCTAAAAGGTAGTTCATCTAAGGAAGCTATTCCTCCTCCAAGTCATTATAATCTAGTTGATCAATTGAGAAAAACATCAGCTCAAATCTCCATCCTTGAACTTCTCAAAATATCTCCCGTACACAAAAATATTTTAGAAGAAGCTCTTGTAAACACAAACTTCGACACTGATCTAGATGTAAACAAATTTCATGCCATGGTGGGACATTTGTCTTCCCCCACTTGTCTTTCATTCTCTAAAAAATATGATGCCTCCATGACACATCTGCATAATTCATCACTTTATCTTGAATTCATGATACATCAACACCGAATTAGACATGTTTTGATAGATGGAGGAGCCAGTTTAAACATTTGTACCCTAAAGATAATACATGCCTTAGGAATATTAGAAAATTCCATTGATCTAGGAAGGAAAATAACTATCAAGGCATATGATGATGAAGAAAGAGATTCTAAAGGACTAATAATTCTACCTATTAGAGTGGGACCTGTTGTGAAAAATACCTTTTGTCAGATTCTAGATCGTGATCTTTCCTATAACATACTTTTGGGTCATCCATGGATTCATGATATGCAAGCAGTACCATCAACGTACCATCAATGCCTCAAGTTTTTGTATGATGGACAAGAAATAACTATACAAGCTGACTACAATAGCACCCAAACTTGTTCAAATCTCTGAGCAACTCAAGATGTTTTTGTGCTGCATAATAGGGAGGCTCTTACTACCTCTTCTTCCAATCTACAAGGCCAATTGAAAAAATTGACAAAGAATCTTGACACCAAGCTACATTTAAAAGAAAAAGGAGTAGGGAAATATTTTCTATCCCTTTCTAGCTTACCTCCTTCAAGGTCTCATGGTCAGCCGACCCTATCAAATCAAAAGATTGCAACAACATCTACATCCCAAGATTTTGTACCAATCACGAAGTTTGATGGACAATTCATTAAAGCTAAGACCACCGAGGAAGAAGCCGAAGATAGGGACATCCTAAGTTGGCTATACAAAGATGAAGATGAATCTCTCTTGCACATCAAGTTACCTATTGAACAATATGGTAAAAGGTATACCATCATGCAAAGAATGGGCTATGAAGGAAATGGTCCTATAGGAAAAAGAAAAGAAGGAATCATTGAGCCAATTCAACCTATTTCAATACATCCAAAAGATAAAATAGGACTTGGATATGGTAAGGACATAGAAGCATCAACTTCACAGCAAGCACAACAAACTCATGAAGGAGAATCAATTTTAGATAAACCCCATGAAGATGTCACTCTACAAAAAATTTATGGATCAGTTTTCCAATTGGAGAATAGTTCAGACATTGATTCCAATGAATAATAATGGGATGATGTCTTTGATGATACATTCTTAACAAAGAAAAGGGTGGATTTTATACACAAATTCACACCCACGTTCTTACAAGGGGAGGGCTCAAGGCCTCCACTTGATTATGTTTTACAAAGCGATCATGACTCAAGTGAGGACGATTCAGATTTTAACGAGATTGATAATCGACAGGAGAATACCATCATAGACCTTGTCCATCATGAAAATGACAACCAAGTCATGACTTTCACAGCTCAAGACCTTACCCAACCTAATGATCCCATCCCTTTAGTCTATCCAGAACTTATTGATTCGGACAACGATGCACCTATCCATATCCCTACATTCCATGATGATGAGTATATTGTAAATTTCCTTTGTTCATCTAATCAATAAAACAAGTGTTCCATTGAAGAATATCATACTCAAGATTTTTATAGGGAGGGTGTCAATTATCTTATCTGCAAAATAAATGAAATAAAAGATGGATCTATCGGTGAAAACCGAAAAACAGCAGTGGTAGATCACAACAAGAGAAAAATAAAGAGTGAATCTAACGGTGAAAACCTTTTTGAGGCACTAAAAGATGAGAAAATTGACACTCTTCCAAACCATTATCAAGAAAGATCTTCTATTTTGATTGAGCCCATAGAATCAATCAACATAAGTATAGTAGAGCAGCCAAAAATTTTGCAACTAGTAACATCATTAACAGTGGAAGAAGTACTGAAATTCATAGAGTTCTTGAAGGAGAATCAAATAAATTTTGCTTGGTCATAAGTCGATATGCTAGGGTTAGATCCTAATCTAATAATGCATCATTTATCTATAAACATAGGGGAAAAACCTATGAAGAAAAAACTCAGAAAAATGCATCCACATGTTGCATTATTGGTTAAAGAAGAGTTAAAGAAGCTTTTAGATGTTGGATTCATTCAGTCTATTGACTATGCAGAATGGATCTCCAATATTGTACCTATTTCAAAGATAGACGAAAGGATTAGAATTTGTACAGATTTTAGAGATTTGAACAAAGCATGTCTCAAAGATGACTTCCCTTTACCAAACATAGATATGATTGTTGATTTAACTGTTGGCCATGCAATGTATTCATTAATGGATGTATTTTTAGGATACAACCAGATAAAGATTGCACCAGAGTATCAAGATAAAACATCATTCATGTGCCCTTGGGGTACCTATTGTTGGAATGTCATGCCATTTGGGCTTAAGAATGCAGGAGCAACTTATCAAAGAGCAATGACAACCATTTTCCATGACATGATGCACACCTTCATGGAAGACTATGCGGATGACTTATTGGTCAAATCCAACACAAGAGAAGGACATCTCGAGATCTTGTCAATGATCTTTATCAGAATGGAAAAGTTCAATGTTCGACTCAATCCAAAGAAATTTTTCTTCGGTGTTAAATCAAGAAAACTTCTAGGATACATTATTTCAGAAAAGGGCATAGATGTTGATCCAGGAAAAGTACAAGCTATAATGGACATGCCACCACCACAAAATATTAGTCAGCTCCGATCACTGCAAGGATGACTACAATCCATTAGGAGGTTTATAGCTCAACTGGTAGACAAAAGTTTACCATTTACACATCTATTGCATAAAAATGTCCCATTCAAATGGGAGGAAAAGTGTGAAGCAACATTTAATCAGATCAAGCAATATCTTATGAATACACTAGTCCTAATTCCTCTAGTTCCAGGAAAGCCACTCATACTTTATATTTCAGCAACAAAAGTATCTTTGGGAGCATTACTAGCATAGGAGGATTCTACAGGAAAAGAAAGAGCCATATACTATATCAGCAGAACTTTAACAAGTCATGAACTAAACTACACTTTCATTGAAAAAGCTTGCCTAGCAGTAGTGTTTGCTTCTCAAAAGTTGTACCACTATATGTTGGCTCATACAGTTAAGCTGATAACCAAAATTGATCCACTAAAATATCTCTTAAGTAAAGCTACCTTAACAGGAAGACTTGCAAAATGAGTAATGATCTTAAGTGAGTTTGACATTCATTATGTAGAGCGAAGAGCTATAAAAGGACAGGTCATAGCAGATCAGTTGGCCGAAGCACCTTTACAAGAAGAAAATGCAACGCACATTGAATTTCCTGATGTAGATGTCTTCACAACAACAATTAAGAAATCATGGACATTGTACTTTGATGGATCTTACATACAACATGGCTCAGGGGCAAGGATTCTTTTTGTCACACCTGAAGGACATACCATTCCAAAATCATATCAGTTGATGTTTCCCTGCACAAATAACATAGTTGAATATGAAGCATTGCTCATAGGAATGAAGATAGCATTGGACTGGTAGATTACAGAGTTGCAAGTCTATGGTGATTCACAACTTGTCATTAATCAAATCAATGATGATTACCAGACTAAAGATGATAAGTTGCTACCTTACAAGAACATGGTGGATGATTTTAAAAAGTATTTTGTGGCAATCAAGTTTTCACAAATCCCAAGAATTGATAATAAAGCTGCAGATGCAATGGCTACAATTGCTTCCTTGTTACAATTATCAGAAAATAAAAAATGGTATGAATTCTTGGTGGAACAACTATTTTCTCTTGCCTATGATAATCTTGAGACTCAAGTCATATGCCATTTAACCGATTCTGATTCACCTTTATATGGCAAGATTTATACCTACCTGAAAAATAACATCTTACCTCTGGACTTATCCTAAAACCAAAAAAGGAATTTCATATGCCAATCATCCCATTATACCTTGATTGCTGATATCCTTTACCAACATGGTCTTGATGGTACGCATCTTCAATGTCTTGAATGTGACAAATCTGAACAAGACTTACAAGAGGTTCATGGTGGTATTTGTGGAACTCATTCAAGCGATTTAACCTTAGCCAAGAAACTTGTTAGAATGGGATATTATTGGCCTAAAATGGAGAGAGAATCTTTTACTTTTGTCAAGAAGTGTTCTAAATGCTAGATTCATGGGAACCTTATTCATGCACCTACATAGGAACTACAACCTTTCACTCCAACATGGCCCTTTTCTGAGTGGGGACTAGATCTTGTTGGTAAAATTCATCCTTCATCATCAAATGGGCATAAATTCATCATCACAGCTATAGAATATTTTACAAAATGGATCAAAGATGTTCCTTTGACAACCATGACTCATAAACAAATCTCTTCATTTATCTTGAATTACATCATCTGCCGATATGGAATTCCTAATTCTATCATTACTGATAATGGGAGACCTTTCAAGAATCAGGATGTTGATGAACTTTGTGAAAGATTTCACATCCAACAGAGGTTCTCTACACCTTACTATCCACAAGGAAATGGTCAAGTAGAAGCTTCAAACAAAACAATCTTGAAGATCTTGAAGAAGACGGTAAATGATGCCGGTTGTGATTCGCATGTCCAGTTAAATCCAACTTTGTGGGCATACAGAACCAACATTCGCACACCACCAAGAGCTACCCCATATGCCTTGGTATATGGATCAAAAGCGATCTTACCATTAGAGGTTGAAATACCTTCACTTAGGGTCTCACTCAAAGGATTGATAAATGATGAAGACTACAAAATATCTCATCTACAAGAGCTAGAACTATTAGATGAAATACGTCAACATGCAGCTGATCATTTGAAAGGTTATCAACAAGTTATGTCCCATAGCTACAATCACAGAGTTAAACCATGGACATTTCAAGTAGGTGAATTAGTCTTGAAAGAAAATCCACGCAATCAGCAAGACAGAGAAAAGAAAGGAAAATTTGAACCAAATTGGCTTGGTTCATTTGTCATCATTGCAGCATACGGTTCTAGAGCATATCACTTATCTACATCAGAAGGAGACTTGTTTGAAGAACTGATCAACAACATTCATTTGAAGAAGTTCTATGTCTGTATCATAAAAATTAGAAAAAGTCCTGAAAAAATATCATAAAAATAAAAAAAAGTCCTAAAAAAATATCATAAAAATTAGGAAAAAAAAGTGCAATAAAAACAAGTGGTGGAAAACCTAGCAAATAGGCACTACTTGTAATCAAAATGGGCTCCTCTATCTATTATCTTATGTCTTCCATTCATGACATCATCTATCTATATCTATCACTTGTACATATCTATCATATCCATATCATGCAACAGGAATCCTTGTGTTTCATCATGGCTTGATGAAATTTGTACATATCCATAATATTTAGGTTGTGTTTACACTGGGGGAAGAAACACAGACTAAACAAGCAAGGGGCAATGAGATTTTAGAACATCACAAATGGACAAATAATAGTTTGACAAAGCATAACATACATTGACGCATCAAATCAACCACAACACCAAAATCATTACTCAATGCCAATGAAATCAAATAACATGGTCAAAACAACATTAATCAAAACACAAATATCAATGTTGATAACTAAGTTGGATGATCTTAATATGAATAATTTTTGAAATATTTTAGGTAAAATTTGAATTGTTGTTTGATTTTCTATCATATCTCTAGAGCAATTCGATGATGTACTGAACTAGAAAAGCAAGGAAGGAGTATGATTTTTCTTTGTCTGTTATTTGTGAGTGAGTCATTAGTACTATGCAAATTGGTCACGAGACATGCTCTACTAAGTATCATTGATGACATTTCAGAATTTGCATGGGAAACGGGGTTAACTCTTGTCTGTTTATGCAAGCGATACTTAGGTCATCTAGGTTCAATTATACCTAGATGCTTGTATTAACTTGCTATATCAAAAATCATGAAAGCAATACTTAGGTCATCACTGGTGCTAACATACCCTTTGATGCTTGTATTAACTTTCAACATTTTAATGCTCTATGATGACACAAAAAGCACAAATAAGCTCTCAAAATGGAAATATTGTACAAATACCCTGCATGGTTAGTATAGATTATACTCATTTAGAATTTGCATTTTGCATTTATAGATTTTCCCACAAGCTGGAAAAGTATCAAAGTTTCATATCTTTCCAATAAATGACTGGGTACATTTTGACATTCATGGCAACATCATCACATACATTTTTCATACATATTTGCATTAGAAAATCATAAAAAAAAGCAAAGCATATATCAAAATCAAAAAGAAAATCATGGGCATTCATAAATTGTACCATCTATCATTTTCATATTCATAAAAATCATTCATCAACAGATTGCAATCCTATCATAACATTGCACTTGCATTTTCATAACTAAGAATCATGCATACATATACATCATGAGCATAATATTGTGAAACCATTATATAAAACATCATGCATATAGAAAATTGACACATTCATCACATAAGGAATCATTGCTGCATATCATATATCTCATAAATGAATGTCAAATGTACAAAATATTTCAACTATACATGACATAACATCATCAAAAATGGGATCATATCAGTGTATATACAAATGTCTCAATAGAGTATCAATAAGACATATAACACATCATATAAAAAGCACTACGAAGTGCTATCCTCTGATGGTGTTGGTCTGGGACCTACCCCACCTGTACTTGATGGACCTGCTCCACCTGCTCCTGATGACCCTCCTAGAGGTAATGGCTGAGATACACCCCTACTGGTAGCCCGAGAGCGACTATGTGTAGATCGAGACTGTGTATAACTCATTCTTCGCTCGGGTGGCATTGCGTAATGATACCTAGTCCTATAGAACTCTACCTCCCGAGTGGCCCTAGTCACCTCTCTCATCATGTCACCAATCAAGGTACCTACTGCTACTCTCTGTAGATTGTCAGCTAGGGCCATGGCCTACTCACCCTTTTGTCTGGCTGTATCTCTATTGGCTGTCACTATAGTCAACTGTCCCTATAGCTATGTTTGTGCTAACTGACCCTATAAGCTCTGCACTCTACTCTATAAGGTAGCTATCTAACTCGGCCCCACTGGATCTACTGAAGACGATGGAGTTGAATCTCTCATCTGTGCTCCACCTCTACCACCACCTCAGCCACCACCTCTGTCACTACCTCTACCACCTTTTCCACCTCCTCCACCACTATCACCCCCACTCTCCTCATCACTACTATCTCCATCTCCATCTGACTCATCATCATCATCCTCCTCAGAGTCATCACCCTCTGAAGCTGCCTCTCGCTGTCGCCTATGTCCCCCTATATGTGGTCTCTGCTCTACAACTGGAGCGGCAGGCTCATCAGGATCAAATAATTGTGGCACAAGATGTTCCAACACATACTGACCATACTCTGGAGTCATCCCCCCATCAAGAATATCAGCTTTGTAGTCCCACATCTGTACTCCCAAACTAGTGAGCTCTGCTACTACTGCATCATATGAAATTCATGGACCCCACACTATAATCTCCTGCTACCGATATGCATAAATAGATGAACCCTGTAGCATACCCTGAGGCCGACCATACTATTACCATACACAGCCAAGAAGAAACCTCTCAATAATCCTAGGAGTATGACCAATTAGATATCTAGAAGTAAAGACAAAGGGCATCTCTCTAGCATCCTTTGGCCATGCCTCACAATCTACATAGGGCCATCAACATACTGTCTCGAGATCATCCAGAAGACGCTGCCAATGATCTAGTTTTCCCAGCCTTGCTTGAGCAATGACATTGGTATATCTAAATCTATACGGTCGACCGACAGGCTGTCGTCCATGAGTCAATGGTCGCATAACGGAAAAGTGCTCCCATGCCCATATCTATAAAAGTGAACAACCAATAGCTAAACTCTGGCATCCACCATACACAATATGGTGTAGCTCATCATATAAATGTACAAGCATGCACGATCACCAAGCATAACGTGTACCATGCATCACCATACTCTCAAGTACACAATCCCACCCAATTGAAAAGCCCTTCGACCTATGGTCGGGGCACAAAACACCTCCAATGAAGCTTGCAAGTACGGAGCATAAAGGCGCATATGAATCCATCTTCTCCACCCATGAGATATAATATCCTGCAATGTGATCATCTCTGAATATCCATCTCAAAGCATCAGTACCTCCCGCCTCCCGGCCATCAAATCTGACTATCTCACCCATCACTGGAATCTTCAGGATGCGATACACATCCTCAAGAGTCACAGTAATCTCTCCTGTTAGAAAATGAAAGGTGTATGTGTCACTGTGCCACCTCTCTGCAAGTGCTGTCAATAAGGCTTTGTTGAGATGCACCTCAGGAATCTCAAGTAACAAGGTCAGTCCACATGCCTCGATCACATCTCTATCTGCCTATACAAGTTGTGGAATCAATCTCCATGTCTTTAGGAATTTCTCCTGTAACTGTAAGACACCCAATCTCTCCTGTTGAATATCAAGTTAAAGCAACATCAATACAAAATCATCACAACAAATCAATCAAATTTGAATATCTAATTTACCAAAATCCTTTTTTTTTTTAATAACTTTAGAAGTAAACTTATCAACAACTATTTGTTTTTCATCATCATGGAAATCAAATTTATCAAAATCCTGTTTGTTTTTAAAAACTTTAGAAGCAAACTTATCAACAACTATTTGTTTTTCATCATCATGGAAAGAAAATTTATCAAAATCCTATTTTTTTTTAACAACTTTAGAAGAAAACTTTTCAACAGCTATTTGTTTTTCATCATCATGGAAATCAAATTTATCAAAATCTTATTTTTTTTAACAATCTTAGAAGCAAAGCTATCAACACTTATTTGTTTTTAACAACTTTAAAAGCAAATTTATCAGCTATTATTTGTTTTCGAACAACCTTGGGAACAAATTGATCACACAAAACCACATCAAAATCAAGGGCACTACAGAAATCATAATGGGTGTTGAGGAATGAAGGGCACTACGGAAATTATAATGGGCACTGTAGAAATCATAATGGGCGCTACAAAATGAAGGGCGATATAGGAAACAAAAAGGGTGCTACAAAAAGATTAATGGGCACTAAAAGAATGCATGAAGGAACATAAATGTTGAAAAATGTGCTCTAAATGAAAAAATTTCAAACATTGAAAGTTTAACGGGGTACATATCGTGGGTCCATAGTGTGTCGGTGGTTGAAGTCATTAGATGCACTCGAGATGGTGCTGGTGGATAGGAAGTGCCATCTTTCTCACTCCAAAGCTCAAAAATTTTAAATTTTTACTAGGTTAAAATGGGAAAATGACATTTTTAACCTATTTGAAGGCAAAATTGGGTCATTTTATCACGTTTTATCACAGCAGGGGCACTCTAGGTCATCAATTTTTCATCTCACATTTTTCTATGTAAATTTCTTCACATCATCATTTTCGAACGATGAATTGACATCTTCAAAATCATAAAAATAAAAAAAAATCCAACAAATTTAAAAATTCAAAAGTTTTCACAACAAATCAAAAATCTTATCGATTCATCGTCCGAGGGGGCATATACCTATCAACATTCGACAATTAGCATCTAGGGAAAATTTTAAAATTCTTTGAAGCAATGCGTAAAACACATCACTTCAAAGAGGGGAAAAATGTATACATCTAAAAATGGTCACATCACAATAGTCTAGTAATTAATTAAATATTTTAATATTTAATTAAATTTCTAAATTCAATCTCAGGTATAAATAAATTTAAATATTTATTTATATTGTTCTATTCTTTCATTTCGAAAATAAATAAGTTTATTTTAATCACTTTTCTTATCCATTTCATAATTAATTAAATAAACATTACGATTTATTTATATTAATTATCATATAATCTTGGCTTGAATATTTTATTCAAATAGAGATTAAGTATTCTTCTATTCTAAAATCAAAATTTATCTCATAAATATTCAAACATTTAATTACCTTCTACCCCATTCACAATTAAATATTCCAAATATTTAATTAATTCTTCTAAAGTCTATTCGCAATTAAATATTTCAAATATTTAATTAAATCTTCTATAGTCCTAAAATCAAATATCAAACTCACACAAAATTAAATAAATTTATTTATTTAATATTGGATTATCAACAACAACCGTGAAACAACTTCAAAATAGAAAATTTACAAATTTCTTTGTTTCTGAGCAAAGTTGTTCCTGTGGGTTGAAGAAAAACCTCCATTCTTCTCTCCAACCTCCCAACATCTTCCATTTTCTTCTCAACTTCTCAATATCTCACCATTAAAATTTACCAGACAATCTCACAGCCATTGATCTTTGCCAGCCAGGATCTTGCCTATAAAAATCTATAAAAAGGACCGCCAAGTCTCTAAAAAAGATAGAAGCTTGCATACAGGAAAACTATAGTCAATCAGCCTTTCAGCATCCATAGCCTCTAGAATCATAGCATAGCATAGTTTAGCATATTAGAAATCTATATCATGGCCTATCATCCTCATATCATAGTTTCAATAGCATCCATAATCCATAGCCCGTGTGCATAATTTACAACCCATGTGCATATCCATATATCAACATTTCACTTCACCAACATATAGGATAGAGAAGTACTCTCCCATTGCATACTCGTTCTGCAGATTATCATTTTGAGAAGCTTTGCTTACACAATTTGAGAGTAGCAGCTTCAAGCAAATCATTGGAAATAGAGGACAATGGAACGACTCTGAAGAATCTCTATCTGATTTCTTTGATTTCATTTTATTTAGCTTTCTTTAGTTTACTGTCGCATTGGTGTGTTTTTATTATCTCATTTTGATACTAACATTTCCCACACACATTACCTAATATAATTGATGAGCAGGGGAAAATCAGGTCATTTCAACAATGGCAGGATCAAGCAAGTGAGGCCATCAATGATCAAATCAATTCAATTTGTGATGACTCAGACTATGATTTGTTGGTGAGCAGTATGGACAAAATCATTAATACTAGCTCATTTTTGGAATCTTTTGAAAGGGATGCAAATCAAGTAGTGGTAAAATATGCACTTTATAATACCAAGGTTGATGAGGTAATTAATTTTGATTGGCCAACTGATGATGAGTACCAAAATTGGGTAACTAAATATTTGACTAAGGAGGAGTAAAAGAAGTGAACTACTAATAGGTGGTAGATCAGATGTTGCGGTTGCGATGGTTCCAGTTTTGTGTTGACGACTTTCTCGGTTCGATTTTCTTGTGGTTTTTTGCATCAACGTTCCTCAGTTGATATGATGAACAAGAATATTTTTCAAGGTGGTGGTTGTTGTAACAAATTTTGGAATATCACCAGGTGCTCCAATTGACTGGTGATAGGTGTACTTTCTAGGCCAGTGCTTGTTTGCTCCTTCATTTTCTATAAGAAGGATTTCAAGGCCAGAAGTACAGGTTAGCAAGTTAGATGATTTTTGTTGAGTCTAGGTGAAGTTGTAGAATGAATTGTAAAGTCTGATGGTTTTAGAGAAATGTAATTTAGGTTTCAAGTCATTCTGTAACAGGTTTTGAGTTCATAGAGATTTAATGTTGTATAACAGTACTAGCATTTGAGTTGAAATAAAAATTTGAGCTCATGTCTCTCCATTGTACATGCATATCTGAAATTTGAATGAAATAACTAAGGGTTGTTTTATCCATCTCACTATTGTGGTGTGTATGATTCCATTTTAGCTTTAATTCAAGGAATTAATTAAAATGCTTGAATGGGATTATAGGAAAATATGTGTTGTATAAGGATTTGATAAGTAGTCCTAGGTTAGAATGCATATTGATGAAATTGTAATGCAATATTGTCAGGGATCGTATATGTGATGTATTAAATCTATTATAAACCTCTAGATGCTTATGAATTTGACTCCTGCAATGGATGTATGGCACTGATCTAAGT